>CM069441.1:130980547-131314027 GCA_035610835.1 Ophiura sarsii | reverse complement strand
TTCCTTTCCGTCAGTTCATCCAGCTTCTTATCTGGATTTCTTCACGTGTCATTAATATTTGCACTTTCCCACTATAATGTTGTGCACAAATTGGTGACTATGTATCTGAAGTTTATAATATAGTTCAATATAACTAAGATCACAAAATTGAATATTTAAAACAATACAGAATTGTTGAAATCTGCCCCAACATAAATAATTACATTGTATGTTCACAAAAATAACCACAAGTTGCCTATATTAGAGAGTATAATGCACTAATGGTGCATTAGCTTAATCCTATGGGAGGGAGGTGGGGGGGGGGGGGGGGGGGGGGGGGGTACTCATGTATAAAAAGTTGAATAAGCAACAGCATTACACTCTCAATTTACACTCTCTAATTAATCAGTGAATTATACCCTTAACTTGGATATATGCCATGAAAATGGAGTTTACATGTAAATATATTTTGAAATGAAAACTATTTGCAGCTGTGTGATGGAATGCCCCAATGTTGTTTTATAGTTATTTTCACAATGTCACAATTTTTCTAGCATTTTAGGCTAGTTTCACCATGAGTAACATTGTCACTAAATCTTATTCTGAGGGTCTCCATGCCTTATGGCACAACAAACCTATGGAACTAACGCAAAACAAAACAATTGATAGCTGCCTGAATGAAAGTGTATTCAAATAAGTGTTTTAAAGACATTGGACTAAAGAGTCTTGATTTGAACAAAGTCTTGAATCATGATGAGTAGGTGTACATTTTTAAGGCAACCTATTTTATTTTTCAAAAAGGGGAGGGGAGGGGCAGGGGGGAATTCATTTAAATAAAAACCTGCCCAATTTTCAGAATTTTTGGTTAATTGTTTTTTTCTTCAATTTGCCTTAAAACTTAACATTTTAATAGATTTCCGTGATTTGTTTGTCATAAGCAAAAAATAAGCTTGACCGACTGACCGAGCCCGAGAAGGTCCACCCACTCGACCTGTAGAACAAATTTTGTTTGTTTGCATTCAGAAATAGTTAGTTAATACAAACATATTGGACACTAAACAAAGGAGGAAAATTAAAACATAGCAATGGATCAGATAACCCTATGAAACTCTACTACACCACACGGCAACTGTGCGGAAAAAATGTTTTTATAACCCGGCGTGCAAGTTTTTGGGGTACAAAACGGACCCAAGCTATATAACGAGGCGAATATACTCGCCGAGTGTCGACTGGCAGCGGTGGTGTAGTGGCTAGGGTCTGGGGTTGGGGTGCTGGAGGTCCGTGGTTCAAATCCGGGGAGGGGGCTGGGGGTCGGGTGACCTTTCTGGTGAATTTTGGGTGTCGGAAAAGAAATCTGTTGCCGTGTGTGGTGATCTTGAGTTAGGGTTAAGGAAAATAATTAACCAAGCATGGTTTAAAGAAAATCTAAAAAGAAAACATCTTCTTGACCTATAGACATAAGATTACCTATAAATATTTTTCTGTACATGGTTTATAAGTGATATAGTTCCATCTGTTTGATGAGAGCTCCATGGACCAATTAAATTTATACGCTAGGTCATTAATATTTTCACAAGATTATCCTCCGTGACAATATAATTCCGCCAACAGGTATTCCCTGGATGCACGATATGATGAGAAAACCCACCAGCTTGTAGATTAGATGTCTAATGTGATGCATGAAACGACTTGATAATTAGGGCAGGTCCTCTGGCAATAACTGCTGATAATATAATTGTAGAAAACAGTCAATAACATAGTGGGGTGGGGAACACCAATATTTTAAAATGGTACATACTATGAAATTGTGCAAACTAGAAAATTGGACCACATCCACACATTTTGATGGGAAGACAAAGCCCATAAAATTCTTATTTATCTATGATGAAAATTACGAGATTTTGAAATGAAAAAAAAAAAAATGCTGTATAAGCAAGGAACAAAGAAACTCTGTTCCACAGGTTCGACCAACCCATTTTTTTAGAGGTGAACAAAAAAATGTTCACATTCAAATGAATACTGATGGCGGCCCTCCCCTCCCCCCAAAAAGGGAAGTAAGAAATAAATTGCTTGTCAAAAAAATGGCAAGTGTTTATTGATTTGAGAGATTTTTAAGGTTATTTTGTTACAATCTAGTGAATAGCACTTCTAAACCCTAGATTTCTGAGACTGGTGCCCCACATGTTTGTTCACCCATCCTTCTGACTAAATCAGTTCTATATAGTACATTCTGTATGTAATAATACATGATCAGAATCACTGTCATTAGAAATATAAGATTTGAAGTATTAAATATCTATGTGATCACAAAATCAATACGTATCCATAGCAACAACTTATTGAAGCATGTATTAATGGAATTTTAGAGTGTAAACCGTGCTAACTACAGTCGTCTGATTATTAAACGACTTCAATTATTGAGTGGGTTCAATCCCCGGGGAAGGGGGGAGGCACTGACATTGGAAAGGTGTATACATTGTAGGTATGTGCCGCTCTGAAGACCCGTTTTTACCCTCTCCTGCTAGTTCTTTAACCCCCCCCCCCCCCCCTTTGAGCCTTCATCAGCTTTTAAGACCCCCATTTTATTGAAAATTTGTACTAATCAAATTTGACCCTTATGAGCTGTTATCAGCTTTTAAGACCCCCATTTTATTGAAAATTTGCGTTCATACTAATCAAATTTAGAAAACAAATCGGTTCTTAAGACTTGCTTTTTTGAGAAAATAAGGGGAGCTTTTTTTGAGTGCCCGCCCTCCCCCCTCCATTCCATCCATTTGGTTTCCTATTTCATTGTGAAGGTTTTCTACACGGTCAACAACAAGTTAAGAAGAGTCAAGCACTGAATCTGGAAATATGATGCCGTTGTGGAATATTAATAATAATAATAATGGCATTCATAATGCGCCGTCAATCTAGGTTAAACTATTCCGAGGCGCAAACATAAAACAAAAATACAAATTAACATGAAAAATACATAAACAAGGATGATTTGCATACATGTACATGTATATACAAAAGAAATCAATTATAAACTGAGTCAAATAATCTTGTTTTGAACAAGTTCTTAAAAGAGTCAAGTGAATCACAGCATCTTAAATTATAAGGTAGTGAGTTCCAGAGAGTTGGTGCAGCAACCGAAAATGCGCGATCTCCAAATGAAGAATTAATTCGTGGAACAACAAGTAAAAGTTTATCAGATGACCGGAGAGTACGTTTTGGATGATATGGTACAAGAAGATTAGGAATATAGAGTTTCGGGGGTATTTTTTACGCTTGTGATACAAATTAATTATAATAATTGACAGCTTTATTTCTTGTTGCATTTTATTTTATATTGACCAACTGACCAATAAACCTACATGACTGGATTTTTTTATAAATTCTAGTTTGATGCCAGTTTTTTCATGAATATAATAAATTCTTCATCTTAGAATTATTAGCATTTTATATGAAATTTGAATCAAGAAGCCTACTGGTAACTGGTATTCATTTCAATCAGCGTCTGTTGTGTCTTACTGTTGTGTAGAGTTTGAATTGTTAAAATGGGATGTTGTCATCTAAATGCATATATACAGTATATAAATTGGGTTCATATCAAACATTGTGGCTGCATCCTATCATCAATTGTAATACAATATGGATGGTTTTTAAAAGCAAATAGCTAGGGCAATATATATTAAATATGGCGTGAAGGCGATGAAAAAACACTGTTCTATGGGCAAACGAACTTCTCAGGTAGGGTCGGTTGGTTGGGCGTTTTTGTTTTGTTCGTTTTGACCAAAAATGTCGGGAAACAGTGGCAAAGCTAAGCTTTACCAGGCTGTTAACTTTTGAGAATTGCCACCGAGTCAGTCACTTGAGGGTGGGGGGGGGGGGGGGGGGGGGGGGGGGGGAGGAGGAGAGTTGTGAAATTTTTAGCAATCTTCAAAATATTTCACAAATGTCAAAAATAAAATTCAAAAATGTAATGAAATTGGTCGGTCGCAGGGCATTCACCCAGTGGATATCCCCTAAAGGTAGTAAATATCTTCAAACCAAATTTTAGTTCCACCTGAACCTGAATGTATGTACATATGTATGACTTGGATGTACTGCAGTGAGGGTGCATAATTTACGAAATCTGAGATTTGTCTCTGATCACACAAGTGGGCCAGTGTCATGTGCCCAGTCAAAGTTGCAATCGGTGGAATATTGTCTGATGTCATAGGATTGAGTGGAATTATACTAGGTGTTGACTGGCAGTCCCGGTGAGTGAACACAGTGAAGTTGGATTCAGGCCTATAACCTGGAATAATATTTGGGGAGTGGGCGAATTTGAAAAAAAGTACATTGGTGCATCATGGTATTTGATGGGGTTGCCCCCCAAAAGACCCAATTCAAGCCATTTGGTGCACCATTTTTGCGCTAAGGCTTAAACTGTGGGTTAATAGACCATGTATAGGACAATTTGCACGATTTTATTAGCGGCAGACTTTCAATTTGGGGGTGGGGGTGTTACGGGCCTGCTTGGATTAGTACTATGGGCAATACTACTATAGTCTATTTGGCCATCACGAGACAGTGACGTAACCGCGTATTCTACTAATTGCAGCACATTACGTGCGTGCCGACTCACGGCGCTGGCGTATGCACAAGAGCGTTGAAAGGCGGAAGATACATACGCGTGCGTAAAAGCTGCGCCTGTTAAGTTACGTCACTGTCCAGAGGAAGCCAAATAGAGTATAACTGTCTATCTTGAACAGCCATGGTGTATCCAGTCACTGAAGTTCACATGTAAGCCTGCAATCTAGAATTTTTACAATTTGCACATGCACAATGAACTAAGTACAGTACTATAACTGGCCTTTGCCCTAAGTTATATCTTAATGTGACATAACACCATAGATTAAAGTATAGACAAGATTGTATGTAAATTGTGATTCTGAATTTCAGTATACAATACATGTAGCAGATGATAAAAATTGGGATATCCCCAAACAAAATGGAAAAGTACCAATGATATTAACAATAAATATTTCAGGATTGAAAATTGTTTCAAATATAGCAGAACTCAAACAATGCTCATAAAGAGTAACCACTTTTACAATGAGTCTAAATAAAATTATGTATTTCAAACAAATATTCTGACTTATGAATGATGAGACCTGCACTTATAAACGTAATATTCAGTTGACCCATTTTAAGTAGATGACAATCTTGCATACTGTGTCTCTGTAGACCAAAGGTGTATTGACACTCTACATAGTGCATCAATGACTGCATTCTACACAGTTGTGCAGTGGCAATCAGTGAAGTGAAAATGAGCCAATTTATATCAAACAAGGCTATTTTTGCTAAACATGTAATACACACATTTTTGCATTATGAGATCCAAATGAAAACATTGCAATGAAAAGAATTAATAAATTTACAGGGGGAAATTCTATAATATATAATATATAAGATGTTGTTTTTTAAACTGCTTAATTGGTTCTCTTTGGAATATCATCCAATGGATTCTCAGGTGAATCAGGTTTTAAAGTTAATCTACGTTTCACACGATGAGCTTGACATGAGCTTATTTAGGATATAAATAAATCCTGCTCGGGGTTCAAAAGACTGGATGAGTGTCATACAAATTGAGATTGATTGATTTCAAGTTGTCTATGATGTCATATTGGAAAAGTCATGTAGGGTAGATGCCTATTCTCAGA
The DNA here is from genome assembly GCA_035610835.1 of Ophiura sarsii. NCBI lineage: Eukaryota > Metazoa > Echinodermata > Ophiuroidea > Amphilepidida > Ophiuridae > Ophiura > Ophiura sarsii. The sequence continues at coordinate 131,308,355 of CM069441.1, read as the reverse complement.
CACATGCCTATTATCGGACGCTGGCTATCTTTTCCACATCGAAGGGAGTGTGATGCTGATTTTGTAGTATGTTGTGGGAAGTAAGATGGTCCATCAATAAATGTAAAAATCACCGATCCAAAAGTTTTAAGGGATGGGATTGGGAACATAATGGATGCAAAAATAATCACTTTATTATAAAATCCATATGCTGTATTTGCAGTTGTTGACCTGGGTGTACTTATAGCCTATTTACAACCATATAGCATTGCCAGATACCATTTGAAGTGGTCTTCAGGCCATCGTTTTAAGCATGATTTATAAATCAATGATAATCAATTTCAGAGCGAATAAACCAGCTACATGTATGAACGTACCTTGGAAAATAACATTTGAAGGCATTTTATGTTGGGGTTTGTATGAAGTCAAAATATAACCAGATTATTTCATATAGGTTACACATACATGTAAGATTTTGAAGTGTGTATACGGTATACCCCTGGATCTGGAGTGTGTTAAATTGTCCACTCCTTACAGTAATAGCAACTCATGTCATTGTTATTTGAATGGCAATTTGTATGCATGCTCTAAACATAAAGGCTTTCACTATTTAAGGGGGCTGTGGACTCTCAGGTACAGCCTCCGTAAAACTGCCTCAACTTCTTCAATATTCATTTAATCTTTATAAACGGATACAGTTTTTTGCAGAAAAGGGTTCAATGAATCCAACCATGATAATGAAATTGACCATTTTGGAAAAAATTATAAAAAACACGTTTTTTGACCCATTTTTAGGTTTGGTTAGGTTATCAATGATATCAGGATTATCATAAAACTAGTATGACAAAATGTAACAAAATATATTTTGAGTTATCTTGTCCAAACCTAAAATGGGTCAAAAAACGTGTTTTTTATAATTTTTTCCAAAATGGTCAATTTCATTATCATGGTTGGATTGATTGAACCCTTTTCTGCAAAAAACTGTATACGTTTATAAAGATTAAATGAATATTGAAGAAGTTGAGGCAGTTTTACGGAGGCTGTACCTGAGAGTCCACAGCCCCCTTAAAGGGACATTAAGTGGTGTTGAAAATTTTAAATGTTTTAAAAATTTACTTCAGAATTCAAGATGAACATTAAAAATTGCCATTTTTGTTGTGTCTACTAACAAAAACACAGCAAAACTTGATTAAAACAATATCATCGCTATTTATTGAAAAACGCCCTCTATGCAAATATGGTTCGTGTTATGTATCACGCGTACTGCAGGGGGATACTGTCGGACGTAAAATGTTCGTTGCGGCTCTACGAGCATTTTTGAATCAACGTTTTCTTGTACAAAGAGGGCTGATTTTTCTTAATCCTTATAAAATAAGTGTAAGTTCATACATGTAATACAATTATAAAAATATATTAATCCCAGTTTTTATCATAATTGAGGGCGCAGCCTCCAACACATCTCTTAGTGCCCCTTTAATGCACTTGGTATTCACAAACATTTGGTTTTCGGGTATAAATAGATCCAATAAAATATATTGCAAATGATATAACATTATACTGAAGGCAATGCACATGATGGACTACATACACAGATATAGAATGAATAAAGCATACAAATTTTACAAATTTGTATTATATTAACACATAAAAATATACAGTCATTTGATTGGTGGATACTACATCATGTGCCATAAAACTAGTTCCCAATATTTCACAGAAGGGCAAAAGGTTCCCATAAAAAAGTCCTATTGCCCTGTGGTGAGAAGAGCAATATGAGGGCAATAGTATGTAGCTTGTATGATAAGATAAATATGCTATCATCCTCAGTAGCTCTATTTAATACTTTGTTCATCTAACTCTGTACAGTAACTTCAGAGAGTGTTCCAAGGATTTGCACCTTATCGCATGCCAGATTGTAATGCGCTGGTGTAGTGAAAAAGTGTCCATTGAATCTCGACACTCGCACATACATTGTGTATTGTTGCGTTGACCACAAGAAAAAGCTCTGACGTCACTCACTGTATAGAATTAGACACTGCTGCTCTGTAAGAAGGTCTTGCATACCCTAGAGCAGAGTGGTTGCCCATCAGTTATTAGTTACATGTCATGGCTATGGTATGCAAAGATTTATAAATATGGGAAAATGCCTGCCAGTGGATACTCGTCTGTGCTTGTACCATACAGAAGGACATAAAGTCTTACTGCAATTTAGACAAATTAACAAATGGATACATTAATAGAAACCAAAAAATGATACACAAGGGCTACAGGTCGCCTGTCATAGTTTACAGATCAGAAAGGTTTAAAATTTAAGTTACACAAGGTTTTATAATTTGAGCATTATGCAATAGGTTGTTTTTTAAATGTGTAAACATTAGATTAATGGCAAGTAACTTTAATGGCAATGTAATATTAATAAATTGCATTTCCCCTTTTTGGTTCAAATTTGAGAAAATGTCAGCATTATAGTACCAGCTAGAGCCGTAATTGTTGTTCAAGTTCCTGTAATGGTACCTCCTTGATAAATGTCATGTTATGGAAAATTGATGCAGCATGAAAATTCCAATTAATTCTGTTTTTTAGTAGTCTAATATAATCAAATCAATTTTGTCTTTAAGAGGTTTTTTCCTTTGGACTTTTTGCATTTTGCTTTTTTCGGGTGATTTTTTCTGGGGGTGGTATGGCCACTAAATTGCCCTGCCTTGACCCAAATCAGCAATGTCAACATGAGTGGTTAGTAGCTGTGGCCTTGTATTGGTTTCCTGTCAAATTATTTGATTGGTCGTAAACTATTGCAAGCCCGTCGCTCGTCCAATCAGGTTGCGTGTCTCAACGAGAGTCGGGCATGCTCACGCTACTTTCGGGCTTTTCTTTTCAATATTTAGCCTCTGACTGGCAGGTTTTCCAGTTTTCCCTCTGAATTTGTTCACCACTGGATAACTTAATGTATCAAAAGTGGGCCTCAATAATTTCCTGTTAACAAAATCAGCATTAGCTTTTATGTTGATAATGGAGGATGTATAATTTTCTGTTCACATTCTCAGTGGGCCAAGTGGCAGGTGGTTTGCTGTTTCATCTTAATCGATACACATACATGTACACATCTCCATTTGATAGTGAGATATTTTGCACAATAAATGTACATGTATCTCATTGTGAAAACAACCAGTTTGATGTGTTCAGGGGGGGGGGTGCTCAAATTATTTTTGAAGGGCGTGCCGCTGGAGGTTTGAAATCCTGACCCAATATATAAAAATGTTTTGATAACATCACACATGTTTTATGTGATATTGTATAATTTTAGAGAGAAAAAGAAAGTGGTATCTGTGAATTGATGAGATCATATTGCTATGTAGGGAATAATGGCTCTATGGCAGGTATTCTCAGATGTAATCTGCATATATTTACATGTAATCCAAATTAAATCCTTGTTATTCCATTTACACTAAACACTACAGTACTGTTTCATGCAACCAATATGGCTGCACTCCTCAGGTCTCCTGTAAATCTGGAAAACTTAGTAAGTCTGTTGAACGCAAATTTGAGAAAACAAAAGGAAAACTGTTCCCATATTTTTTCTAGACTAGGTTTTTCCAGATTACAGGAGAGGTGTATATACTGAATACTGAATATGTTTTCTTGACAATTTTCAACTTATCAAGTATATAATCAAGTTTTTTTAAACTTACTCTTGTTGCACAAACCATAAATAATATTTGTATCTTTTTATTTCAGTATCAAGTTGGTCAACTATTTTCTGTTGCACAAGCTAGCAAAAATGAGACAGGGGGTGGTGAAGGAATTGAAGTTAAAAAAAATGAACCATATGATGACAAGGAAGGCAATCTGGGAAAGGGACAATATACACACAAAATTTACCACCTGCAACGGTAAGTGTTGTTAGTAAACAAAAGGACGGTGTTGTTAGTAAACAAAAGGACACACCAAATGACAAGGGAGGATAAGTCCTGTCATGGAGTCTAATATAATAGGAGAGGAAGTTTTAATCGCAAAACAAGAGCTCTCTATATATGGGCATACGATACATACGCGCGATGTGAGTCGTAGCATAACAACCAGAGTGACACCTCACAGTCTTGAGATGCCCAATGTGACTCTTAAAATGAGGGCGCTAGCACACTAGAAGCTTTGTTGTCGGCAATGACAAGCAAGCATGTAGTAGCGGCACATAACCCCTGCTCTGTGACCTAAGTACAGAAAACAGACTTGGTAAGACCGTTAGATCCCTTACTCTTATATATGGATCGAGTTTGTATTCTGTCAACATGCTCAGATATTAATCTTCTGTTACACGCAACCAATATTTCTCGGTGACTTCTGCACAATGATGCACCGTTATACCTTTATTTTTTGCCAATTTGATAAATATTTGGTATGAGAATACTTTAACATCACATCTTGGTATAATGACTGTACAAAATGTCCACCAGAGGAAGCCTACTCTTCCGTTATTCGCCTCAAACGCTGGGGAATAATTTTACTCTTGGGGACGAGTTTTAAGTTTAATATTAAAAAAAAGTAACGATTTAGAAAAAAATAAGTACAAATAACGGGAGCAGGAAATGCAAAACAAGTAGGTCACAACAAATTTACCTGGTAAGAAAAGAACTCGGCATAATTCTGTTATACCCTTCACACCAACATCGGCAGTATGTGTCGTTCTTAAAAATCATGCACTATGAATACCTCTGTGAAGGGTATAACAGAATTACTCCAAGAACTCTTTATACTTTATAGATGTGGAATTGTAGACATAATTTCACAGAGGTTGCTAAATTTTGAAAGGCCATATTTCAATAGCATAAAAGAATATTTACCAGCCTTTAAAACCACAAAATGTAAATCTCTGTGAATTTCAAACAAAACCCATGATATGTATTCCTAAGAGGCTCATTTGTCATAGAATGACTCGTGTGTCCCGTTCACTTTGAATATGGCGATGAGTCTTACAAGTGTTGGCACATGATACTTACTCAAGATCACACAATCAGTTCCATCACATTATTACATTAGATAGTTTACACAATGTAAATATTTATGTTTTATTTGCAGAAAGGTACCGAGGGCTATAAGAACATTAGCACCAAAAGGTGCACTTGAAATACATGAAGAAGCATGGAATGCATATCCCTACTGTAAAACTGTAGTATCGGTAAGTAACACACAGATCATAATACAAGGAAGCATCGTAAAAGCCCATGTAGCCTCTAGCGCTGTCATGACATAGCTCCTCAACAGTAATAAATAACCTGGCACTCTCATTCCCAGAAACTATTATCGACCTGTAAAATACATTCATTGTCCTGAATGCTCGTGGGTTCGAGTTTAGGTGTTATAAAGCACGGCAAGAAACAATTGTATACAAAACTTTTTAAATATTGTTACATTATCGCTTCAGTAAATTCATGCAATAATTTTAGGTGTTCAAAATGTGATTTCATGTTAACCAATCAATATAAGCAGTTATTTTTTGAAAGCTCTCAGTACATACTTCTGGGTTTATGCACGTACGCACACATTTGTGGAATTAATGTCCATAGCTTTACAATGATGACCATACAGACTGTAACAAAAATATTATACAATTGCAATTTCATTTTTAACCCATTTTTAAAATCATGCAATGTCAAAATCCTTTACACTCTGTAACATGTGATGTATTGACTACCAGCAGAATTATATTTGGACTCCTCGACCGGACTGCTTACCTTAAGATCCGATGTTGAACCTACTAATTTGCATCTTCTCTGATAGATGCGGGCACTCCAAAACTTGGAATATACAGTATTTTAAGACTAGAAACACTTCTACCTTTCATACATTTTTTTTCATTCTTTTATAATATTTATTAACAAAATCCAACAACAAAATATATTTAACAATTTTTCTTGAGCTTTATCACAGAGATCTCACTGTGAGAAAAATCTGTGAAGCGGTCTCTTGTCGTGCACCTATGCGACGTTCTCTTAGTCATTTCTCAGAACGATCCAGATGGTTGTGCTAGTCTGAAGTTGATGCAAATTAGTCAGATCAACATCGGATCTTCAAGGGGGCACAGAGAGATTTCTCAAAAAATGATATTCAATATTTTCACCTTGTTTAGATAGATGATATACATAGAAACCCTCTCATGTAAGGTTTCTTCGAAAAAAATCAGTAAAAATGAAAAATAAAGACATTTTCTCAGTATTTCCGAAGGTATATTAGTTTAGTGCTTTTCACTTTTTTTGTATTTTGGTTAAAAATCACCACCAATTGAATCATGGAGGTTATGACTATGCATCACGCAACAAGCCACAGGTGGTCTTCAAGGTTATTTTGAATAAACATGAAACAAATTTAAGTAAGAAGCCATCTGTGGCCTATTAGATGAATTTGGGTAGTTTCGAAGTGATCTCATCGAAACTCAAAACGCTATTAAATCCATGAATTTCAATACTGCTAATTAAGCTCTATAATTTTGAGTGGTAGTTATATAAGCATTACGTATGTGAAAAACCAACTTCTGAAAAAATTGAAGGCTTCCTCCATGAACGATCTCTTAGTGTCCCAAGGTCCGGTAGAGGAGTCTGTCCTAAAACTTAAATACATTTTATCGACTCCTCTACCGGAGCCTGCTTACCGTGATCCGATGTTGATCTCCCGCAACTCGGACCCCACTGCAAAAAAGCAAAGTAGTTTGGATATTTTTGAAGTAATCCAAATGAAAGTGGGTACTTGGGACATACAGTCCTCAAAATAAGTAACTGACCAGGTAATAAATATACTCTTAACTCCAAAACTATAGCTCCTACATAAAAATATTAAATAATAAAGTTGTAAAGAAATTTCTCTTCTTTAAGTTGATACATTATTCATTGAGATCGGTTAATAATTAAGAATGCGACATTGAAAAGGATCAAACAAAGTGCAGTTTACATTTTAACACTTGGGATTTGAACACGTGTGACAGGTATGTGTATGGGTTGCATTGATCAATTGATGCATCCCCAATCCCCGTGTTACTGTCGACCAGTGAGTTGTTGCTACAAGTTAATCAATAATCTGCCTGTTACTAGTCCTAGGCTGCGTGTAGACGAACGAAATGTTAAAATGAAAAACGGACTTTGTTTTGGTTTAGGGCACATAACTGAGTTAATATTCATTCAATCATCACGTGTAATATCTCAAATTAAGGACAAGAAATTTCCTTACAACTTTATTGTCTAATATTTTTACGTAGGAGTTATAGTTTTGGAGTTGAGAGCATATTTATTACCTGGTCAGTTACTTATTTTGAGGACTGTATATAACATGACAGGGGTGACGTCATACGGGGAGATCCTAGGTAGAAGAGTTTCTAGTCTTAAAATATTGCATATTTTAAGTTTTGGAGTGCCTGCATCTATCAGAGAAGATGCAAATTAGTGAGATCAACATCAGATCACAGTAAGCAGGCGTCCGGTAGAGGAGTCCATCAAACATATACCTTTGCATGACACCAAAAATCGAAACAGAAATTACTTTGTAAATATTTGTATTCATTTTTTCAAAATTGTGCAATTATTTTTGTTACAGTCTGTACATGTATATGATAAATATGACCAGGTGATTATTGTGATTTATTTTTTGGTTAACTTTGAATGATTTTTTCATGTGAATTTATTTGGTTTACTTTACAGAATCCTGACTACATGAAAGAAAACTTCGTTATTACAATTGAGACATGGCACAAGCCTGGTAGGGGTGAAGAAAAAAATGTAAGTAGTTATGACTTCAATTAAAATGTCTTAAAGGTATATTATGTGATCTTTTCCAGAGAGCGCCCTCTATTCATGATTTTTTTAGAAAGTAGATTTTCTTGCAGATTTACATTTCTGATCATAAATCGTACATACATTCCAAGTTAGAGAGTGATACGATTCCTAATTACCTCAAAATCATGGTTTTAGAGTTAATTTAGAGTGAAAATATAAACTGTCGTGTTATCCCGACAGTTTATTTTCACTCTAAAACCATGATTTTGAAGAAATTAAGAATCATATCGCCCTGTAACTTGAATGTATGTACGATTTATGATCAGAAATGTAAATCTGCAAGAAAATCTGCTTTCATTTTTTTCTTCTTCGATGTTGAGGGCGTTCCCTGGAAAGATCACATAATATGCCTTTAAATCTTTAAATGTATTTCTCTACTCTGTGTCACCTTGAAGAAGTGACAAGTAGCTCTATAGTTTAATCAGTTCCAAATTGGCGAGAAATATTCAATCTTTATTTCTACATGTGCAAAAGTAATCCAAGTGTATGGCCACACGCATGCGGTTTTGGCTGCACAAACTAGTTACGCATATGATGCACAGTGCGCTTCTTGCCTTTATGCGGGCTGCATCCTTCTGTATTCATTTGCTGCTGTGAGAAGGCTTCGCTAATTTGGAGCTGATCAAACTAAAGTACATGCATGTATTCTTGTGATTGCATCTTAAATTTTGTTTACAACACATTTATTCTTATACGAAGCATTGGCTTCTAGCATAATCAAAGAAGGATCTCAGCCCTCGGCAGAAAACTTAACCTTTGCAGCCTTAAATTGATACTAGACTTGTTCTTGATACCGACATGTGATGTTGTAACTAATTAAAAAAATTAAAACGAGAATATTTTGAAAGATGATTCAATAAGTTCCACCTCCAAACATTGTAGCTTTGAATGAATATTAGCCACAAATTCATGCAAATTAGCAGTGAGTACTAGTTGTAAATTTTTAAGGATTCAGTGAAAACCTAATGTCTATTTAGTGTAACGGAAATGGCCAAAAAAGCAAAATATCTCTGTAGGACTGATAATTTTAGCCAATTCTAAGAGACAAAACGTACCTATGTGGTTCAATAAAACGTTGACAGTTTTTTGAAGCCATTTTTAAAAAAAAATTCTGTAGATTTAAAAAAATTTTTTTTTCAATATTCATCAACTATATGATCTTGACCATGCTGAAAATATTGTTACAAATAATCTTACGGTTGCAAAATAACAGCTATTTGAACAAAGTCTGTCCCATTTCACTCTGTCCACGGGTACTGATTTCACGATGTTACATTGAATACTGAAAGATGAATTGCATGCAAATAATCTAAGATTTGAAGATCCTGACAGGTGAAACAAGTGTAATTGTTAACATCTTAACTATCTATTCAGGTGTGAAATCAATATGTAATAATAATACCATGAGTGACCCTAATTAGAATTATTGATTTTCATAGATTGGAAGTGTAATTGTCTATACTCTATGCCATAAAAGTGACGATGTCATTTAATGTTATCTTGCTGGTCATTTCCCGTAGACTTACCAGTGGTCAAAGACATTTTGGAGAGATTCTCTTCAAATAGCTATCATTTTGCCGCCATAGCATTATTAACATTGAGATTTTCAGCATAGATGGTCAAGATGATATTTTTGAGGAATATGTAAAAAAAAATTAAACCAAATCCCACAATTTTGAAAAATATCGCTTTAAAAAACTGTCAACGTTTTATTGAACCACACTGTACTTTGAAAATAGGCACTCTGTTTAGCTAGGACCAGATCAGCCATCAGACATCCATTAAGTTCAATATTTTCCTAGGAAACACTGCAAAAGTCATATTGTCATAGAAATTGAGACATATTTTACAGGACTAAATGGAATAATTACAAGTCTCTCCAAGAGATGATTTTCGTCTAATGACCATCATATTGACTATTCTGAAGGTTGCACACAAAGAAAACTTTAAAAATGTCTGTTTTGTGTAAGGATTAAAGTATGATGCATCACTATGTCATGGCATTCTAACAACGCATTTGACTCACAAGTCATAAGGTTGAACTTCACGGTTGAACTTTTTGAATGACCCTCGTGTGTTTGAGGTGTATGCAGGTTTTGAAATTTCAATGAGATTTTGGTTTGAAATTGTTTTTATTTTTCCAGGTACACAATTTGTCGCCGGAAGATTTACGTTCACGTAAGGTGGAAGTAATAGATATAGCAGCTAATGACCAAGTTAAAGCACAGGTATGTATGCATGATGTTGTAATACACCAAAATAGGAGATGATGTTTAAAAGAGGAAGTTATGTAGACTGAATCTTTTCCATCTTCACAATTAACAAATGGCCTCTGTGAGGGTGCTCAATGTGAATACTGAAAAAAATACTCTTCCAAAAGTGTGCGCTGATAAGGCCAAACAAAGAAGAAGGTCTGTCTCAGAAGCCCGCCCGCATTGGTATGTGAAATGAGCTACGGCGCGTAGGTCTATGCGCTGGGGCTAAAAAACTTCTTTTTGGAGGGGGGATTATTTGTTTGGATTTTCAAAAGAAAAGTTTAAAAACATTCCCTGTAAGCTTGGATGAGCAAACAAAAATGGCAAAAAAATAAATAAATCGCATACCTCATAGCCTATTTTCTAAAAAAAAAGAAGAAGCACAGCACTTAGCTTTTTTGCACAATGTTTCTGAGACAGACTTTCTTCTTTGTTTGGCTGATTAATAAACATGAGCTAATTCACCCACACGCCACAGTGCATTTTTGTCTTGTTTCGCCAACAGGTGTAGGCCTTTTTACAATAAGCTCACAGAATTTCATACACAACACCAACTCTGTCCTTGTTAGGTATTTTGTCTTGTGGATAGAGAAGGAATCTTTTGACGAAATAAGGAACACCAAACAGAAGCTGAAAAAATGTATCGCCAAAACTAAACATGGTCCTTTAGGAAAGGGTCACAAAGTACATAGTTAAAATCCTTGATACCTGAACATGCAGTGAAAGAAAAATACATCATGAAATTCGACAATTCCATGACTATTGTTAGAGATGACACTAGAAACACCAGATGGATACGTGAAACTGTACACAGAGCAGAACTGAGACACCAATCAACAAAAACACCTTATGAATGGCAACGAGGGGACGTACTAACTGACACACTGATCCATATGACTTCATTATCACCATCAGGTGACATCGTCAAGCGACACCAATGCTCTGAATCAAATACAATCCAGAGACAAAGACACCAGACTGATTATCGAGACCTATTTGGAAAATTAATAGCATGGCCTGAAAAATGTTTTTTTCCCAGCAAGCGATTCCAAATTTCCCTCCAAAATGGAATGCATTTCTTAATGAAAGAGTAACATTTCCCTCCAAATGCCAAAATTTCCCTCCAAATGTTCAAATTTCCCTGCAAGGAGCTTTCCGTATTGCCTACTTTTTCAGCCCATGCTTAATAAATTTCCTATATGGAATTATCTAACAAGAAATCATGTTATGTTTGTTCTGAACTCCCGATGAAGCTAATAATCCATGACTTAATTTGTTTTTAATTGTGCAGGATTATAAAGAAGAATGGGATCCAACAAAGTTTCAGTCGAAAAAGACTGGGAGAGGTCCACTAATAGGGCCATGGAAGGTGAGTATATACAGGTTCTAGCAATTCATTTCATGACATACATATGATCCTACATCTATTGACTTGACAATACTGTTTAGATAAAAGAGTGACTGCACATCCAATGAAGGTGTTGAGTTCAAATGTGACATACTCTTTTATGAAATCAGATAGATTTTCACAAAATTTGACCAAATATCCTCTTTTGAAACCAGTAAAATCATTGACCATGTTCGTTACAACGCCTAATTTAAATGATATGCAGGTAATTTGTGTGCTGTCACAGTGATATGTGGTTTGTTCAGCTTTGTTTTTCCTAGAACATAATAAAACAATTGATAAAAAAGTTTCCAGACCACAAACATTCTTCTAATATGTTTGCATGGTTGTGCTGATTATTAAAAACAATGTCACACACTGTTTGCAATTGCACTGCAAGTTGGTAGGGCAAGTATTAAGTTGACTTCTTTGTATCAGTTTATAGAACCCATTCTTAGTTTGATATATTAAACTTGATTTTATAACAAAGGTGGATAAATAGATAAGAAGAAGGATAACAGTCAGTCTTGCAGCCAGTTTGCAGATGAGTGAATTAGCTTGCCCAACCAAGGATTTATACATATGTGCACATTATTCTGTCAAGCCACCTTGACTTTGACCAGCCTGATCTCCATGCGCTCTCTATCCTGCCCTGTATAACGAATGACCGTTTCTAAGCAGTTTCATTGGCATCTAGCAATATGACCAAAATGCAAAGAGTGTTTGGAAGTTTATCAACCCAAACAATCTCTTCTTCACACCAACCACCTGAATGAAGCACACTTGCATTGGTTCTTTCTGTGGTCCAATTAATTCCTAACATACTGTGCCAACACCACAGTTTTTGCACAATGTTTTTTTGATTCACCCTGTATATAAAATATATGGTATAGGTTAAGATATGGCCAAATGTATAAATTAGTCAAAAAGATCGATGCTTTTAATGAATCTATTCTATCTTATTTGATCTGTTTCAGTCACAATGTGAACCAGTTATGTGCGCCTACAAGCTTGTTACATGTGAATTCAAATGGTTTGGATTACAAACAATGGTCGAGGATTTTATAATGAAGGTAGGTAAAGTTAATACCCGTCGTGTATGCCTATTAGGAAAAAAAAAGAAGAAATTTGTCTCAAACGACCCGCGCGCATTCCCGAAACCGCCCACGTTAGCTTTTTTGTAAGTGGTTTTTTTTTCATTTTTTTTTTCTTTTTCAATTTTCTCAACAAAATATTGCAAAATCCAACTTTTTGGCCAAACAAATGACGATCAGGTCTAAATTGAAAAAAAGTTTTTAAAAAAATCCGCAGACCGCATTAGATTTTCAGTCTCTCATGTCATTTGAGACAATTTTTTTTTTTTTTTGCCTTATTTCTATGTATAGTGTAACATCGATTGATTAGAATCCTCTGAATTTAACACTTCACAAACCTGTGTAGCTGAGGGCAAAATGCCAGAAACATGTGATACAACCTTGTGGGACAATGAATTTCTTTCAGGTAGCTATTCAGAGTGATCAACAAAAATGAGAACACTTTTAGAAGCAGATTTCACAAAATCAGGGAGGCATTTTAAACAACGTAGCCCTATAGTGGAGTGGCAATGTCAGCATCAAAACGTTATGGGTTCAAGGGAATAAATTGTGGCAATGTCAGCATCAAAACGTTATGGGGTCAAGGGAATAAATTGTGGCAATGTCAGCATCAAAACGTTGTGGGGTTAAGGGAATGAATTGTGGCAATGTCAGCATCAAAACGTTGTGGGGTTAAGGGAATGAATTGTGGCAATGTCAGCATCAAAACGTTGTAGGGTTAAGGGAATGAATTGTGGCAATGTCAGCATCAAAACGTTGTGGGGTCAAGGGAATGAATTGTGGCAATGTCAGCATCAAAACGTTGTGGGGTCAAGGGAATAAATTGTGGCAATGTCAGCATCAAAACGTTGTGGGGTTAAGGGAATGAATTGTGGCAATGTCAGCATCAAAACGTTGTGGGGTCAAGGGAATGAATAGTGGCAATGTCAGCATCAAAACGTGGGGTCAAGGGAATAAATTGTGGCAATGTCAGCATCAAAACGTTATGGGGTCAAGGGAATAAATTGTGGCAATGACAGCATCAAAACGTTGTGGGGTCAAGAGAATAAATTGTGGCAATGTCAGCATCAAAACGTTGTGGGGTTAAGGGAATGAATTGTGGCAATGACAGCATCCAAACGTTGTGGGGTCAAGAGAATAAATTGTGGCAATGTCAGCATCCAAACGTTGTGGGGTTAAGGGAATGAATTGTGGCAATGTCAGCATCAAAACGTTGTGGGGTCAAGGGAATGAATTGTGGCAATGTCAGCATCAAAACGTTGTGGGGTCAAGGGAATAAATTGTGGCAATGTCAGCATCAAAACGTTGTGGGGTCAAGGGAATGAATTGTGGCAATGTCAGCATCAAAACGTTATGGGGTCAAGGGAATGAATTGTGGCAATGTCAGCATCAAAACGTTGTGGGGTCAAGGGAATGAATTGTGGCAATGTCAGCATCAAAACGTTGTGGGGTCAAGGGAATAAATTGTGGCAATGTCAGCATCAAAACGTTGTGGGGTCAAGAGAATAAATTGTGGCAATGTCAGCATCAAAACGTTGTGGGGTTAAGGGAATGAATTGTGGCAATGTCAGCATCAAAACGTTGTGGGGTCAAGGGAATGAATTGTGGCAATGTCAGCATCAAAACGTTGTGGGGTCAAGGGAATGAATTGTGGCAATGACAGCATCAAAACGTTGTGGGGTCAAGAGAATAAATTGTGGCAATGTCAGCATCAAAACGTTGTGGGGTTAAGGGAATGAATTGTGGCAATGTCAGCATCAAAACGTTGTGGGGTTAAGGGAATAAATTGTGGCAATGTCAGCATCAAAACGTTGTGGGGTTAAGGGAATGAATTGTGGCAATGTCAGCATCAAAACGTTGTGGGGTCAAGAGAATAAATTGTTGCAATGTCAGCATCAAAACGTTGTGGGGTCAAGGGAATGAATTGTGGCAATGACAGCATCAAAACGTTGTGGGGTCAAGAGAATAAATTGTGGCAATGTCAGCATCAAAACGTTGTGGGGTTAAGGGAATGAATTGTGGCAATGTCAGCATCAAAACGTTGTGGGGTCAAGAGAATAAATTGTTGCAATGTCAGCATCAAAACGTTGTGGGGTCAAGGGAATGAATTGTGGCAATGACAGCATCAAAACGTTGTGGGGTCAAGGGAATGAATTGTGGCAATGACAGCATCAAAACGTTGTGGGGTCAAGGGAATGAATTGTGGCAATGACAGCATCAAAACGTTGTGGGGTTAAGGGAATGAATTGTGGCAATGTCAGCATCAAAACGTTGTGGGGTCAAGGGAATGAATTGTGGCAATGTCAGCATCAAAACGTTGTGGGGTCAAGGGAATAAATTGTTGCAATGTCAGCATCAAAACGTTGTGGGGTCAAGGGAATAAATTGTGGCAATGTCAGCATCAAAACGTTGTGGGGTCAAGAGAATAAATTGTGGCAATGTCAGCATCAAAACGTTGTGGGGTTAAGGGAATGAATTGTGGCAATGTCAGCATCAAAACGTTGTGGGGTCAAGGGAATGAATTGTGGCAATGTCAGCATCAAAACGTTGTGGGGTCAAGGGAATGAATTGTGGCAATGACAGCATCAAAACGTTGTGGGGTCAAGAGAATAAATTGTGGCAATGTCAGCATCAAAACGTTGTGGGGTCAAGGGAATAAATTGTGGCAATGTCAGCATCAAAACGTTGTGGGGTCAAGGGAATGAATTGTGGCAATGTCAGCATCAAAACGTTATGGGGTCAAGGGAATGAATTGTGGCAATGTCAGCATCAAAACGTTGTGGGGTCAAGGGAATGAATTGTGGCAATGTCAGCATCAAAACGTTGTGGGGTCAAGGGAATAAATTGTGGCAATGTCAGCATCAAAACGTTGTGGGGTCAAGAGAATAAATTGTGGCAATGTCAGCATCAAAACGTTGTGGGGTTAAGGGAATGAATTGTGGCAATGTCAGCATCAAAACGTTGTGGGGTCAAGGGAATGAATTGTGGCAATGTCAGCATCAAAACGTTGTGGGGTCAAGGGAATGAATTGTGGCAATGACAGCATCAAAACGTTGTGGGGTCAAGAGAATAAATTGTGGCAATGTCAGCATCAAAACGTTGTGGGGTTAAGGGAATGAATTGTGGCAATGTCAGCATCAAAACGTTGTGGGGTTAAGGGAATAAATTGTGGCAATGTCAGCATCAAAACGTTGTGGGGTTAAGGGAATGAATTGTGGCAATGTCAGCATCAAAACGTTGTGGGGTCAAGAGAATAAATTGTTGCAATGTCAGCATCAAAACGTTGTGGGGTCAAGGGAATGAATTGTGGCAATGACAGCATCAAAACGTTGTGGGGTCAAGAGAATAAATTGTGGCAATGTCAGCATCAAAACGTTGTGGGGTTAAGGGAATGAATTGTGGCAATGTCAGCATCAAAACGTTGTGGGGTCAAGAGAATAAATTGTTGCAATGTCAGCATCAAAACGTTGTGGGGTCAAGGGAATGAATTGTGGCAATGACAGCATCAAAACGTTGTGGGGTCAAGGGAATGAATTGTGGCAATGACAGCATCAAAACGTTGTGGGGTCAAGGGAATGAATTGTGGCAATGACAGCATCAAAACGTTGTGGGGTTAAGGGAATGAATTGTGGCAATGTCAGCATCAAAACGTTGTGGGGTCAAGGGAATGAATTGTGGCAATGTCAGCATCAAAACGTTGTGGGGTCAAGGGAATAAATTGTTGCAATGTCAGCATCAAAACGTTGTGGGGTCAAGGGAATAAATTGTGGCAATGTCAGCATCAAAACGTTGTGGGGTCAAGAGAATAAATTGTGGCAATGTCAGCATCAAAACGTTGTGGGGTTAAGGGAATGAATTGTGGCAATGTCAGCATCAAAACGTTGTGGGGTCAAGGGAATGAATTGTGGCAATGTCAGCATCAAAACGTTGTGGGGTCAAGGGAATGAATTGTGGCAATGACAGCATCAAAACGTTGTGGGGTCAAGAGAATAAATTGTGGCAATGTCAGCATCAAAACGTTGTGGGGTTAAGGGAATGAATTGTGGCAATGTCAGCATCAAAACGTTGTGGGGTTAAGGGAATAAATTGTGGCAATGTCAGCATCAAAACGTTGTGGGGTTAAGGGAATGAATTGTGGCAATGTCAGCATCAAAACGTTGTGGGGTCAAGAGAATAAATTGTTGCAATGTCAGCATCAAAACGTTGTGGGGTCAAGGGAATGAATTGTGGCAATGACAGCATCAAAACGTTGTGGGGTCAAGAGAATAAATTGTGGCAATGTCAGCATCAAAACGTTGTGGGGTTAAGGGAATGAATTGTGGCAATGTCAGCATCAAAACGTTGTGGGGTCAAGAGAATAAATTGTTGCAATGTCAGCATCAAAACGTTGTGGGGTCAAGGGAATGAATTGTGGCAATGATAGCATCAAAACGTTGTGGGGTCAAGGGAATGAATTGTGGCAATGACAGCATCAAAACGTTGTGGGGTCAAGGGAATGAATTGTGGCAATGACAGCATCAAAACGTTGTGGGGTTAAGGGAATGAATTGTGGCAATGTCAGCATCAAAACGTTGTTGGGTCAAGGGAATGAATTGTGGCAATGTCAGCATCAAAACGTTGTGGGGTCAAGGGAATAAATTGTTGCAATGTCAGCATCAAAACGTTGTGGGGTCAAGGGAATAAATTGTGGCAATGTCAGCATCAAAACGTTGTGGGGTCAAGAGAATAAATTGTGGCAATGTCAGCATCAAAACGTTGTGGGGTTAAGGGAATGAATTGTGGCAATGTCAGCATCAAAACGTTGTGGGGTCAAGGGAATGAATTGTGGCAATGTCAGCATCAAAACGTTGTGGGGTCAAGGGAATGAATTGTGGCAATGACAGCATCAAAACGTTGTGGGGTCAAGAGAATAAATTGTGGCAATGTCAGCATCAAAACGTTGTGGGGTCAAGGGAATAAATTGTGGCAATGTCAGCATCAAAACGTTGTGGGGTTAAGGGAATGAATTGTGGCAATGTCAGCATCAAAACGTTGTGGGGTCCAAGAGAATAAATTGAGGGACAAGATGCGTGCGAAGCGCACAAAACATTTGCCTTTTAATGTCAAACTAGACATTTCAGACCAATTTAAAGCTAATTTTAGGGAATTTTGACATTAATAAAGTTTGCTATTTTTGATTTGTTTTTTTGGGGAGGTGTGGTGGGCTTGAGCTGACTTTGGGGGGGGGGGGGGGGGGGGGGGCAAGGATCAAGACTGGGCTTGGGGTGGGGGGGGGGGGTGAGGAGAGGTTAATTATAAGTAAAATGAAAGGTAATTCCTTACACTTTGTTTCATTCAAAGTCAGTGTTATAGGTAGAGATGTGACCGAATGTATAAACTAGTAAAAAATAAAAAAACAAGCAAAAAAACAAAAACCTGAGCCAATAGTTGTCTTAAATTGACATTATCAATTGCAATTAATGAATCTCATCATATCCTGAACATATGAAACAGGTCCAACCTATTTTATGACCTCCTCTGATGTCAAATTAATTCTACACTATCGTTTGATCAGTTTCAAATTGGAGAAATATTCTGTTTTGATCTCTCCGCGCGAAAAAAAAATCCAAGTGTACGCCCACATATATGGGCATGTGGTATTGGTCGTACACACTCGTATGACGCACAGTCCGCTAGTTGCCTTCCCATACTCGCCCACGTCCTTCTGTATTCATTCGCATCTGTTGCGAAGCTTCGCCAATTTTGAACTGATCAAACTGTAGGACATATGCCACTGTGGATTGTTCTTTTCATGCAGACATAAATGTAACTGTATAATTTGTATTGCCAGTACATGTACATCATAATATGATGAAAATGTGTATGGATTGTTTGCAACATAGATTCACTCTCTCTATCTTTTATACCGATTATTACCTATTATAGACTGAAAAGAGACTGTTCTTAAACTTCCATCGTCAAGTATTCTGCTGGATAGATGAGTATATAGAATTAAACATGGAGGATATCAGGAAGATTGAAGCCAAAACCAAGACAGAGTTAGATGAGGTAGGACTGCAAGGTTTTCTTAATTTCCTTTAAAAATGGTTTCATTGAACCAAAGGCGATGCAAAAACCAAGATCACTGTACAAGATAACTGTTCCAATATATGCAAACAAAACTTCATGTATGAGATAGGACTTCAACTTAAATGTTCTCCAAATAAAAATGCTTTCACTTAACCCAAATGTGAAATCTTAACCACTGTGTGAATCAATTCTTTTGATACTTGCAAACGTATCTTGTTGATGTCAGCAATCATATGATATTATAGAATTTAAAAGCAACAGTTTTACTGCATTTTGAGGAAGAATATGTTTTTCTGAAAATGGAATAATCTTAGAGCTGCTTTGTCAAGACCAAAAGACCAAAAATGTAATATATTGTAAGAAGTCAAATATTCTCACGAAAATGGTTTATTTTATTGTATTGAATTTAGATATGTTTGGAGGATAGTATCCCATATCACTTCTGTGTTTAGCGTATATGATTGAATATGTACTCCTATGTTCCACAAAGTCATGGGTGGGTGGATGAGGGGAAAAAAGAAGAATTGTATATATAATTAATAAACAAATCATGAAATGGATTAAAATGAAACAGAAACAATAATTCCAAGAGTAGTAAGTGGTAATATTATCCCATAGCAGGGTTGTCTTTCAAATCATGCATCTCAGAAATCGACTTGACCACCCCCCCCTTCAAATCCAAATATCACTATAGCAATGCATACAATACCTGAAAACTGTACGCGCTTGTATATCCACATGTTTAATATAGAAACATCATTATTTGAATGTCCTGAATATCCACAAAGCTCTTTTATTTAAACTACTACTACTACTACTACTACTACTACTAAGAAACGCTTTTCGTAAAAACCCCAAAGCGCTTTACAATTTAAAACAATTTAAAAATCAACCAATTAAAAAACTACAATTTAAAAGTACACAGATTG
This sequence comes from Ophiura sarsii, assembly GCA_035610835.1. Classification (NCBI taxonomy): domain Eukaryota; kingdom Metazoa; phylum Echinodermata; class Ophiuroidea; order Amphilepidida; family Ophiuridae; genus Ophiura; species Ophiura sarsii. Next base: position 131,288,825 of record CM069441.1, on the reverse strand, counting down.
GAGGATAAAAGATAAAACTGGTAAGATATATACAATACCAGAACCAATTGTAAAACATGCATACAGGTATAAAACAATTTAAAAATCAACAAATTAAAAACTACAATTTAAAAGTAGGCAACACAGATTGGAGGATAAAAGATAAAACTGGTAGGATATATACAATACCAGCACCAATTGTAAAACATGCATACAGGAATAAAATGACATGTCAATAATACAGTATAAAAACACAGAGAGTCTACAAATCGAAGAGATGTGTCTTTAGTGCACGCTTGAATGTATCAGTGTTTTTCATGGATCGAAGTCCAGATGGCAGTTTGTTCCATTCCCTTGCTGCCGCTACAGAGAAAGCGCGATTACCATATGTGACAGTTTTTATATTCTTGAAGGAAGGTGGGCATAGCAAAGGGTTCTCAGTGGCAGACGATCTAAGGAATCTCACAGGTTTATGGATTAAAAGTAGGTCAGTGATATACTGTGGAGCAGATCCGTTGATGGCTTTGTGTGTAAGCAGGATGATTTTAAATAAAATTCTCTTTCTGATGGGTAGCCAGTGTAATGTGCGAAGAACAGGCGACATGTGAACAAAACCGCGCACTCTTGTTACAAGTCTGGCTGCAGAGTTCTGGACTCTCTGAAGCTTGTCAATTATGTTCTGAGGCAGTCCATACAGAAGGCTGTTGCAAGAGTCCAGTCTAGAGGTCACAAAAGCGTGGACAAGTGTCTTAGTTGAGGCTCCATCAAGATAGGGTCTGAGTTTGCCGATGTTATACAAAGCAAATGACGCGTATCTGCAGATGTTGTTCACATGTTGGTTCATTGTGACATGCTGGTCGATTATGGCACCAAGATTACGAGCAGATGCTGATGGTGAAACATCAACATCACCAACATGAAGTGGCGGAATTTCAGGCGTGGAACCGAAACGTGAAGTCAGATGTAACACCTCCGTCTTGGTGTCATTCAGCATCAGATGGTTCCTTATCATCCAGCTGCGAATATCAGCAACACACTTTTCAATGCGGGACACACTGATGTCCATATCCTGGTCATCAAAACAACAGTATATCTGGCTGTTATCTGCGTACACTATACACTCGAGGTTGTGTGCTTTAATGATCTCTTCGACTGGCGTGGAGTAATACGAGAAAGCCATAGGTCCGAACACGGATCCCTGTGGAGCGCCCCTGCGAACAAACTTCCATTCAGAACAAATTCCATCTAGCATAATACACTGTTGTCGTTCGTGAAAGTAGGACTCCAACCAGCGGAAGGCTGTTCCTGTGATTCCAAATCGATTGTGAAAACGTTGAAGAAGAATTTGGTGATCAAGCGTGTCAAACGCCGCTGTTAGATCAAGTAGCACAACGATAACGTGCTGATGAATATCAACTGCTCTGAGGATATCATTTGTTAACCGTAGAAGTGCAGTCTCTGTGCTGTGTTGTTTACGATATGCTGATTGACGATTGCCCTCCAATTTGTTCTTACTAACGTATCTCTGGATTTGACTACTCGCAACACGTTCAATGATCTTAAACAGGAACGGTAAGTTCGATATTGGCCGATAGTTCTGTAGCACATCCGGATCGGCGTTTGCTTTTTTTATCAAGGGAGAGACATAAGCGCGTTTAAGACTTGGTGGAACAACTGCATGAAGTAGCGACGTGTTTACTATTCGTGTGATAACTGGCAGGATAGCGTCAAGAATCTCGGGCTTTGCAAGGATACTAGTTGGCATTGGATCCAAGCCGCAAGAAGTCTTTGAGGAATCAATGATTGTCTTGCGCACAACTTCCTCATCGACTTTCTCAAACGAGTCAAAACTAGAGGCACATGACTCATCAACATCAACTGACATAGGTGGAACATTAGTTTTGCTTAGTTTATCGTGAATCTTTTCGATCTTGCCGTCGAAGAAACCGTGAAAGTCCTTAGCTAAAGTCTCGAGTGAATCGTGGGCAGGAAGAGTTTTTATCGGCTTTGCGGATGTAAGTTTGTCTGCAATACGAAACAACTGTCTTTGATTACAATCTTTGATCTTCGCTTTGTAGTGATCTATCTTCGCAGACTGTAAGGACTTGTGATAATTTTTACAGTGTTTTTGGAAGATCTCTTTGTCAATTTGCAAGCCAGATTTCTTCATCTTCCTTTCCAAGCGACGCTTCTTCCTTTTCACTTCACGAAGACTGTCATCATACCAGGGAGCATGTGGACGAAGTGAGATACGACGCTCAACTTCCGGTGCATGTTTATAGATAAGACCACGTAGCGTAGAATCATATTTGAGAACTAAGTTTTCGAGATCACCAGAAACTTCGACTTCTTGGCACAAATCCGACGATAGAACATCCGCATGTGTGTGTCGTCCTCCGACTGAATGAGCATCAACCAAAGTCAAGAATTTATTGGTATTGGACATGTTTTTATAAATTAAATTATCAGGGGAGAAAAACGGGTCAATTTTTTTAAATATTCAATTTCCGCATGTGCCAGGGCTCAAACCCGGGTCGTGTGTGTGCAAGTCAGAGACTCTACCGACTGAGCTATACAGGGTGAATAAAAAAAAAGTGTACTCAACTTTGGGATTTTATATCTTAAAATCTGTACAACGATTTCACAGAATTTTTTATTGAGGCAGACGGGCTATCTAATTAGCTTTATGTAGAATTTTAGTTAGGCCAAACAACGAAGGTCTGTCTCAGAAGCCCGCATACGTTGGTATGTGAAATGAGCTACGGCGCGTAGGTCTATGCGCTGGGGGCTAAAAAACATTTTTTTAATTTTATTTATTTATTTATTATTATTATTATTTTATTTTTATTTTTTTTTAAATATTTTTTTTAAAAAGTTAAAAAAAGTTCTCCGTAAGCTTGGATAAGCAAAAAAAATTAAAAAAACCCATACCTCATAGCCTATTTTCTAAAAGAATAAAATTTAAAAAAGCACAGCACTTAGCTTATTTGCACAATGTTTCTGAGACAGACCTTCTTCTTTGTTTGGCCTTAGTTGAAATTGGATGTGGTAAACATATTTTTGCTCATTTACATAAAAGTCAACATTTTATAAACCGAACAAGATTTGCGATATTTGCTCTGATAAGATCTATAGAATCTCACATTGAAAACGGTCCACACTCCAGTCCGAGCTGAGTCCGACTATCACAAAAGCCAAATTTGTTGTTGTTGCTGCTAAATTTGACATCATTTTGACATTATTTCTCATTTAATGTTTGAAAAAATAAAAATGTTTGATTTGTCTTTGTTAATTAGTTATTGTGTACCATACATGAATCCACTTGTTCATTAATATCAAGTATTATTGGGTAAAATATTCAATATTGTGTTCGGTTTCAAAATGCAGTAATTTTACCAAAATGGTCATATCAGGTAAACGGTACCATGAAATGTCATGATTCTCTTTGCTAATGATAGTGAATAAATGCATCTAATGCCGCATACAATGGTTGCCTTTATATTCTGTTATTATTTCACTTTGAGTACACTTTTTTTTCAACTCGCCTTGTAGTGGGGTCCAGGGGCCCCCCCCCCCCCCCCCCTGAAATAAGCCTGTCGGTAAACTCGAGCCTCCGTCGGTAGATATGCGTATGACCATCCGGTGTTTTTGGCCATTTTTGTGGACAACCTTTAGCTTTACCCCTCCTCCCCCCCCCCCCCCCCCCCCACTTATCAAGATTTCAGCTGCTGACGGAAAAAATGTGTGCATGTTTTACGAATTTATTTGGAGTCTGTATACAAAATTGTCGGTAAATTATACCTTTCGTCGGTACAACTATGGTCGTGCCCCCCCCCCCCCCCCCCCCACCCCAGTTTCCAAAAGCTGGGTACGCCACTGCCCGGCGACGGTGCATGACCCGAGATAGACCGGGCGATGGAGCCGTAGAAGATTGTATCAGCTTTAGGCTTTGTAGTGTGTTAAGGGTTATGATATGTGAAATCCAATGGTTGCTTACATAAAGGTAACACGAATTGAGATTTGAGTACCACTGTTAAAAGTTTAGCAAATATGAATATACCCTCTGGGCAAATGTTTTGACCCTTTCAGAGGAAATTTCAAAAATGAAAGGGTAAAATAATGGATTGTACCCCTTCATGAAAATTGCTTAAGAAAACCCTGTGCAATAGTAATTAAACAGTAGCATTAACTCCCAGAATGTATTTGTATTTCCTGAATCACCACCCTTTTATCATTTTCAAATTATTCTCTTGATCTCATTTTTAATTCAATTATTTTCTTGTGTCTTTTCCAGCAACGTGCAACCGGCGAGTTAATAGGAGTAGTGGATAATTCTTGAGGGTGTGGTTACACCATCTACACGCTACCATAGTCTCTGTCGACACGGACCCAGCAAACCAAAACATTTTTCAATTTGTCATTTTTATTGTTCATTTTATATGACAGAGCGCCCACATGTTTCTATTTTATTTATAAACTGGCTTTTGGGCATTTTCTCTTTAAATTACTTTAAAAACATTCGCATTGGAGTACAGTTTTTCCTGTCCATTCTGATATCATAAACAAATTGGTGTAGGTTGTATGTCGCCAAACACTTTTGTTATACCATAATCTATTTATAAGTTTCAAAAGCAAATACAAGTGATAAAAGTGATAAAAATTATTGGATCAAAATATGTTCTAATTATTTGAGGAAGTCACCAGTTGTGGAACCCAATATTCACCTTTTGCTAGAATGTGCGAAGTTTTTGTTCATTTGTGACCATATCAGTTACCTACCTCATGGTACATGGACAGTGGTTTTGAATTTAGTTATAATTAAGTCAGTTCCAAATTGGTGAGGCTGCTTGCAGCAGCAAATTAATACAGAAGAGCGTTGGTGCACATAAGGCTTGTACAATGCAACTTAGCGCACTGTGCATCATATGTGTGATGCCCTGAATGCCAATATCTTGCATGTATGCTTGTATTACTTGTGCACGCATTGAGATAATATGGAACTATAGAAAAGAGATCATTATCTAGTTTGTAATCCATGTGCCTATGAGATCACTTTTCAAACGGAATATAGATTTGTGTTTTTTAGAAATTGTGGATTAAGCTCAAGTCTATTCTGTTTGAGAGGATCAATGAAAACATTGAAAAAAGGTCAACTCAGATGTACACAAGTCAACTGTGTTGGGATTCCTCATCAATTTTGAACATTCTTTGTAAATTAATTGTATTAAATTATCAAACACAACCATTATAATTTAAATTAAATATTAATGGTTTTAAAAAAACTGCAATATCAGTGTCTGTCAACTGGAAATAAAATAAAACATAATCCACATGAGATATGAATCTTATATTACATTGTCTGTTGAAAGATTATTATATAGAAATTGGATTGCTTTTTCTTGAAGAGGAAATAGTTCTAGAGACCTAATAAGATACCATTATAAATAACTCAGAGTAATGTATTATCTTAATGTAGGGTTTGCAACATGAGGAATTTGATTGATTATGCAAAATATTAAAATCTTTATCTATTGAGAGTAGTAGGCAGATAAGATTTTGTGTGATGAAATGTTAAATTAATGAGGATTTTAGTATTTTGCCTGGTTTGGACCATTTTGGAATTCAAAAACATTTACATGCCTGTCAGTATGTGTATATTTGGCTGCTGTTGCTATTGCAATACATAAAACATTCTAATGTTATACTTTTGTTTAGTACTGATCAGGTGACCCTCATTACAATTCCAATTGGTTTGAAATAGAGTAAATGTACTCCCTATTCCAGAAAAAGTGTACGACTTGATTTTAAAATCTTACTTCTTAATGTTTTATTTGGAAAAGGATGGTTGCACAGTTTTATGGAATGGGGAGTAGTCAGGCACAATTACTGCAAATGGGCATGTGCAGATGTGATATTCACGATGCACAGTTATTAATGGATGGAAAAGCGCAAACCAAATTGGATTCTTGTAGTGTGTGTGGAGAAATACAAAGAAAATGTATTGCATTGTCAATATTGAACCATTTATAAAAAGTGTTTTGCAGAATTAATGAGTGTTTTGCAGAATTAATGTTTGTACACCTGATTGATTTTCAGTTTGTCTGGGCAATTTGCTAAATTGGCAGAAGTGTCATGCTTTAATGTGAAGGGATGCATTCTCTAGGGAAAATGGTTTACAAAATCACAGACTATAGAAGAAACAGTTCCAGGAATGTACAGTAATAAAGTGTTGATGTAAACTTGATACAGACCTAACCGTTAGGGTTGGTAACCTAAACTCTTACCTGAAGTCGAAGGAGCCCCTCAAAATTAATAACTAATCATTGTTTTGTATCATGTAGAGGGGAAATGTTGTAAAAAACCCTCCCCTATTGGATGAGGCATTGTGTAATTTTTGAGAAATTTCCAGATATTTAAATGATTTGTGCCATAAAGAAAATGTAGTTTGTATTGTGCTGACTGGTTACGTCAGAAGGTGGTAGACAAGAGATAGTCATTTCAAAAAGCAGACAACATAAAATTTTACTTTGATTTTGAAAATTATAGTAATTTGTTTGCTGCAAGACATACTGATGATTTGTAATCTGTCTCAGCTTGTCAGCAAGACATAGTGACATATGGAAAAATCCAATTGATTTGCAAAGTGTTCACTATGGAACTATGTTGACTTGTAATACCTACGGATCTGAAAATGAATCCGGGGGGGGGGGGGGGGCAGTCAAATATAATGCTCTAAGCATGCATGACCAACCAACAATCTTTTAGACTCCCTCTAAACTCTAAACATGTCGTTCCCCGAAGCCCAAATGCACCCTAAACAAGGATTGTGTGTGTTCAATAAGTAGGCCTTTTGAACCAAAAGTGTTAAAAATGAGAAAGTGTTTCTTTTATAGTATTGATATGTAAAAGAAAACAGAGCCTGGGTTCTGAGGACATCACACTTTTATTGATATAATGTACCCTTTTTCTTGAAAATGGTTGGTTTGGGACCCCTGAACGTGTTATGAGTCATATCTAAACAGCCTTATAAGACATGTTTTTTTGGTCACACATGCTTAAAGTAATATACAGGTAGATATGACTGGCCACTTTGTAGGTCACTTTGTCATAGAGATTTTCTCATAACAGTGGATATTTCACTATTGATTTGGTCCAAACTTGCATATAATATCACAATGTCTTGTGGCTAAAACATTGACCTCTTTCACAACACTGTTGCTGACTACCTGTCCTTCTGGTGTCAGATGTTAATGATATGTAAAATCTTTAATTTTTTGTTGAAATAGGTTCTGTTTTGATAACATAAAATGTTATTAACACATTTGACAAATATTGAATGATGAATGGCAGTAAAATCTTATCACAAAGTCAGATTTGGACTTTTCCATTATGCAAGACTAAGCCAAGTTTAATGGAACAATTCCAATAGGACAAAGTGATATACACTGAGCCAAAAAAGAAACTTATAAAAAAAGAAACTTATACAATTTTAACAGATCACCAAATAATATTCTGTGCATGAAAATGTACCAAATTTGGATACAATATTACTGCAATGTATCGCTTCAAATGGCAGTCAATAACCAATTGTTTGCTTCAATGACACAAGAGAAATGTGCACTGCCCCTATGGTGATCTGTTAAAATTTTATAAGTTTCTTTTTTGGCTCAGTGTAGTTTTACTGTTGCTCAAACAAAAGGCATGCAATATTTGGTTCATAGTAAAACTATTACATCGAGGGCTCAGAAACACAGACCTCATCTCCAATTTTTCAAAAATGAGATTTTGGTATCAACATTTTCAGAAAGAAATTCTCTTTCCAGTAACACACAGCCTTATCTCATAACACAACACCTTTCAAAGTTATAGCCAATATCACAAGGCCTCATCTCCATCTCCCCAATGTGTTTAAAAATCTTCAACAGTCTTTTTCTTAAAATGGTCAAAATGGAGATAAGGCCTGGTGTTACTGAGTCCTCGACATGGCTGAAATCAGGCATATCACTACATACAATCCTAGATCTGTAATATTTCTAAGCCCAACAAAAAGCGTATTACATATAATTTATGTAAATAATGATAGGATGAATCTTATTAAATGTGAAGCATATCTGTTCCACTGTTACTTATATTGCAAAAGCTGAAACCGAAAATTTCCTTAGAATCACATAGAGTTAACTACCTAGTATTACCTGATACTACAATATATAATATCCTGTCTAAAGCATATTGCTTTTGGGGGAAAACATCTATCTATCTTAAAAAAGAAAGGTACCTACTTTCCAAACTGTGGCTCTCTTGAACAGACTTAAAGGTGGGTGTTCCAATCACGCTTTTTTTGCCCATCAACATATTTTGATATCAGAAGAAACCCCATATTTTTCTCATTATTTTTGTAAAATGTTTGGCGCAAGTTGTGTTCCATTTAGACATTATAGTCCAAAATGCAGTGAATTTCTGCCAAAGGTGGTTATCCACCCGGCCAGTTTGTATACTACTCAATGGGCAAATATCATGTCACATTGTGCTTCTAAAATAAATATCATTGGAGTTATGCAACTCAAACTTTGGAGTACCACTATTTTAAGGATGACCCGTCATGTAGAATAGAAAACATCAAGTTCAAAATTGGGCCAGCAATCAGAACACCTACCTTTAAATGGTAATCTTAGAATAGAAATCCAGAGTCCAGACCAGAGGTTTGTCCAATGTAACAACTCGCAAACTTACAAGGCTGAAAAGTGATGCAAGTCATAATTGTGTACGGGCGACACAGTTTCACAAAGGAACGATGTTGTGCTCTTTCGAAAATCATTATATTATACAAATACAACATGGTTATAGGCAAAAACAAATATGGCAACATATTTTTTAGAGGTACTGGCTATTATACTATAGCCTCATAGTCAGTACTAGGAAAAACAGTGTGCCCTACTACTCCGATATATACCATGTTGTATTTGTTTAGTAGCACCCTAATTTGTCTGGGGATGAGTTTGAAGTGGAATTAGTCAAAATTAGTTTCCAAAGGTATTGATGAATACATTGATATGCTTATAGGTAATAAATATTCATGAGGTGTAATATTGTCTGATATATGAGTGAATGTTTACCTGAATGAATACCTTGGTCATTAATACATTTACTGATGTGATTTTTAAAGTATGCCATTGAGGTTGGCCTACTGTAAAAGTATACATTTTCGCGAGGTTTTTATTTACGCGAATCCGCGAAAATATAAACTCGCGAAAATTATTGACTTCCATTGACTTTAGTTCACAAATGTTAAAAATCGCGAAAATAAAAAATCGCTAAATGCCTGTTATGACCATTTTCGTGAAAATATCTTATCGCGAAAATATTGACTTTTACAGTATATTATGTTAATTTATTCTTAATTTGCCACCATTGGTGGATAATTGATAGGACAAGCATATGTTCACACATACTGTCTAGGTAGACAAACAAACCAGTACAAATTGTGCCATTATTCTCCGTTTCATAAGCTGATTCTGAACCATATACAATGAAAAACTGGTCCATCATTTATTTAAAAACGGTGTTGAGATAAAAGAATCATAAAATGGAACATGGGCAACCATTATTGCTGTTATATTGCACCTAAAATAAGAATATTCTTGGCTTAAATTTGTAATACATATTGTATGAAGAGTGTGTGAAATAACATGTGCACACACATTACAATTGTGTACATTGTAATTGATCATGCTTAGCACCAGTATCTGTGCTATGAAGACTGAATATACCATATTTTTCAGGTGCCTAATTTCTATTGAAAATTATGGGGAATATCGATATTGATCTAAAATTTTAATTTTTCAAAAATGTTCCAAGGGTATACTATTTTTGTTGATGTATGTAACGACAGTATTTCATGGTTAAGCATAAAGTAAATCGTACTTTTCCATTTTGATGTTATAAGGCTGATAAAATTATTTTAATCTCAAGCGCATACTTGGTAAATGAAGCTTTATACATTCGAATCTCATCACTACAATGTACATTATTTTTAATGTGGGTAGTAAAAACAAATAACACCAACAAAAAATAAAAAATAAACCCCAACTGATCTACAAGCTGGTACATCTTTCAATTATGGTCAATCAGAGGGTTTGGTGATTTAAAAAAAAAAAATCCTGTTAAAGCTGCCAGTAATTGTCGGTAATTGTTTAGAAAAAACAGCCTGGCAAATGATAGACCTATATTGTCTCCTAGTATAAAGACTTTTCACCAGGGTGTACATACCTCAAAATTGTCTCTTGCCTTTGAAAGTGATCGGTAGGATGAAAAATAGGATTAAGTATCTAAATCATACATGTAACAGGTGAACAGTCAAACTGTTTTAAGCAGTGGCGTAGCCAGAGGCCCCCCCCCCCCCCCCCCCCCCCAGTATTGACTGTCGTGTCGGTTGAGATTGGCACTGTCGGTTCATTTGACAAGAGGAATCATGGAATTATGGTGGTCAAAAGTACACAGATGGATTTTTTTGCACACTATGTGTGCATGTGTCCCCAAAATGCAATATTTGTTGGTACAATCTTGTTTAGAGCTAAAATGTACCTCAATCATAGCAAAAATAAGTCGAAAGTCAAAAATTTTCGCGCGCTATGCCCGCATTTCTTTAGTCAGACAATCTTGTCGGTTCACTTTCATTTCTTGCCCCCCAATATGAAAAACCTATCTACGCCACTGGTTTTAAGAATGTATCAGTGATCACCACCAGTGAGGTTAAAGTCTTAGAAGACCCATTACAAACAATATAAAGCAATATTATATACGTAATTATTTAGATAGAAGGTATAATTGTAAGAACGATAGGACTTTGTAAACCAATTCATCCCTTAACTTGACCAGTAACTGAATAGAACTGTGTAGTATAACAGCATAGGGTGATTTTGTGAATTTCTTTCAATACCCCCATACGGTACATCATTGTACTGAATAATTGTCCCTTTCATTTCTGGGTATAACCTATAAAAGATAACTTTGTAATTACGTAAAGCTAAACAAGTCAAAACTTATTGATCAATATCTGGCAGTTTGTTTTATGGCATTCATTATGTTCATTAGACTTGGTGCTTTCATACACCTATCGCCTGTCATCGTAAACATTGCCAACGTAAACGGTGAAAAACCATTTCAACTTTGATTTATTAGATAACTTTGGCCAATACCCCGAGAATGATAGTATAAATGTGAAATTCCATGATAGGTCATGTTATATTGGTGTAATAATATGTGTGCAGTATTTAAGAATAAAAAAACAATAATTTAGAAACTTGTCATTTCCACGAAGCCAACCTACTGTATTGTTATATAATTGTGGATTTATTTCTGGAAAAGTGTATTTCTAGTACAAATTATGTGAATAAAGAATAAACGAAAACAAACAAATATAGTACAGATCTGTTATTTTTTTTGTATGTGTTATATATGTATTCAATACCTTGACCACTACAATGTCACATCCTTTATGCAATGGAAGGTCAATTTTGGATCAATAATGTATAGCCTTTTTAAGGGGGCGGATCGCGTAGCAAGCCGAAACCTATTAGCATGGGATTGGCAAAATGATGAAATTTAGGTCTTTCTAGATATAGATTGAGGCAGCCATGTTTAATTTCTGTAGTCTATGCCACATTTGTAAAATATATGTACCATAATGCAGCATATTTTAGCTTCCCGCAGCCTGTGATGGAGTCAAAAATATTTGTTTTTTAGTCTGTTGATGTATTGCCAATACTTCCAACAGATACACATAATAAATAAATAGATAATCTTGTTTAACCTTGGAAAAACCATGCAAATAGTGGTCAGTCAGCACAGCAAGTGTTCTGATGTAACTGTGTGTAAATCATATATAAGCCATATAGAAAGTACACAGACACAAGCATGAATTATAATATTGTTCAATACAAGAACTATTTGCACAAAATGAAATATTGAAATTGAAATAAAGATAAAAGATTTTAAACAGGAATGGCAATTTTGTGTGCTGCTTGATGTATTAAAGAAAGGTTTTATTATAACTATTTTGCACAAAATGAAATGTTTAAATAAAGATAAAACCCCAGGTCTGGTACTAAAATGCCATGCAATTTGCCTTACTACCCATGCATCAACATGTTGTGAAAATAGTTGTTTAGCAATGTCTGGAAGGGCTTCAGATCCCTACTACCATGACTACGATGTTCCCTTATTTATACATAAATGGTATTCACTCGAGTATTTACTTCTAAATGAAGTAATTGCTTTCGCTTAAGCTTCACTAAAACCATTGTTGCACAGGTTATTTTCGAGTTTGAGATATTCTTCGGCCCTTTAATATCTCATTAAGTGCTCTACATGTAAATAAAAAGTGTCTTAAGGGGGACTCAAGGAAGTATTTGATTTGATTTTTTTGAATTTTGTGAGTGCTGTTATTATTGAACTATTAATCAAATGCATATCTATCAAAGTATACATTTTTGGAAAGGAAATGGATCAGAGACTCCAAATTTGGAAAAATCACAAAATTCACTTTTTTGACCCATTTTTTTTTGAACAAAGCTAACAAAATTGATTTTGAGTAAAAAATGCCCAAATAGCTTTATTATGTAAAGACACTAACTTAGGGACGAATTTCTATTTTTTTAACCTAATCTAATTTTTTTTGAAATTTTGACCAAAAATGGTCAAAAAAGTGAGTAAAAAAAAGAAAACTATTTTTGGTGCCACTTTTAACCCTAACTACCCCCAGCGCCACTCTTTTTGTCCGCGTTTTTGTCGTTGAAAACAAATCCTTTGGAAAATGTGGGTAGGAGGTAAGGGTTAATTCAAAATTTCAAAAAATATTAGATTAGGTTAAGAAATGAGAAATTAATCCCTCATCAAGCGATTTGGGCAACTTGTACTCAAAATTATTTTTGTTTGTCGGGTCAAAAAGTGATTTATTTTTTCTTCTCAAAAAAATCAACATTTGTGGTCAAAATTGATGCCAAATTTGGATTCTCTGATCCATTTCCTTCCAAAAATGTATACTTTTATATACATTTGAGTCATAGTTCAATAATTATAGCACTCACAAAATTCATAAAGTGACTTCCTTTAGTCTTCCACTGAATCATCATTACAAATCATACATTTACCATCCTTATTTATTTTACCAGACCAACTATCGAATAAATACGAACTAGTAAAAACCTTTCTAGTACTTGAAAGGCCGAGTAAAAAATAGCAAGTATATCCAGTATATCGTCCATTTCAAAGATGGCCGCCGCCATGTCTAAAACAGCTGCTGTGACATGTACGAGGGGTAAAAGTTAATTTGGTGCAATCAGCATACAATTGAATTACGTGGATCAATTGAAGTATAAATGTTTACAATTGCAAATAGGAATGACATTGAGGGTTTTCTGTCAAATAACGGAGAGGGCGCGTTTTCTGTCAAATAACGGAGAGGGCGCGGACGATTATACTTGTTATTTTTTACTTGGCCTTTTATTTTGATGATCGATTTTTGCTTCCAAGTTAGAAAATCAAAGTTTATAAAAGTATACATTTTTAGAAAGGAAATTCAACAGGGAATCTGATTGTGCCATCAATTTAATACAAGAAAAGCTACATTTTGAGAAATGAACCAAACAAAAAGAAGTGTTTTGACCCAAATATTTCAGAAAGCATAACTAATAAAGATAAATTGGTAATTTGTTCTAATATTGATTTTCGTGAACAAGACATTTTTGTCTAGGATCGAGTTTTTTTCTTTTTCCAAATAAAGGCTTAGTTTTTAAATGATCGTAATATTGGCCTTTTTTAACATTTGTAGACATTGTTTTGCGCTCTCGTGCTTCTTGCATCTGCTTCGCGGATAATAAACAGCGCGCCTATTATAGTTGGCGTCAGAGAAGTTCGGCACTTTTGATGTGGGACAATTAAGTACAGCGTAAACACGGAAGTGCGTTTAAAACAGCGTTATCATTGGCGTTATCTTTGAGCAGGTCGACGCGTTGCGGTATCTGAATCCGATTGGCCGCAATCGTATCTATGGGTCATGAACGTCCCCGCCCACACGCTCATAATAACTAGATGCGCGCATTGGCGATTTTAAAAGTGCCGAAGTATTCTGACGACGACTACATTACGCACGGGAAAATTCAGCACGCGAGCAAACTACGCCTCCCGCCAAATGACCATGTGTCATTTCCTGACTCAACTTACCAAATACATTAATTTTAAATCACCTAAAAGAACGGGAAATGATCGCTTCCGATTAGTATATAGTAACTTATGATGGTAATGATAGAATACTCATAAAAGTATAAAATATTAGAATAAAATGTGAAATTCAGTTTTTGAAACAAGTGCTGGGTTTACACATAGGTAAATGCTCTGCAATTAAACGAGCATAGGTAAATGCTAATTCATTTTCTATCTATGATAACAGTGGCGGATCGGATCCAGGATTAAAATTTACGGGGGGGCTGACACCCCAAAAAAAAAAATCGTAATTTTTTTTCTTCCGTCAGCTCGTGAAATTCTGCTAAGTGGGGGGGGGGGGGGGGGGGGGGGGGAGGGGGGAGGGGGGGGGGGGGGGGGGGGGGTAGCGATGTGGTTGTCCCAAAACCGGCAAAAAAAATCGCAGGGTACAAGTGGCAAATGTCCCGACGGAACCTACGTATGTCTCTGAAAAAGGTAAAGTGGTGCACAAAAAAGGTATATTGTCAAATTTTACGGGGGGCGCGTACACAAAAAAGGTATATTGTCAAATTTTACGGGGGGCGCCCGCCCCCAAAGCCCCCCCCTGTATCCGCCACTGGATAAATGGTCGAGTACCCCTTCTTACTTGCGAAATTGGTGGCTCTTGCTCTCACCTACTCTCAAATCATCGGGCTAGGGACAGCCCAAGTGGTAATAATAATTGACAATCTTGCTTCTAATCACTTTGTCCTCAGTTTCTTGACGAAAGCTTGACAGTTTTAAACTTGTCCGATGAACTCTATGCAATGAATACCCGTCAGTACGTAAAGCGGCCTGTCTCACAATTAAAAAAATATCGTAATCCTCATTGCATGGATATGGGACTTCTGCACCATACTCGTACCACTACCAGTCTGAGATTCATATTATCATATTGCAAAAACGACTTGCCCTACCCCATGAAAAGTATACATTTTCTGACCGGAAATATCATAAGGAATATGCAGTGGAAATGTAAATAGGACCTAAATTATAACGCGACGATTGACAATGTTTAAAATCAAATCAAAATGTCCATATTTCGATAAGATCATGTCTATCCATGAATATGAAATCTGCAGAAGTGGGTTCAATCTATCAAATGCTTTTTATTTGATTCAAAATGGACATTTGGTTCTATAGATATGATTGATCAAAGTAAATTTAAGGAGTGTAATACAACATTCATTAAATTGTTCAATATCCTATGCATTTGCATGTAAAGATTTACAAGGCTATATTTAAGAGAATTTTAAAATCTTGAAACATCTATTTCGTTTAATTGTTGGTACTAAGTTGTACAATTATAGTATTTAATTTTGCAACAATTTAATATCGCTTGTAGGGAATTTTTTGCATATTTTATTTGTTTCCTCATCCTGCTATATTTAAGAGAATTATTTAAAACAAATAACTGCAGGCGAATGAATGAGTCAATTTTCATTTAAAAAAAATTAAATTAATAATAATTCAGTATACAACGGGAAAATAATAATATTCACAATAAAAACCAACATTTAGATATCAAAACGACACTACCCAAACTTCAAAGGTCGATATCTCAAAACGGCAAAATGCTGAAATGGGATATCAATCAAGTGTAACCCAAAAACGCAATGAATGTCGTATCACCATATGCTTTGGCATGTACTGCACGTTTATTGAACAATAAACGTATTACATGGATCAGCTGGTTCAGGGAAATTTACGTTATTCATATGTTATCATCATTTGGGCTGCATCTTGCCAGACGTGAGAATTGTGAGATAGGCAAGATGCAGCCCAAATGATGATAACATATGAATAACGTAAATTTCCCTGGACCAGCAGACCCATGTAATACGTTGATTGTTCAAAACGATTTCATAAATGCCACTGTGATACGATTCAAACAACGGGTGAAATTTTGATTCAATTATTATTTTAATGTGATAACGTCGGTTTTCATAATTTCGGAATTCACTGTCGGTATTTGGTGTCGGCGTTTAGTCTGATCAGCAAATGTCAGCAAATAGATCATCCGAACTAATTAAATCAAACATATCATATATAAATCAGATTTGGATAAGTGATCATGATCCAGTAACTGCTTCAAAATACAGAAATAAAATGCTTTTCTTGATCTTTTTTTATATATTGCCCTGTGATAAATCCTATAATTTTAGTTCACATACCATACTTAGTTAATGGCGTAAGAAAATGAAAATGACTACTTGTAATGGTAATGGAACTGTCATAACAAATCATGATGGAATCATCGGGTACTTTTGATGATAAATGTTATCCAATTGAAACTACAAAGTCTAGTACAATTTACTTAGGGGTTCAATAAGGTTTCGGAGTTGTTTATCTTGAAATTGACAACGGTAAGACGGGTTTATTTTGCTCGGGGCAGCTAAAGCTAAAGCTGCCCGAGCAAAATAAACCCGTCTTACCGTTGTCGATTGCCGAGCAAAATAAACCCGTCTTACCGTTGTCGATTCACGACTAAACAACGACGAAGACCTTGTTGAACGGGCCTTGTTGAACCCCGTTCAACAACGACCAAACATATTTACGTCATTCATATGTGAATAGCGTTTAGGATAATTGATGGAAACAAGTAAAAAACTTGTTTTAATAGGTTTAATTTGACATAAAAAATAACTGCTCTTTTAAAAAACGGAAACAAATGTTTACGTTTTATTATAATTAGGCCCTTATTTGGACATCATCCGTTCCCTGTAAATGGGCGAGGGAACTTCTGAATGGGCTGGGTTACAAAAGGTAAACATTAGAGAAGACGAAATATTTCGCAAGTAATTGTGAAATTTAAAATATTTTATAAATAGCATTTTATTCACACACCACCTTTAACATTCAGAAAAAAATTATATCAAGAATGCGTTTAATTTACATAACACATTTTAATACATGTTTATAGAATATTTGTATCAAATCAAAACACACCTCTCCATTTCAATAGTGGTACGGTCCATGAGAGATGAAAGGGAACTCATTTTACCGCGCGATGATGCAAAATGGCGATTCTCTTGTGCTGGGTAGCAACCGTTCGGACTAAACTTGTGGCTTTAGGAGTGAGCCGTGACATGGCCCTCGCCAACAATATTTTGCGAACATTTTTGTTTGTTTACAATTTTGCATCGATGCATAATTTATTTATTTAATTTATTTATTTATTTATTCGGACATACACTTTTGGAACAGTGGCAAAAGTCTTCTCGACTAATGCGTCCATAAACATAACACAATGTTTAATAATAATAATAATAATAATAATAATAATGAAAACTTATAAAGCGCCGGTATCCGCCATAAATGGCGCTCATGGCGCTTTTGCATTTACAAACAAGTTATACAGTCAATAGAGCACAAAACATATCAGATGACTACAAAAAGATTATTGAGTAAAAGCCACTTTAAATAAGTGGGTTTTTAAATCTTTTTTGAAACGGTTTATATTGCTGTTTAATCGGACGACAGCAGGTAAATTGTTCCATATTCTTGCCGCTGCAATCCCAAAGGCTCTGTTGCCCCACTGTGTTTTTGTACGATTCAATTTTAGGAGACCTTGCTCTGACGAACGAAGAGCACGCCGAGGAGTGTATGGTTGAACAGAGTCAGCAAGATATACAAAAAGGGAAATATTATATACAAATATTTACATGGTAACATAGATTCATGCAAGGTTAATGCTACGTGCGGTCCATGCACGTTTCAAATATGATTTACAAAACACATCAAATATATGAAGTAAGTGAAAATCATCACTTGCAGTAAGAACATCATTTGAAAGACCTAGCATAAGACACAATTTTATTGTTAGACTACCCGATATAAAGATTTTCCAAAATTCTTCTAAATTATGTAGTAACAGTTGATGTTCAAGCTTGCGATATTCATCAACTCTGATATGATTTAAGCCGCTACATAGAAATAGGAAATGTCTCAAATCCTCAATATCATTATTGCATAATGGACAGTATATATTTATATCGGGTTTCCATGAGTGAGCACGGCCATTGAGTGGTAGTGTATTTGACCGTGCTCTGAATTTCATTGATGCACCATAGAAATCTAATTTGCATATTAAATAATCTTCTAAACCAGGTTTACTTTTGAATAATACATAGTTCTTCAAGGATGATTTTGTCAAAGCTGAATTGAGCCACTTAACATTATAATTATCAATACTGGTATTACTAAAATTATTGATCCAAAATCGGCTGTTATGAAAATTGTCTTTAAATATATAATCCATACCACAATCAGCCATAGCCTTTTCAATATGTACAAACCACTTCCATCTTAGATTATTACAATATTGTTCTTATAATACTTTTTAATATAAACAGTATGCATAGCGTTAAAAATAAGATTAGGCCATCGATTGGATTGCATTTGTCGAAGTCTATTAAAATATTTAATACGCAGTTTATTTTGGATTAAAGCAATCGGTTGCCATCCCAAATCACCTATCAAACATTCCAGTGGGGTGTTCCTGGGGGCTTTCAGAATTGACCTTGCCATTTGGTATTGTAATGATTCAATACGTTTGGTGTCATTACACCCAATTCTGATAGTCCAATACAGTTTAACTGTAATTAAAGTGCGTATTATGTTACAGTTTTACTGTGCCTGTGTTATAACACGGTAACACGTGTTACGGTATATTACAGTTGTTACTGTACCCTGTGTTACCCTGTGTTACAGGGTGTTAGCGCCCTCACGGAATAAAGCGCAATAACACTGACAATGACAGTATACGTACAAATACGTATACTGTACGTATTTTATATTTAACACCTTTGAAATGATATTGATACAGAATTTATATGTCAAAACACTCAGGGGGTTGGTGGTCGGGGAGGTAAAAACAAGGATGGCACAATCATAAACTATACGTATTGGATATCCAACAATCTTAAACTATAAATATTGGATAGCCAACAATCTTAAACTATAAATATTGGATAGCCAACAATCTTAAACAATAAATATTGGATAGCCAACAATCTTAAACAATAAATATCGGATATCCAACATTCCTAAACTATTTTCGTTAGTGTTATTGCGATTTATTCCGTGTATAACACAGGGTACAGTAACAACTGTAATATACCGTAACACGTGTTACCGTGTTATAACACAGGCACAGTAAAACTGTAATATAATACGCACTTTAATTACAGTTAAACTGTATTGGACTATCAGAATTGGGTGGTCATTAGCGCTTCCAGGGACCCATATAGCTGAAGCATAGTTGATGGAGGAAAGTACCAGATTTTTCCATAATAAATTTCCATAATAAACCCTTTGAAAATCATCCTGACCATCAATAATAGATTTAACATATCCAATTAAATGGTTACCCTTCTTTATAACATCATTAATATGATTATGATCAGATAAATTTCTAGAAAAAGTAACACCAAGATATTTATAAGTATTGACTTCCGATATATAATTATCCCCTAATTGCCATAGTCTGTGGGCATTCATACGTTTACCCACTATCAAAACATTAGACTTGTCGTTGTTAAAGCTTAGTTTCCACCTATGAGCAAATGTCGCGGCTATGTCTAACATTCGTTGGAGCTCGTGCTCGTCATTTATAGCTAATAAAACTATATCATCTGCCCAAAAAAGGCTTCCAATACGGACATTGGAAAATTCAACACCTAGGTCGTGTAATTTAAGTAATTTAGTGAATTCATGTATATAAATGCAGAAGAGGATTGGGGATAACACACAGCCTTGTTTTACGCCTTCCTCCACATTAAAAAATTCAGTTTCAATACAGCCGAATTTAACCTTTGATTGCACATTAGTATACATATTATCAATTAATTTCCACAGAGTACCTCTAATACCAATATCCCATGCAGCGTGCAGGAGACCGTCTCTCCATACAGTATCGAATGCTTTTCGGAAGTCCAGGAAGGCCATATAAGTAGCTTTGCCTTGATCCAACCTACTTGCTGTGATATTCTTTAATGTAAATATGTGACTAATGCATTAGTGGTTTCCAAATAAGGTTCGCCATCCTAGTAATTTGCATATGAACAGTGGGTTTATCTCAAATCGACAACGCTTTGTTAGTGTACTTAAGGTATGGGGGAGTTGTTGAATAGCAGTTTATTAAGAAAGCTAACACAACTCCCAAATGCATTGCTACGTTGAAAAACGTGTACAGTCAATAGTTAGATCACCCAAGCCCTATATGAAAGCTATGAAGATTGTTAAACGGGGTCAGTCGTCACAAACATGCACAGACACAATAGTCAAACGACCTTGCTATTGTCATGCTATTGTCAACACTCCCTACACAGAGGTCTGCAGTGCAAATCTCTACGATTTTCGCCATGTAATGTCTATGGCAGATTTCATTCCGTGGTATACAGCTATGAGGTTTCCGTGGTCTTCGCTATCTCCAAGCAGATAGAGCAATACGTACATGGACTTTTTTGTAGATGAGGGTTCCTTTCATGATTTGGTGAGGTTTAGAATGAGTTAGTATTCCTGTAATTTTGAAGACCACGGATTATCAAAACGTGAATTTTCCAACATTTTACGACATAAATTTGGTCACCAAACGTGTTTAAAACTATATACATTTTACCGTTATGCAGATGTTATTGACCCTCCTCTAAGATTCTACATGATTTTTAAGACGTTTCTCAGTTTTTGAGATGCCCAAATAGACCATTTTCTGAAGCTATTTCTAGCAAATATTCAGTCACTGAGACTCCATTGTTTTCTTGCGTATAACAAAATATGACATGCAGCGTGACCTCCCTACTGGCTGTGTATGGTCTTGAAATACCTGTTTATGAAGATTTGTTTATGCTGCCCTGGAGAGTTACAATTGATAGCAGATTACCGATGGTTACAGTTTAGAATTAACCATTTTATTTTACCAACAAATAAATGGCTGCATAAAATTGGTATTATTACAAGCCCAAATTGTTTGAGATGCAAAACTGAGATCGAAACTCTTGACCACATTTTTATCACTTGCCCTGTTGTTAAATTTTGGAATGAACTAAAACAGAAGTGGAATGATTTTTTTGACAATCTCACTAATGTTAAAAAACTGTTCGGTATATTTAATCATGATGATGAGTGGTTAATGAAGAACCAGCTTCTCTTAATGGCCCGCAGATATATTTGCACTCTGCAAATATAGGGGGTCCTCTCTGTCGGTCGGTGTCTTTTTACACAGTAATCAGAGACACTGCTCGACTAGATGGGACCCTAGCGAGACAAAAAGGGAAGCTGGGATTTCATTACATAAAATGGGATAAAGTAGGAATTTATACTTAACTGGTACAATAAGGGTTTTAAAGTTTTAATGAATCATAATGAATTCTCTCTGGTTAGGCGGAAGTCCTAGAAGGTTCTAGAACTGTCCCCTAATTGATCTGCGTGACCCTAGTTGATCTGCGTGACCCTAATTGATCAAAGCGTTATAATTTTAATATAAATATCAAGAACATGTCCTTAAATAATCCAGGTACCCGAGATGCCCTTGATATAATGGAACTGACAGGGTTCCCTATTTACCATGTGCTAGGCCCAATATGTGCTCTTAAATAGTATACAGATACCCAGATGATCTGAGTAGGCCTACTCCACGTGTTATATAAACCAGGTGCCCCTATAGGCCTATGCCCTACCACTAATCACAGATACCCAATAATCCAGGTACCGCATGTGTCGTTATATCCAGATTCCCAATATGCCCTTACTATATCGAGTTTATAAAGGGAAGCGCACAGGTGCCAGAGTTAGATAGCGGGCGATTAACCATATCAAGAGGCTATTGTAAAAACAGCAAGAGTATGTCCTTGATACTCCATGTACCCCAGGTGCCCTTAATACTAATATTGGTGCCACGGTGCCATTAATAATCCAGATATACCACATGCCCTTACTAATAAAGGGACCCCATAGTGCCCTAAATAATCCAGGTACACCATGAACACTTGGCGCCCTTGATTATTCAGGTACCACCTCATGTACTTTAAAAATCA
The DNA here is from genome assembly GCA_035610835.1 of Ophiura sarsii. Lineage (NCBI taxonomy): Eukaryota > Metazoa > Echinodermata > Ophiuroidea > Amphilepidida > Ophiuridae > Ophiura > Ophiura sarsii. The sequence continues at coordinate 131,266,572 of CM069441.1, read as the reverse complement.
AGATACCCCATACTGTATGTCCTTTGTGATCCACATAGGACCTCCCTTAACTAGGGTATCTTGAATCAAATATTAAGTCACCCGTAATAACTGGATTTGTAATGGTGTATGCAGTTATAGGGCCTAACTGGATTATCAAGGACACCTGGATCGTTATTCAAGTCTCATGGAATACTTAGAATTTTACTTCCATGGAATGTAAGAGTATTTGGATAGTTTTATAATAAAACTAAGCACAAACCAATGAAAACGACGGATTTTAGTAGTATTTGGGTTGACATTTTGCATCACGCCCAATGTAGTAGAATTGTGCAAATATCGTTTATAACTCATTATTTTTCAAACCTGGCCAAATGTCTTTTTTTCAGAATTGAATGTGAACGTTGTCTCCGTGTAAGCAGACGTGTCATCGCCACAGAAATTATCATTGTTGTCCGATTTAGCAATAGGGCTTAGAAACCTGCCGCCAGACACCAGCGAAGGGTCAGTAGTTGACACAGTACTTATTCTTGGACTTGCATTCGGGCTGATATGATTAGGACTCGGTCTCCGGATAGATGTCGTCCTGGTGCGTTCGGAGGAAGATGACGATGACGTGTATGAGATGCGTCGACGAAGGTTATTACAGTGGCGTTTCACATGACCTAACACCTGATCAAGAGACAAATGCATAAAGGTTATTATAACAATCAGCCTTTACTCTGATCTTGCACATATCTTGCTTGCTGCGTAATCATGGTAATGTTCCTTTGGTTTAGATGCCCATGTTAGACTCGCGCGCGGTTAACAGCAAGGACAATTTTGACACAGTGACATGTGTATACCAACAATGAAATGAAGTTTCTTGACACAATACCGTATATCATTACACACCTGCTTATTGGATAAGACATAGAGTACGGCTACCAGACAACCATGCAGCTCAGATACGATGACGTTGATAAAAAGGACAACTGTTCCTGTTCCACAATGGCTGGTTATGGCGCTGATAATTACTGGTACTAACTGATAAATTCCAAGCAATATGGAGATGAATAAGGCTCTTTTGGCAAGTGATCTGTATAAATAAAAAAGAATTTGGTTTGATTCGGTGTACAAGGAGAGAGTTCCCTGGAGCTATTCCTGCCTGCACAGTATAGGGCTCTATAGTTCCCTGGAGCTATTCCTGCCTGCACAGTATAGGGCTCTATAGTTCCCTGGAGCTATTCCTGCCTGCACAGTATAGGGCTCTATAGTTCCCTGGAGCTATTCCTGCCTGCACAGTATAGGGCTCTATAGTTCCCTGGAGCTATTCCTGCCTGCACAGCAGGGGTGCAAAAAGTTATTTCTTCCTCAGGAGCATGGTTCTAAGAATCAAGATTTCCTCAAACAAACCAGAATTATGGTAACATAAAATAGCTTTTTGTATCACTTCAAAAGCAAGAATGTTTACATATAATATTAGTTGTGCTGTCACATAAATCAGCTTAATATCTACTCATTCATTATGACAACGAAATGATGACCTCCCAGGAGGGTACATCATTGGAAACTGTGTGTAGTTGTCATTTTGCGTTCAACCTGTTAAGTCGCGTTATCAGGATTTCTCCAGTAGAGGGGGGGGGGGGGGGGGGGGGGGGGGGGGGGGGGGGGGGCAAGTTTTCCAATTACCCGAATGACTTCACACCTTTTTCGAGATTATTTGTTTGCAGAATACATGCGATATTTATTCACTACTTACATGAATTTGACCACAATTAGGTTACATTTGGCTCTGAACAAGCTTTAAAATGATAGCTTTGAAATATGCGCGCATAGCGCGCGAAAAAATATTATTTGTATATTAAATTAGTGTCGATTCAACCGATCGCTCCTTAAAATTGGATAGAAAAGAAGTAAAATGCCTTCATGGACCCCGCCCCCTGTAGACACGCCATTGAACCTGATTCATTAGCAAGTCCGTTTTAGGTTTTTTGATTACATCACAGGAAGGTGTACATATTTTGTCTTTAACTTTCAACATTATTGCATTATAAGGGTTTCTTGTAAATGTGGCTATCAATTGGCTTTGTCTTCTTTTTTTTGTCCATTAAGCAAAATACTATATCCTCAAATCTGAGATGTTGGTCAGCTGCTGTCCTTTCAGTCATCTCCATTCGTGTTACTTATTTCTCTTGGTTGATGATTCCATTTCCTAAAACGTTATTATACTTTTCAACTTGTTTGGTGCTTTTAATAATGGTTCTTCTTTGTTCTTCGTATCTCATCGATCCAATATTTCCTCAAGGTTTTCCAGGTCATCCTCAACAGCTCTTCCTTCAATTTTAATGCTGCTTTGATAATTTGAATTTCCTATGGCTCAAAAGTCGGAACCCTCATTGTACATGTTGTATAACTTTCCTCAGATATTCTCCATTATTTCCATCTTCACGACTCGTCTTGCATCTTTTCACTGTTTTTCATTAAATGCCTGTCCTGATGATAGTTGTTAATTTCCTCAAATATGAGTTGTATTGTATTGTACTTATTCCCATGTTCAACTGGTACATTTATTATGTAATATTCGTCAGGATTTTCCTCTCTTTTCTTTTTTCCTTCTTTTCCCCCCTTTTCCCTCCCTTTCTCTTCTCTCCTCTTTTTTTTCTTTCTCTTCCCTCTTTTTTCTCTTTCTTCTTTCCTTCCTCCTTTTTCCTCCTTTTATTTTTTTTAGGCACTGGCATGATTTCCTCAATTTTAACTGTTGCTTCCTGGGAGCGGTGCTCCCTGCTCCCGCACTTTTTGCATCCCTGCTGCACAGTATAGGGCTCTATAGTTCCCTGGAGCTATTCCTGCCTGCACAGTATAGGGCTCTATATATCTGTACACGCAACAGGATGACAATGGCTCCTTTCACACCAGTGTTTCTGACAAATCTACTGTGAAACTCTGGCCCACCTTTTCTGCACAATATGTGGAAACCGATATCTCCCATATGAAATCACATTTCACATAAAATCACATTTCATATTCTTATAATGCTATGTAGGCTTCAAAGCTGAAGTGATATTATCAATGAATGATTCCGTAACACTGACAGCTTATTTTGTATTACATAACTCTTAATAAACATTACTTACCGTAAAGAATCTTTATCCATACCATCGACCTGCATCAAGCCACCCAGAGTATACAAAACCCAAATCACTATGAACAAGTTTGCCTGGATTAAATATTTAAAAAAACATGGAATCGGATCATTATACATATTATAAACTATGTTTCGTTACGAATCATGATTCTGACAATATTGCTATCAGAATTTAAACAACATTTTCATTCTGAAATAATATAAAATCCATCTGGCGAAAGGGGTAGGCCTATATTTCACTGATCTAACTTCCTTGTCAAGGTTCACTTAATTATTCTTTTGAGAATCCGCGTCAAGAATTGTTTCTAACAACGTCGCTTAACCACCTCTGTACTAAAGAAGCTATACATAAGGCACAACTATCTGGGAAAGGATAAGGTTCATGTATTTTCAATAAAATACATAGGAAATGTAGCATTTCTCTTCACAAGGTCACTACTTATGTCACTGTGTTTCCAGAATATCCTGCAGTGTTTTCAAAACAACAAGTAACAGCATCTAAAGGACGAATATATTATAGAAAATAATATAACAGTGTTTAAAAACACAATACATATTTTTCATTTCTATTTCATCTGTAAAGCGACATCATACATTACAAAAGACGTCCACGGTCGGCAGAGCGATTAAGCATTTCTCTTGCATAACTCTAGAGGGCGTCATCTGTGCTGTTTTCAAAGCAAACAGCAATGTGCGCCGCCGTCAACTTGAATATTAAAGGGTAGAATGGTGGGTTTCATTTTGAAAAGACAGTCTATCAGTAACTGCCTATAACGTGTTAAAAATTATATGATGGTTTAATGTGCTTGTTCAGGGTTTGCTGGTGGGTTTGCCCTTTTTCTTGTGTGTTCGTCGAGTAACTGAAAATCGTGTTGTGTAGGCCTATTATATAATATGGACCCTACTGTATCAAATTATTCACGTCTTGGGAGAGCCTATAGCGGAATACCAAACACCGTCGTCTGGGTTCGGCCTAATGGTGTCTCGAGACTGGCGTCAGTGAGTCCATTCTTGCAACCATAAGGCTATAGTAAATGCCATCCGGAAGAAATTTGTCAAGGCATAGTGATAGTCTTTACAAATGGCATTTCTTGAAATATGTGAAAGTGTCTATAGTGGTCACTGTTGCCAGCTAGGCGTTTTAACCTTCGAGTCGAGTTGTTGCCGAGTTCCTTCTGGACGATCATTTTATACATACATATACATACTGTCGTTAATAAAGCTATGAAGGTCTTTATTGATATATTAACAGAAGAATTCACAGTTTTAAACCAAATTTTAACTTTGGTTAATGACTGGGTTTTTCTACGTAAATTAAAGCAAAAGGTAACATTAGGCTAACCATCAATTTGTAAGAATATCATGTAATAATACTTACCAGTAAAACCAGATAAAGGGGAATGCCTATAAACAGAAGAAAGGAGAGGCCTCCTGTATCGTAATACCTGACAAAGAAAGAGATAACAACATACGAAATTCATAATATTTTCCATTTGTAGGTTAACCAATACAAGTTGTATCCCAAAGAATGGGCAAATCAGGGAAGTTAGGCTCTTAATTAATAAAGTACCTAAAGAGTGGGTCCCGTTTTCAAAAATCAGTCAAATTATTTCTTGATTCAAATGTGTTATTTAAATAAAAAACGGATTGTAAGGGAGCACATCAAAACTCGACCGCGCGGCAACCGCCGGTTCCGCCCGGTTGGACCGCATATCATTGTTTAGAACAATAGAAACCGGCTGCAACCGCAAGGAACCCCACGGAACCGGCGGTTGCCGGGCGGTCGAGTTTTGATGTGCTCCCTAAACACTTTTTCATGATTGGTGAAATGTTCATAACAATACAAAATTGCATGCCATGGATATAACATATTTATGGCAAATCATGGAATGTTCCACGGTTGTCACAATCATTATCCGCATATCATAAAAATAAATCACTATTTCTTAGTTATTTTTCTTCCAGGTAGGTTCGCGAAATTAAATTAATCGTGAAATTAGGTATAGAGTTTTACCTCTGGTGAGCTTATTTTAAGATAGGACATCATTTTGTTTTTGGTTAACCAATTGGGTTAACCAGGCTTAGATCACAAGTTTTGACCAAGTCTTTTAAAATATGACCGGACTTTATCTTTTTTCGAGCAATAAGACTCATTTATTAATTAAGAACCTAATTAATTACCGTATTATTCCACAATTTGTCATTGATATTCAATTTTGTTATGTTATTATAATACATTGATGTCTAAGTCATTTTTATTTTAAATCAAAAGTATAAAAAGATAAATATCCAACAACTTTTTCTTGGAATATTGATAATTTGATAATAGATAAAAGGCCGCTAGATATATGAAAACTGGAGGATATTATATTACCCCTTAACGATGTGCTGTTGAATACACCATGACATCACAAGTACTGCTGGCAAACCTAAAACAAAATCAGTTAGAATTCGGTTAATAAAGACTGGTATTTGAAAATTTTGACCTTTTTAATTCTACATTTTATATGGAGAGTTGGATCACGCTTTACATTGACATATAGGGCCTACATGTTAAGCCTATATCAGCAGATCAGTAATATACTATCATTCGAATAGAGAATAGAGTGCCCAATGCCAGAAAGGCAGAGCGTATAAAATATCCTGTTGTCTGATGATTGCCTATATAATGGAAAAGATTTTTAAAATAAAATATTGTATGTATCTATGTTGCAATTATACATGTACATGTACTGTGACTACCCACTTGTATTTCTATGTATATATATGATTTGCAAAGCATGACCGAACACCGCTGGTAATCACATGCATCTAAAGACGAAAGTTTGTCTCAGAAACATTTTGCAAAAATGCAAGTGCTGTCCGATTTTTTTTATTTTTTAAATTCTTAGAAAATAGGCTGTAAGGTATGCGATTTTTTGGTGCTAATCCAAGCTTACAGAGAACTTTTTAAAACTTTTTAGAATAAAAATAAATAAATAATAATAATAATAAATTTAAAAAAACTAACAACAAAAACCCAACTTTTTTTAGGCCTCAGCGCATAGAGTGCCATAGACCTACGCGCCGTAGCTCATTTCACATACCAATGCGGGCGGGCTTCTGAGACAAACCTTCTTCTTTGTTTGGCCTAACATGTCCAATCCGGGTAAAACTTTGTGATTTGTTTTATAGAAAGCAACACAAACGGCGCATACCCCATCCAATTAAGCCTAGTTTGAGCTTCATCCAATGAAGACGTCGTAAACGGAAGTGTATTCTAATTCCCAGAAGCAGATATAGCCCTTCCACAAACATCCAAAAACAGAGTGTTGCCTGAGTGAATATCACGAAGAAATAAATAGTCTTTCCCGCCAACTGAAACAGAAAATAGTAAAACATCATCATGAATTCAAACAACTCATGGTTTGCATCCGAGAAGAGAGGTAAACGTACTTGGCTTTCATTTTGATAGTATGTGTGCGGCGGCGCTAAGCGCCGGAACTGACAAATTGCATAATTTGGAGGTCTTCGGTGAAGTGAATTCTTACACAACATTTAGCTTTGGGAACTGTTGGATTTCAGCCACATTTTTTAAGCTTATCTTTATGGAATTACAAGATTTATGATTGAGCTTTTACATTTGAAACAATGAACCTTCTATTTGTATAATATGACTGCCAATGTCATTAGCAGATTAGACAATTCGTTGCAACAATCTTGCAAATTTAAGTAGAACTCTTGCAAACATTCCTCACCTGAGTTATTGGAACAGACAATGACTTGATGGTAATTATTGCTAATGTCATGATATCTTTTAGAATAAAGGCGGTTATAAAATTCCAGTGGATCCAGTGAACCTTACTCTCTTGCCATAATTCTGATATATTCCTACGAGAGAAAAAATGGATGCAAAAAATTGTCAATATCATTTTTTAACGTTGCTTTAACATTCCTTATGGAAAAGTCCAAGGACGCAAATGAAACAAAACAATGACACGTCACGTCGAACAAGATATTTCAAAAACAAGACTGTATGTGTGTTTTTACATCGGTTGAAAGAAAACATTGTCAGCTTGAAACTGATACCTTGTTTATTGTTAGCGCTTTCTAATTTCAAGATAGGCCTATGTTTTCAGGCAGAACTTTAATATGTTGCATACAATTGATTTTGGCCTGTAGTAAAGGCTAATTGGGGTTCAATTTTGTGGATTCGCAAATCTGACAGTTTAAAATCGTGTATTATCCAGATTTAGAATAATTAATTTGTCGTGACTTACCTGACTAGAAAATACATGATGAATGCTGTGGAACACATGATGATAGACAATGTGCCTATTAAAACGGTCAAAACGTCTTGGACCTGTGAAAATACGTATACTGTATTAAATAGGTAATGTTCAGTGGCGTAACTAGGGTCTTCAATTTGGGGTGTGTGGGTGGGGGTGGGGGGGGGGGTGGGGGGCGGTCATGATGGGGACAAGCCTGAGATCAAGGGGGCGGGCATATTCGACTATTTTTTGTTAATATAATAGAGTTCGACATTTCATGGGGGGGGGGGGAGCCTTCTGGCAGGGGCAGGGCAAATGCCCACTCCCCCTCTCTAGTTACGCCCCTGGCAATGTTCATGTCCTAGCATAACATTGTGCACCGTAAGTTCTTTCGGCTATGAAATGCGGCATATCATAAATAAATATTTAATTGTGTGGTAACTTAGGGAGCGATCACTATTTATGAAATTTGTGTGTGTTTAAGAAGGGAGGTGATGAAAATTGCCCCCCCCCCCCCAAAAAAAAGTCGTCCCCCCCCCCCGGCGTAAATAGTGATCGCTCCCTTAGCCTATTTGGTATACAGGGTGTATCAAAAAAAACGCAACACTTTTTGTCGCGAGCTCTCTGATTACGGCAAATCACAAATCACTCTGAAATGTATTTATTCTGTTAGGTGTACTTATTGGCTATCACATAGTCAAATTACAGCGATATCGATTATTGATTCGCTGAGATATCAACGATACACGTAGACAAGTGCAAAACACGTTTTACATCGTTTATCCTGTATGCCTGATTTTTTTTTGTCAGGTGAATATTAGCAAGACACTTTAATAACTCATTGTACTTAAATAATTGGAATCAAACTCATCATTCTGAGAAGAAAATGACATGTTAAATGTATCAAATGTCTGGCTATTACAGTATCATATCAATATTAATTAAATCTGGCCATAAATTAGTTGATAGTTAATGACACAATTTGAAACCCTGGTCTCTAACATAGCTGACACAGGCTTTGATTGCTCATTAATCGCCATTGAGATCGGCTCAAGGGGTTTGATTGACACGGACAATAAGAAGAGGATGACTAGTATCTTCAGGCAACTGAAAAGTTCCACAAAATATTCTGAACTCAAAAACATAATTTCAAAATCCGTTCTTACCTCTTCATATTCCATCTACAATGCCAGACATGAGCCGGAGTGGAACATCCATGAGCTCATTTAGATTTATTTTGTGCCGCCATGATAGTTTTTCATTTTGTTGTTTTTGTTTATAAATTCCGTTGTTTTGCTTTCTTTGAGTACTGTATTAATTTGTATGTTCTTGTGTTATGTAACTCCCATGCCTGGGGTCAGCATAGGCCCTAGATGTTCTTGGGTTTGTGTGTTTGCTTCTTTATATTATTATAATAAAGATGATGAAATAAAAATAGATAAAACAGTATGGCACATTATTCAAAAGATAAACAAATGGAATAGGCCAGTGAAGGTAGTAACTTGTCTTGTATATGTATCAGTCATTGTTAGTCTGTTGTGAATGGGAATGGGACATAATGGTGCTGCTCGACCCTCAAAATGCTGTCCTTGTTTTATTAAAGATGCATCGATTTATGAAAGAACGTACCATAGACATTATGTGGCGATCATAGCAATCGGTGCATCAGAACTTAAAAAGGGTGATTGACGTAATTCAAATGCTCGAATGATTATCAGATTACACGATTCAATGATTTTCCACCTTACTCAAACAAAGGAAATTAAGATAAACCATTCCAGACATTAAAGTTACATTTATTAAACTGTTCCCATAACACTAATCGGACAGGAAAATCCAAGTTTTTAGAACGAACGATGTAAAACGTGTTTTGCACTTCTCTACTTATACCTTTAATATCTCAGCGAATAAATAATCGATATCGTTGTAATTTGACTATGTGATAGCCAATAAGCAGACCTAACGGAATATATAAGTTTTAGAGTGATTTGTTTTTTAATGTGACCGTACAGCTCTCGACAAAAAGTGTTGTGTTCTTTTTGATACACGCTGTATATAAAATAGGGGCCTACATGTATATGAAATTCACATCACAATGTGTCCTTTTAGAGATTTAATTTATACACAATTATATGCTAAAATAGAGGTATATTTTATAGCACCTGTAAGAAAGAACAGGATGATCTCTTTCCAATGACACCATGACCTGCCTATGAACGCAGCAGGTGGTATTTGCACTGTGACAAGTTAGCAACCCCAGCCGGCCATTCAGCCATTCTTTTTAATTTATTTCCAACTACAGCGTCATCAACAGTATGCGTCTCAGAGTTAACATTTTAGCTTCCAATCGGCAAGTGGAATTTATGCTACGGCATATTAAATTATTTTCTTTTAAATATACTATATATTTAATGATGAAATGGGCCTACATTAAACTTTATTATTGTTTTATAGCATTCATATTCTCAATATATTGGATTTGGAATTCGTTTGATAAAGTGTGTGATTGATATAATTCATAAAACTATCAGTCAAGCTCACAATCATGACAATTCAAATATCAAAGAATATTAATTTAATGTACTACACACGGAACTTCCGTATAAAGATAATCATGGTAAATTGGTAAATAACAGAGTTCACGAGCCATGTACATAAGATGGAATGAAAGTCACGTATTCAAAAGTTGAATAGCATAGTTCAAAACAATAAGTACATTATACACTTACTTTAGTATTTACACAATTCAGTATTTGTTTCAAAATGTACTTGTAAGTGTACTGAATTACACGGTCAAATAAAGTGTCCCATTATGAGGCCTAAAAAAAGGTTGGATCGTCCTTTCACCTCGATTTTCTTTTGGGGGGTGGGGGTGTGGGTCGGTAGGTAAATTTCTTTTTTAGATGGCATACATATTACTATAAATAATTGACCATGCTGTTGATGTCCTTGTGAGTGCACACCACCAAATAATATTTTGCAAAATGGCAATACCCGTTGGTGCTTTTAAATTAGGATAGACCCCTCCTGGAAATGCTGTAAATGTTCCTAAATGCTATATTTGGCATTTGTAGGTTGTTTCCTCCCTATTAGGCCCAACATCTCTAGCTGTTTCTTGACTGGTATTACTGTACACGAGTTCACAGTTTCCACTGATTTAGAGCTAAAATCCCTATTTATAAATCTAGACAGCCTGTCGTACCTAGCGGCTATAGATTTCATTGTCCCGTCGAGAAATAAATGCTGGTCAACTCACACAAAAGTGATTGTTAATGAGCAGAAGACATATTGATCTTCAATAAAAACAATGATATGAATGGACCAGTTTGCTCTAAAGTTGATAACAATTAATATGAACTTGACCTATTAACCACACAAAGCAATAACCTATTTGGTGATGTGAGACCTTGTAATATTCATACACGGCAGATTAGCTTGAATATTGTAATTAATGCATTAATTATTACAAATACTAACCGTTTGAAAATCTTCTCCGAATTCTTTTCCGCTACATTCTGTATGACAAAGAAATTAGATAGTCCTAATTTTAATATTTTGCTGGACTATATTTCATATAATTAAGATGGTACATTAAGGCATTAATAATAATAATAATAATAATAATAATAATAATACTTATATAGCGCATAAAGCAACGGCATCAAAGCGCTGAACAACCCAAAGACTATACAATTTAATATACACACTACATACAATCATAGTACCCCCACAGACTCCTTATTCTATTCTAGCATGTTTCATACTATGACACATAAAAATGTATAAATTCCATTCAAAAACATTATTGGAAATTGAAAAGAATATAAATCGTTCACACTAAAAACTCTATAATCATGATTGTCACTCTATTTGCGAATCACAATAAAACCATGGACTGATAAAACAATAGAATCCGAAATAATTAATGGATGATTTAATTTCGAGTTAAATGAACTCATATAGTGCTAGCATGCTATTAGTATTATGTTGACTTACCGTGATTTCTTTCTGGGGTGAGATTGTAATATGAATCGTTGTTGTTTTCATAACTTGTATATTCACTATCAGCTTTCGTGACAGCAGCAGTGTTGTATATCCAAATAATCAGAAGGAACTTACAGCATACAATCTGCAAAACAGTTGACAATGAGATGTAAATGACTCAATACTCGTTTCAGTAGCTGGTATCTACACATCGGTTTGGTTATTTACATCAAGCTGTTAATTTGTTGAACAAAGTACATGATGACATTGAGCATCAGTGTTGAGGGAGTGGGAGCTATCTAATATAGATCCGTATACAGACTTAAATTCGGTGCTTGTGAAAGTTTATTCTAACAGCGTATTATGAATGTTGAATTCCAAATGAGTCAAACAGATAAACTCTGTTACGTCTATTCCCAAATTGGTTAATAAAACATCAAATAAATGATCAGTGAGAGGTACGGAGTGAGGGTCCCGAAAGCACATAATAGATGTCAAAAGTTTAAACGTTCATTCATGTGTTCAAAAACACGGTGCAAGATACCATTTATTGGTCAATAAATCATAAATGCGTATGTTTTGTTTCGAGAAAAATTATACAACACTGCATGCGCGTTGATGTTGATGTGTGAATAATGGCACGATCCCGCAGGGGAAGTGCTATTGGGAACATATCAACATTTGCGAAAGTGTAATGATTTTTGTAATTTTTCGAGAAACAAACATACGCATAGATTGACCTAATTCATACACGACATTATACAAATATTAAAATTCACAACTAATCTCTTTAATAATCAATAAAAACCTCTTAACAAGTTGCGAACACCCGCAATAAAATCGGCGAACCCGGACTGCCTGAACAACGAATCAAGACTTCGTGAATGGTGCGTGAACTGTACGACCCGCACGCCGAGACACCTGCTTAGAAATATTAAATTATAAAGTTGTAAAGAAATTTCTTTACTTCAATTTGAGATATTACACGTGAAGATCGGTTGACAAAGAACGCTACACTGAAAAAGATTGAAACAAAGTGAAGTTTACATTTTAGCATTTTGTTCTTCTACACGCGGGATAGTGTGATAGGTGTGTATATGCCATGGGCTGCATTGATCAATATTGAAGCATCCTCTATCCTCATTTTACTATTGACGTGAGTTGTCGCTACAGTCAATCAATCTGCCTATTGCTACACCAAGGCTGCGTGTAAGAACACAATGCTAAAATGAGAAACGGACTTTGGTTTAGTTCTGGACGCATAGCCGTGATAATATCCAGCCAATCTTCACGTATACTATCTCAAATTAAAGAGAAGAAATTTATGACTGTATAATTGAATACAATCATATTTTTACGCAAGAGCTAGCGTTGTAGTTAAGAGCGTTTTTATTACCTGGTCAGTTACTTTATCTGAGGACGTGACTTTTAATATAATTCTGATTAGTGCGCTATTGGTGTCAAGACATAATTCTATGAAGTTCTGGTATGTCTCACGCGCAGACCTGGATGTTTCATTGGGGTTTCAATAGTCGGGACTAATTCGACTTTAACATCACCATTGTTCACGCGAGGCAGCAATAAGATGTCACCACGACGGGCTGTATGATATCACGATTGCATTAAATGGGAATTCATTCATGGCAATGGAAAACTTACCTTAGATTTCATGATAGCGCTGTCGATGTTAACAGATGATTCGTAAACGTCCTTTTTCTCCAAACAGTTCTCGAGGAATAAAGCATGATAAACTTTCCATTTTATGACTAATTGTCTCGAATAAGGAAGTCCGCGTCGCAAAGGCAAAAAGTTAACTTCCCACTATACCATAATAGGTTTTTCCTACACAATACCCGGCGCGATGTCAAATCATTATTATTAGAAATGAACGGTTCATTGAATTGCCCCGTTGAATTGAACGTGATTGTAACAACAATAACCGTGCGCTTGATTCGATTATGTACATCAAAAACTATTTGAGATATAATTCATTTCATTATTGTCACTGCCTTTTAATGTTGGCATGTTAGATAGAAATCTATAGGCATATTGTATGAATCTGCATTGTTTTCGAAGTAAAATACATAATACTTATAGGTCCGGCTGCGATAATAATAAGACCGACAAGAAAATAAACATCAAATCAATGACATTATCCAAACAAGTTCAATCTGAAAGGTATAATAAGTAATAAATGTAATTTCCCCTCAATTAATATTTTACTTTAGGGAAATACGTCAGTTAATATCTACTATTGAGTAACGTGTGATTCGAACTCCCTACGAAATGGAGCTAAAACTAAAACACACCAGTTTAAAGGCATATTCTCATTGATCATGTACGTCAGATTGAGTTAAATTGTGGTTCTACTATAAGTAAGCTCACGAATTATCTATACATGTAGTACAAAGACTTCTATTGTATAGTTATATACAGGGTGTCCCAAAAGTTTGGAAACCTTTTCAAAACTATATATCCCCTGTTAATTCGCAGAATAAAAATAAAAATATATTTGGATAGAGAAAACTCGTATAGAATTATTTTGGTACCAAACTTAAAATAACAGCTATCTGTTTTGGCAAAATACAGATGAAAGTTTCCCGAAGTGTAAAACTGCACTTTAATTTTATATAAAAACGATAATGGACTGAAAGAGAAAAAAGGTTCCTTTCATTGATTCTCTTTAATTTCAGATTGATATCATCCTTATTATGAACATAACTAATGTTGTCTGATATGGAAGGTTCATTTATACACTGATCCAGTTTAAAGGTACTCACGTGCGTTTCGGATACGACTGTATCCTTTGTCAACACTTTCGGTAGTGATGATCGTGACGACTCACGACGCTTTTTGCAGTCTTGGCGAAATCAACTGGGGATTTTTTGCCAGATGATAAGAGATCATCGAAAACGTGAGTGAGGTGGTATTGCCCCTCGTCTCGGTTCATCGTTGAGGTTCCCTTCTTCCTGATTTCTATTGCTTCTCGAATCCATCTTTTATATCTGTTTTGCTCCGTGCCAATGACCTTTGCCTCGTCCCATCTGATGATTAGAGTCCACAACATGGTCTGTTATAGCCGATTTGTTGACATGAGTGAGCGATGCCTTTCTGCCTGCTCTATTGGTTGTTGTGTTGTTAGCCTTTTCTGCCTCTTTCTTGTGTTTTCCGAATCTTGTGCCGAATTGTCTCCCGGTTTCGCCGATGTAGCTCTTTTCACAATTCTTACATGGAATATCATCAATCGCGTCCGATATACTACGAGGATCACGTTTTGTCCATAAGGTTACCAATACAAGGATTGAAATCAGTTGGTAACGGGAATTAATAAGACAATTGAACGTACTTTGGTGATATTTTAACCAACTCGATCAAATTTATTGAGATTATATACCTGATTATGGGCCTGAGCATTCGATCCTAGCAGAATCATTATCCGGCAAAGGCAGAATGAGACAAGATAATATTATATACACACACTTCGGATACCGTATTCTGTGGACTCGCTTTTGATCGGTGCGGTCGGTAAAAGTCTACAAATGATTATCATAATGAGTAAACAGTGTAAATTCTAATAATTGATTTAAATCAATTAGATTTAAATGGTAGAATAGTATCCTTATTTCTCCTCATCAGAGCCAGAGTAAATCACGTTATCAACCCACTCACTTGTGCTTTGTCTCTGCTCACGAACAGCATATACCGTACTATCGTCCTGGTAAGGACTGTACACGACATTGTCTTCCCAGCCTTCATCAACAGTACCCGCCACACCTTTATTAACGGTGGCATGTTTATCTTCTTTGGAATTTACCCTCATTTCCCTCCGTGTTGTCTTAATATTATCGTATCCATAGCTGGCATATGCGACATTGTCTTCCCAACCTGCGTATGCAGTACCTGACGCGAGTTGCGCATCTCTAGTTGTAAAACATCCTTGTGTGACATCTTTCATGTCTTTGGAAGTCACGTGCACAGTTTTCTGATCATTGGAAGGATTATCATCAAGATTCCTATCATTTGTATTATAAGTTACATCTGGAAAAGACGAAGCATGCGAGTACACACCAACCATGCCAACAGCGGGTTGTTGCCTGAGTGTTCCAGGTGTTGACTCATTGAAAGAGTCTAGTTTGGAATAATACACGTTGTTATCAGTAGTAGATTCCTTAATTTCATGATACAATCTTGGTTGTTCGTCGTCTGATTCATTGTTGTCATGGTTGGGCAGAGGATGACTAGTGGTAGATTGACCCGATGTTACTGATGTTGAGCGATCTATAGCTGCTTTAGTTTTACTCCTATATAAGATGATAATAATAATAATAATAATAATAATAATAATAATAATAATAATCAATTTATATAGCGCCATCTATCAAGGCAGCCTATTCCGAGGCGCTGTAGCCTATTATTATTACGCTGCCGTTAGGAAATCGTCACAATAATTTCGCTTCACTTATGTGGCAACTGGCTAAGTGCTCAACCATATCAGCACTTGGATTGTAATATCACCCTTAACAGCTACCCAATCTCACTTGGGTGAATGAGGCAATTGAGACTAAGTACCTTGCCCAAGGACACAAACATGTTTGCCCTGGGCTGGAACTCGCAACCTTATGATCATGAGCCCTGCGCTGTTCCACTGGACCACATATGCTCTTGGTGGTGGAATGAGAATAGGAAAACAATCAAGCAAATGATTAATTAAGGGTTAAATGAATTTTGCTGAAACCCTTAAAGCTTCGCCACTGAAATAAAGTGAAAATAAGTCCTTCTAAATCTTGACAAGTATTATACGTTGACTTGCATGTAGAATCTATGTATACCACGTATACCAAATCTACTCTTAAAATACCATCAATTAAGTAACATTTCAGCCGTTGACCAGTATGTTGATGATAATTCGCCTAGTAGCCTTTTAATTGTACTCTGCTCGACAAACAAATATCATTCAATCGAACCCATCTTATGCAAGATAATCTTAAGCATGCACGGAAAAATAAGCAACACATTGTAGCGTTGTTGCAAAATTTGTCTTCCCCTAGATAACGAAGAAAAACTATTACCTTGACCTACAAAGAAGAAAAAAGGCCAATCCTACCATGCACACAATGAATATTGCCCCTAATACAGCACCAGCAAGTACACCTATAAGATAGACACAGATAATCATCATATTAGTCCAGGGTATTTAAAACAAATTAATCAAAATTATATGATAACAGTGTTTTAGATGAGTTGAACTTAATTGTGACATTAGATGTATGTTGAGGTATCTCTACTCCGCACCGTATTTAGAACAATTATAGAAGACCACTTTCTGGACCGATTTCATGAAAAAATTCTGCCTCTGGCAGCATTCACAAAGTTACATATTATAATAGCATGATTCGTGATATCTATGTTTTATTGAGCTGGTGATTGCACAAAACAACATTAATGTAGGTTACAACAATGTATCTGTGCGAAGACCAGCCCCTCTGCACTGAAGCGCCGCAAACGTCAGTTTAAAAAACGTTAACAACAAGCAAAACCTCCGACTCGATTCTCAATATAAGGGTGACATTATTAATATTTGGAAACAACCCCCGCCCACAGGTAGTGGTCGCAAGATGCTAATTGTGTTGTGTTATTCTATCATTCCTTGTGTATTTAAAAAAACAACCATTTTGGGTCTTCCTGTGGTCCACGTCAATCGTAAAATGAAATTAAGGCTTAATACTGACACATGTAAGAATTCTACGTAACATGAACTTGAGAGGTCGCTGGTTCAAATTTTCTCCGCCATGGCGGTCTTTAGCAAGAGTGACTATATCTGTCGTTCTTGAATCATGCCTTCACTGTCCCCTAGTATGCATGATGTATATAGTCAAATATGATGTGCACGCGGGACGACAGGTCTCCTTCGGCCATGTGTTGGTATAATTATAGATAGTGTACTTTAGGCTCTTGATCAGGGAGACGGAGACTACGAGTATGTACGAGAAATATCAGCTGTCGACCTTTTACACGGTGGATTACTTATTTCTTATTACAAGAGGTAGGTATTCATTTTGTTCTTCGTATCTTGAGATATCACCCAGGTTTCACAGCCATACAGCTAAGTCACACAGGTGGTGTTGAACATTTTCACTTTTTGTTGTGATAGTTATTTAAGGGCGCTTCCCCACAGACGTTCTAACTTCCAAAATGCGCTCCATGTTTATGCCTTGCGTATTTTATAAGGTCACTTGCACCTGATGCCATCATAGAGCCAATATACCTGATATCCGTCACATGGCTGATGGTATCCTCATAGACCTGGAGAGTTGGGTGAGGATTGCATTTGGCAGTATGTACTCCGTTTGGGATGATAGGGTCATGGTCTTTTGCTGCTGCAGCAGTTTTCTCAACTGGGTCTGAGCTCGCGGAATTGTGGTATCGAGGAAGGTGATGTCATCAGCAAATTCTAGGTCGCTTAGGACAACGGCAAGATGACGTCTCGAGCGACGCGGATATGTCATAATTCCTGAATCAAAAATCAGAAGCGGCCTTCTTCAATAGGTATTCTACCAATATCACAAATAGGAAAGGAGCCAGAACGTCACCCTGTTAGCACTCCAGTAGAGACAGCAAAAGATCCTGTCATCGGTCATTACAGCACTGCACACATAGCTATCCTGTTCATGGAGTCGAAAGATTCTTGAAGTTTATGAATGTGACTGTGAGAAGTACTGTTGATCTTTAAACACTTCATGATTCTCCTTAGAAAGTGAATTTGCTGATCACAGCTTCACCTTCATTGTTCGTCAAAACAATACATACATATATAATAGACAGAAAGGTCTACAAAGACCATATCACCATAATTATTAAAAACAGTAAATAATTTTAAGACGAATCTATTAAAATATGTCAACACGCCAACCACTTGATGAATTCAAGATGAACTGAAAGGTCCACTCGTAGAATTCCTGGTATTCTCTTGATATCTTGGACCGACCAGGCATGTTAAAAGTATGACGTCTAAAATGGATCTTGGTTATTTTAGTTAGGAAAATTGACAAATTAAAAAGACATTACCAGGATTTACAGTCGTTTCACTATGCACTTCTATCGTTGTCATCTTCGGGATCATGTCGATTACAAACGTGACAGTTGAAATGGCTACATGATGGATAATAAAAACATACTTATAAATATTCCTATCTTTATGTGGATATTTTGCAATTTGGTCCGAATAAAAAACCAACAGTTCCTTTACTTAAATATTTATAGTTAAGAGTGAGCATCTACTTGATAGGAAATGATTGGATCATTGGACTAGCAAGCAAATGCAACTACTTCACTTTGTTAAGTAAAAAGTGTTTACAAGATCTTACATGAGGACCTGATCCTTTTGCTTACACATCCATATCGCACCAATAGTTTACAGGGTGTCGCATAAGTCTGAACACCCATGTGTAGAGTTGAAGAAATAGTAAGTCTTCATACAAACACTAACACTTTATCAACAAAGCTGAAACCTAGGAAATTTCTTCTTTTCTCAGTTATGTGTATTATCCATTGATAACGCCCTCTAACAACAAGGGCGTCCCGGCGACAAAATTCCAACCGATCAAAGCCTTGAGAAAGCTCGTCTAAGTTGTTCATATCTATCTGATTTGTTTTGTTTTGCAAAACCCAATCTTAAAATTAGGTACAGGTGATCAGTCATCCTTTCTCATAGGTATGAGTGATAATGGGCTATTCTAGTAATCCATACACCCCATATGGTCAACATGAATTTAAATCTCCCACAAAAGGAGTGTAAATTTCGAATGGAATCACTATCCCTGTGTGGATGATTGTGGTTATGTTTTCCATAATAATAATAATAATACTGAACATTTATATTATGCGCGCAAATCTGTCAAAGCCCTCATGGCGCATTGAGCAATTAAACAAAAGAAACAATGAAACCAGAGCAGAGAACATTATACATATACAAATAATGCATACAAAAAGCAACAATTACACAATGCAATAAATCACAAAATCAATTGAAACATCTTAATTATAAGCAGTATACATCAGATGAGTTTTGAGGCAAGTTTTGAATGATGAGAGAGACGAACAGGCTCGGATATGATTAGGAAGTGAATTCCAGAGCCTAGGCGCAGCAATGGTAAAGGCTCTGTCCCCCCATGACCGATACGACTTTTCCATAACCAGTATAGCCTAACTATAAGGGATGTATGGAGTTCAAATGGAATAGACATCTTACGAGATCATGAGTAGAATAAGAATATTCAATGACAAATGTGATGTTGTAACATACATTTACATGTCGGAATATTACCACTCCACTTGCAATCGTCTGGTGTATCGCCTAACACACACTGTAGTCTAGTCTCTCCTTCAAGCTCGTAGTCAGGATCACACTCAAATGTTACCCATTTCCCAAATGAGAAATCATCTTCTATCGTAGATCCATGTAGCGGAGACGGATCGTCGCACTTTCCCAGAGATACTAGAATTAATGCAAGGTATAAATTCTATAAATTCTAAACAAAGTATAAGCCTAAAAACATCAATCAGGTATCAAGGTTTAAATGTATTCGATGGAGGTATGTATTGCCTATGCATTTGTTATTATACACTACATGAAGAAGAAATGGTACAATTGTGTTCCAGTTTTATAGATGAAGTTGTATTTTCCCCGCTAAAGTCATGGCCATACTTATCGGAGCCCATAATCCATTTTACTCACTTACAATCATAAACTGATATTTTCCCGTAGCCTCCACATTTCTCCTGTGCGTTCCCACCGCATGGATAGTCACAGTACGTATCCCACATCCTACCACTCCTGTCGTAATCTGCATCTTCATATCCACAAGCGCAATATATACCATAACTAACACCTGCATACTTCAGTTTAGGAGATAATTCAGCGCAATAATCCAAGCATTTCTTCACCGTCATTTGAGTGTCATACAATCTTCCGACCGATAAGGCTTTACTGGCGTGGTCTATGTAACATCCAGTATATCCCGGAACTGTTTTATAACAATGAACAAATAATCAAAAATCTTTAACGCTTCTTGGTGCCGTGAAATGAAATATTATTTATCGGTAATGTTTGCAAATTAATGTAATTGTTGATAAATTAAAATGAAGTGCAATGTGATAAAGTTAGCAGTGATCAAACGCTTTCACTTTATTGCGACAATACTAATAAATATACTCCTGCACTAATAACGTTGTGTTCGTTACCGCCTTTTTAAAATTTGAATATTGAACGTGATAAATATTTCTTCTTTTCTGTTATCCTTTCTGAAGACTGAAGACATAAATTACGAAACCTTCATTTTAAAGTTCCATCAGTGCAACCTAGTAAAACAGTATCTGTTACATGGTCTACTCACTTGCACAAATAACGCCTGCCAGACCGGCACCATTAGAACAGTCCCTTTCTTCATTAAAATATTCACACTGTTCTAGATGATTTTCATCTGCAGATTCAATAATTATTATTACATAATATAAAATCATATTTTGAAACCGATTTATATATATACATTATCAAGCATACTAAACACACAAGCTACAATCATGATCACTTTTTTCAATCAAATAAATCATAATCTGGCAAAAGCATTATAGACTTGAATCTTAGCATAATATTTAAATATAGGTCTATACCTTTAATCTCATCGCCTCGTTCTAGGCAATTTGTGAAATCGTTGACGTAGTGCACGGAAGTAACTTATGATTACTGGTTTAAGCCTAGGCCCATAGGCCTACATCTGTTCCGAATTATGACACTGTGATAGTTGACCTAGCAACGGTTATCGATGAGTGACCATGTATAAACAAAACGTGTAAGATAATACGTCTAAAGGTAACACGTAGTACGTATAAGGTTACACGCACAACGTGTAAGGTTAGGCGTCTAAGACAACATCTTACAGATGAGCAAATCTAAGACGCACACGTGTTTGAATTAGTGATGGGCGGTATACGATGTGGTTTATTCCGTAAATAGCATAAGCTTGTTGGATATCCAATCTGTTTTAATACTTTTTCGCAAATGTTAAATGCAAAGTGTTAAAATGTTAACGGAATAAAGCGTGAATGTTATTTTAAGCGTCTAAGATGCATCTTAAGGTGCGTTCATACTCCCGTCGTTGCGCATCGGCCGACGTCGATGGACATCGGCGCGCGAGTTCAAGCAATGTCAACTTTTATCCATCGACGTCGGTCGATGCGCAACGACGGGAGATGAACGCACCCTTAGACGTCGAACCTTACACGTTCTACGTCTAACCTTTCACGTTGTACGAGTAACTTTACACGTACTACGTGTTACTTAGACGTATTAACTCACACGTTTTGTTTATACTAGGGCCACTCATAAATGTATCATGGTTAGGTAATACTAATATTCTACACTGTGACAGCGACGAACAAAGTCACCACGGGCAGACGGGCCTTCAAGTCGCCGTTACAGGCCCAGATACAGACGACGTAAACATGGTAAAAAGACTGACCTCCATTACAATGGAATGAATCGAAGGCTTGATTATCGTCATTGCTATTTACCCGTCCAGTCCACCAATAATATTTACTCATGACCGCACCAGGGTAGCCACGTTGCCTGCAGGCCACAATAGCCGAGACAAATTCCCAATTATAGTCTCCGAAGTCATCACCATAGTAGCAGACATCAAGCCAATCTTCGTTGTGTAATATCTGAATTCTACCGACATTAGGAGATTCCGGGTATGAATCTACCAATCTGATATCTGTAAACATTGTCAAATCAAATAGATCGATTACAGAAGTGATCTTTGTTCTTTATAAAATAAACAGTGGTCAGCCCTGCAACATATAATAATACCTTTTCCTTTGTCCACAAACTTTCATTAACTGACAGATTGCACTTACGGCACCTCTTCCCTAGCATCATATTGTGTTATTTTTAGTTTCATGATGTGCTGTCATTTTCAAGATAACTTAGAGGGTGATATTTACACTTCCACAACACAGAAAGTTACCAAAAATCTTAAATCACACGGTATTCCCTCATTAAACTCAAGAGGGCGACTCTAATTTTAAGAAAAAGAAATGGCTGTATTTTTACAACGCAACGAAATCTAGAGGGCAAATTCAACTTTAGGAACCACATGTAGTATTTCCCTTTTTGAGCTTTAAATTCGAAATTGAAGGCAACAAAAGTTGTATAAATATCTTGTATTTGCAGTGTTTTCACGACTCAGCAAATCATACATTCCTAAAACTCTAAAAGAAATAACAATAGCATATTTATTACTGAACTATAGAGGGCGCATTTACTATAAAAAATATTTACAGACGGTGGCGGTCAAGAAAAAAAATCATTGTGGCAAGAACCCTGGTCACGTGCTGGTATCGTAAGAACATACCGGCAACACACAAAAAAACCGTCGGGATCCGCCGTCGCCGCGCCGTACCTCTTGAAAAGCCGTACATTTCTCTTATATTAAATTGCAATTAATTAAAATGTCATATTTCAGACGGGAAAAAAGCATTTGTATAGTATAAATTAAATTTCCAATGTTTAACTGATAAAACAACGTCATTTGTTACAAAAATAAAGACAAAAGAAAAAGTGACCCTAGTGAGATTCGAGCTCACGCGTAAAAATATTCTTTGCTGATACAAGTTATTATACCAACGCCTTAAACCACTCGCAGTTACCAATTTCAGTGGCGAAGAATTAACCAAAACCAAATACTTATTTAAATGTCGTTATTTCCCCAATAATCATAAAACTATAATATAAGGCCATAATATCGTCATGTATTATATATTATTGACTATGATTATCCCTTTTCTACCATTTCGCATCAAAATTGAGGTGTTGAGCTAAACACGAGACTAGTTCAAAATTATCCGCCATGTTCAAAAACTGTTATTTAACTTGCAAAAATGAAAAGAAAGGACACTTAGAGTGGAGTTGATCATGAACTCCATGGGTTTTGGGATGATTTTATTCAGTTGTACCACCTAGGAATGTGATATTTTGAATTTTTCGATGGGTATTTGCGAATACGTGTTAAACCAATACGATAGGGAATGTGTATGAAACTTTAATTTGCAACTTTAATCGTCAATATTGTACCACATGATTAATGTGTATATGTAAGATTGTGGCTACCTAAGCTGCTCCTGGATCAGCAACCGAATAAAGCTATGTCTAATATATATTGCGCTTTATCAAATAGCATAAGCTAGTAGGATCATCCAATATGTGTTTGACCTTGTCTTATCAGCCTCCCCTAACTCCACTCCCCGGTTTTTTTTATTTTTTATTCTTTTTCGCAAATGAAGAGGTATTTTGCAAAAGGGCCTACATCCACTTTGGCTCTTATTGAGAAAAAGTCAAAAAACTGTTTCTAAATATTCAAGTTGAGCAATTGAAAAACTGAATGGATTATGAAAGAGGTACACTACATACTAATTAAA
Source organism: Ophiura sarsii (assembly GCA_035610835.1). Classification (NCBI taxonomy): domain Eukaryota; kingdom Metazoa; phylum Echinodermata; class Ophiuroidea; order Amphilepidida; family Ophiuridae; genus Ophiura; species Ophiura sarsii. The sequence continues at coordinate 131,242,758 of CM069441.1, read as the reverse complement.
ATTGATATAAATTTTAAATGTGCTAGTTTTAATTTTTTTTTAAATCATGTTTACATTTTTTGAAAATTTGGATGTAGGCCCTTTTGCAACAAAACTCGCCTTTTGCAACAAAACAACAACTTCAATGGCTGTTTACAATGAGATGTAGGTATTTTTGAAAAAAATGACTTTATTTCCTTGAAACATATGATTGTGACCTATACATTTCAATATCAAACTTATTTATTTTCAATGATTAAAATAAATGATTTTTTGTGTGTGGTATTTTTTCTTTATGTACAAACAGATGGAGTATCCCGATATAATTCTGGATACAGGCCCTTTTGCAACAAAACAACAATTTCAATGGCTGTTTACAATGAGATGTAGGTCTTTTTGAAAAAAATGACTTTGTTCCCTTGAAACATATGATTTTCCCTATACATTTCTATATCAAACTCATTTTTTGAAAAAATGCACCATAGCCCTTTTGCAAAATACCTCTTCAAATACAAATTCCATTGTGTCACAATTTTTTTAAATTATTATTGTAGCTGCCCAGCCAGAATCTCACGCGTGCACATTAATATGATGATGATAATGTTGATTTATAACGCGTACTTTTCCATACTACATTTTACTACAGGACGCTCCAAGTGCGATTGCCATTATTATTATACGCTGCCAAGTAGGAAATCATCACAAACATTTCGCTTCATCTACGAGGCGCACGTAGAACCTTATTAAAACACTAAGCCGATCGCTGGTCACAGGAGATCGCGGCACCTATAGTACTCGCTAGCTCTTAGCGACCTTAGGTCGCTATAGGTCGCTGTGCAGGTCGCTGTATCAGGAAGGTTTTTGAATACATGTATGACGTAAAACTCGTCTTAGGAGCGACCCGGATCGCGAAGCGACCTTAGTATGTAATCAGCATAACATCGTAAAATCACCCTGGGCATTTAGTTTTTTCCCAATCTCGTCTGGTTCAACAAACGAGGCAAATTGAGGCTGATCTTCTACTGGACCACACATTTTTTATGTTTTATACTTAGGGGTCGTCCAAAATTATCGCCATTTTCACTTACGTACAGAGCGTACGTAACTTTTTACCCCCCTCACCCCCCCCCCCCCCCTTGAGTTACGTACGCAATAAATGGCGAAATTTTTGTAATTTTGTAATTTAGAAGAAAAAAATCCCGCCTCTCAAGATCGCCATTTAAGTTACGTACGGTTGGGGTATATTTTGACCCCCTCCCCCCCCCCCCCTGTTACGTACGCTTTGTACTGTAACGAAATGGCATTTCGTGTGTTTAGGCCATTGACTTAGGCCTGAAATTTCACATTTTCTATTTTATAATGTTCCGATTATTTAATCAATTCCAAATTCCTATCGGTGTTCTTTACTGTCATTATGCTATTTTTTAGACCATGTCTGGTCATCCGAGATGCTTTAGAATGTCAGAAATCCAATCTTTTATTTTCGTATTTTCTGTTTATGAAAAGATCGTTTTCCCCATTGAGAAGACATGTAGTAAGCTTACAGATCATTTTATTACTGGACAGAGTTTTAGGCGACGAACTCACTAAAAGTATCGGCCTATTTTTATGAATCACGATTTATGAACTTACTGTAACGCTTATATCAGGCCTTCTGATCATTCCTAGCCCATTCACGTAATACCATTTTCACATATTTTGGCAGAATCTAGATCGTCAAATCGTTGTGCAAACATGTCACTTAGGATTTTCTACAAGTTGTTTTCGTAATTAGCGCTGACTCTGTGTGCCATATTTGGAAACCGAATCTGACGTGTGATAGACTTTCAGCCAATCGCGGGGCTTGGATGAGGTCATGTGATTTGCTAGGGCCCAGAAAAGTATATATAGGAGCGGGTTTTTCAAAATGAGCAACTTTTTACCGAACCATTCCAGAATTAGATATTTTCCGCTCCTGCCATTTCACTTGATCTTGATCCTTAAAAGCTGTCATATACTGGTAAATTTAACTCAATCTTCTAAAACGTTTTCATTTCTTTTTCTATTCAAGTTCATGGTATCATTTAGTCAGTCATGGATAATTTAATCCTTTTTATGTTGATGATCTGTCTTAGTAGTCAAAGTCAAAGTCAAGGTGTACTCTCGCGTAGGGATCACCAAAATATGATCTGCGTGTGTTTTTCCGTAGGGATCACATGTGTAATGATCTGCGTGTGCTCTCCCGTAGGGATCACATTTTTAATGATCCGCGTGTGCTTGTCCGTAGGGATCACATTTTTAATGATCTTCGTGTGCTTGTCCGTAGGGATCACATTTTTAATGATCTGCGTGTGCTCTCCCGTAGGGATCACTGATTTCTCTTCCCAGCACATTGACTCCCATAAGGATCGATCTTTCTTATGGAGACAGCAACTCATTTCCGATGAGACTTTTATAAGACAGATCAAACCAGAGGAATGTTAATTATTTCATGAGTCATGGTATTAATATTAGGCCAAAATTAACGGGTGTTTTGAACTCCAAGAAGATCGTGTAAAATATATTAATTTCTGTACATAACTCAAATACCAGTAGTATCACTCTGTTTTAAGAGTGGATTCTCTTCCCATTGCCATTTATGAAGAGAGTCATGATGCTGTTAACTTGGAGTTCAGGAAATAATCACCCATTTGGATTGTTTAATTAATTACTTTTGGAAAAGCCATGATTTACCACCAGAGAATCATATAAAGACTGTTTTCTAAAGCTAGGATATACGGATTCCCATTTTACTACTTGGCGCATGCGTAGTACGTACTATTACGATGCCGTGATTTAGAGTTGAGTGTTGGCGCATGCGTAGTAGGCAAATATTACGATGCCGCAATGATAGGGTTGAGCGGGGTCTCTTCTCACCTTTTCTGGATTTAGGTTTATGAATATTTATAGTAATTGGATGTGATCCGTAATTCTTAGGCTTGGCAAACATATGAAACGTTTGAATAAGAAATATACCAGAGTTATTGATGAGCTATTTTAAATTGCTTTTCTAAATTTCATATATAAATGATGGGCAGTCATTTATTATATTATACTATCACCGTCATCACAGTCAGAGATCTTTTAGTGTATATTATTGATGTATGCATATTATTGTTGCAAGATGAGTTTCACCAAAATATATTGAATATCACTTGCCCAAAACAAGGCAGTTTTGCGAGAACTCTATTTTATTTCTGAGTCCATGTCTGGTTCTTTTTAATCATCAATCGACAAATACATTTGTACCTTCCACAAATGTGATTTCATCTGACTTGATATATTCATGCAACTATGCTGAATGCCAAGGTTAACCAAATCCGACTACTGGTTTCTTATCAAATACCTCTCTACAAGTGCTGAGAAAGACTACACCGTTATCGACATCATAGACTGCCTAATACTCTCACAATTATACGACGCATCATAAGACTCTTACACGACCCTCTCTCTTATTTTCTCTGATCTAACATCTCATACTTATGTTGTACAATCCAGAATATACGCTCGGCTGGTTTGTTACAGTACGTAACTGAAAATGGCGAAAATTATGGACGACCCCTTATGCAACTTACAAAATGGTTCAATCGTTGCGAACAATCAATGAACGGACGGTTGAACGCCCTCGTATAATTATTATCACTAATCTTACGACGTTATGCATACCCGGAATCTTTGCGTCAAGTTGAATATCATAGAAAACTCGGGAGCAATCTTTTTATACGGGAATATGCATGTAAGTTTGAAGGGATTCGTTCGCCAAAAGGGTATAGGCCTACTTTACAAACACCAGTTATAACGTAGTTATTTCATTATTGACACAGGAGATTGTATGGTATCATAATTAATAAAGGTTCTTCCAGGAAAGAAATATGTTTAATTAATCGTTTCGAAACATTGCACTTACCTGTGGTTGTTTCCACAGATGTAAGAAATGTAGCTAGTCTGATAAGTATCAAAATTATAGTCATCTGCATTGTTAACACCGCATACTAAAATGCTATAGTATTCGTGGAGATATCGTGTTTGCTTACCAGCTTACAGTGTACCTAGAATACTTCACTGTTAATACGTATAACACTTACTGTGTTGAACCAGTGCAATTTCCGAAATAAAAGATAAAGACTGAATTGTAGGGTAATTGCTACCGGTAGGATTCGATAACGATATAGGTGTGAGGATTTGTTAGCCCGGCCGAAATATAAATACACTCAATTATTTCATAGCCTTTTAAACTAGTGTTGCTGCAGCAACAAAGCAATTGATTATATTTTCAATGAAATTTGTGATTACTTTGATTTGGAAAGGACCAGGGTGTTAATATTGAATTAAAACTTTGATATCTCATTGTTAGATAAGATGAGATAGTTTTCTAGCATTTCTCCATTTTGATACGTACTTGGTCTGGGAACCTCGGATGCAGTTTATCAAATAAATACATAGTTTTTAATTTTGGACAGCAAAAATATTCAATATAGGAATATTTTGAAAAGTATTGTAACTTTAACGTATGTAATTCCTAATCGATAGGCTACATAGCTTAAAGAGCAATTTTGAAAATGTCTTTTGCAGCGTATGTTTACGAAATATCACCAACGAAACTATCTTGATTAAATTACATGTATAAACAACCCAGAGAATATTCTTACTTTGTTGTCGTGTCAGGGTTGTATGATAGACAACCTCAAAGATTCGTTTGTACTTCGCTTTCAAGTTTCAGTTTGCCTAAACAGATATGAAACTTGTAGTCAGCATTTCAGTGTTCTGTCTTGACAGAATTTTGTTATTTTTAGTTGGAGATTGAATGATCATAATTGTTAATGAAAGAATCATCAAAATCGAGTGATGCGTTCTCTTTTTATTAAGTTTTTAATTAATTTCCTTATATTATATTGCGGGGTGAAAAACAGTAAAATAAATAGGAAATTCATCGTTACAGCATTTCTAACCCCATATTGTTTTGCATAAATTCTAAAACACATTTTAGACCAAAGTTTATACAACATATTTGTTTTAAACTATTTATTTCTAATTATTCTTAAAATGCCTTAGGTGAACATTTTTGTGTATATTTATAAGTATATGAAAAGCCGTATTTTGACCAATATTTGAATTGACTTCCTAAGTTCAATCGGTGATATCGCGTGAACTACATACCCGTTTGTGATCAAACAAAAACCTTCTGAAAGAGTAAATTCCACAGATTGTAATCGCTACCTTATCTCACTTTTGCCAGTGTGTAAAATTTGACAAATTCTTCTGACTGACCCCCTCCCCACCGAAACACTGCTCAGTTATTTTTGTATTCGCTCTTGCAGTAGTTGTGATAGACAACCTCAAATAATTCGTTTGAACTTTACTTTCTGTTTGCCTAATCAGATATGAAACTTGTAGTCAGCATTTATTGTATTGACAGTTTCATCCCTTAAGGTATTTTGCATCAACCTCTGCTCAGTTATTTTTCTATCCGTTCTTGCAGTAGTTGTGATAGACCTGTGATAGACAACCTCAAATAATTCGTTTGTACTTTACTTTCAGTTTACCAAACAGATATGACACTTGTAGTCAGCATTTGTTATGTCTTGTGATAGACAACCTCAAATAATTCGTTTGTACTTTGTAAGTCAGCATTTGTTGTCTTGACAGTTTCATCCCTTAAGCTATTTTGCATCAACCACTGCTCAGTTATTTTGTATCCACTCTTGCAGTAGTTCTGAAAGACTATCGTTAATTATTAGTTTGTACTTTCCGTAGATTTGCAGCGTATAGTGTGAAACAGTGTAGAAAAAAGTGATATAGACTAAAATAAGATTCCAAATACAAGATGGAAAGACCAACCCTCTTTTACCAGATTTTAAAATGGCAAGCCTTTGATTGAATCGGCAAATATTTTATTTGGTTTGGATGGTCTTAAATCCTCAGTAGAGAATACAACAACGTGGTGTCAAAATAAGGTAATAGAGATCAGAATCAGAAAGCAGGTGGACAGGGCTATCTAAAGATTGTATTGTATGAATCAATAACATCATGTATGAAGGATAATAAATAAAAAAGATAAAAAAGGTAGACAGGGGTATTATTAATACAAATGGAGCGCTTTAGTAGCCAAAATACGTCAACACCGTATTTTCCACTGTTGACGCCACCATTGCCAATGAAACTCCAATATTTGTTTTTGAAGTTAAGGTGCATAGGCCTACATGTTGCACACGTTTAGCAGAACAAAGTAAAATGGTCTCTGTCTTTCCCAATTGAGGACCCTAGATCTAAAAGGGGGTTAAGTCACAATCTTGTGAAATTGTAGTTAAGTATCAGTTTCTGCTATATAAGGAGGATCTCTGCACCCTCTGTTCAAATGTTACAGTTAAGTCATGTGGTAAGTTAAGCTATGTAAGAGTCCATGGGAGGTACAACCCGAGTGGGTCAAGTCCACACATGGACACAATGAAACCCAGTTTTTGCCATTTTTCTCAATGTGACTTAACCCCCTTTTAGATCTAGGGTCCTCAATTCATCTCGGTGGTTTGTCCAGAGAGGACGCCCGGAGGTATTCCTATTAGTATTCGGTTATGTAAAAGAACTATTGTTTGAACCAAGGAGTTATTATAGTAAATTGGAGGAGGCACAAGCATCGAACCCATTCAACTAACTCTGTCCTAAGGTGTCAATGTGACCAACTTTCCACGGGAGGTATTGTTCGCATCTGATCCCTTCTGCAACTTGTGTCCCAGGACCATAACTTAGATTTATTCCGTCTTGGCGCCCTCAACGGAATAAATTGAACATGTGTCCCAGGACCACAAGCTCATATTTTGACACCGCTGAAATGATATTAATGAACAAATGTATGTCAAAACACTCAGGGGTTGGTGGTCGGGGATATAAAAACAAGGATGGCCACTAGCTTAAACAATAACCTTAACCTCAACCTCAACCTCAACCTCAACCTCAACCTCAACCTCAACCTCAACCTCAACCTCAACCTCAACCTCAACCTCAACCTCAACCTCAACCTCAACCTCAACCTCAACATTAACCTTGACCTTGACCTTGACCCTAACCCTAACCCTAACCCTAACCCTAACCCTAACCCTAACCCTAACCCTAACCCTAACCCTAACCCTAACCCTAACCCTAACCCTAACCCTAACCCTAACCCTAACCCTAACCCTAACCCTAACCCTAACCCTAACCCTAGCCCTAGCCCTAACCCTATAACCCTAACCCTTAACCCTATTTGTGGTCCTGGGATACAAGTCGAACTTGTGGTCCTGGGACATAAGACGAATGAATCTAATCATGATGAGCTTGTGGTCCTGGGACACATGTTGTGGACGGGATCAGATATTTGCGGTTCTGCTCGACCCGATATCGATCACAGTCACAGAGTGGCCTGTCCTTTTCGCGTTCGTCACCATATTAACCACAGTTCATTGGGGATTTATAAGTAGGGTATTGAATCCTTCCAGCCTACACTTTTTTTATGCTGGCGATATAGACATGATAGAGGGACGTGTGCATCAAATCTAGTTTGAGAGGACAACCTAAGGCAGGCTTTCTCAACTAGATTTACTGATGCGCCACATTTTAGTAACCAACTTGTTGAAGCTCCACTTGGTCATATTTGTTTAGAATTTACAATTGCAAAATTCCCTTTATAACGTTAATTTCAAAATATGTTAACATATATGTAGGTAGCATAATAACTACTACTACTCTTTATTGGGCACATGCGCGTAGCGCGAGAAAAAATGCTGTATTTATACATCTGACCGTCATAGGCCTCTGAAATCTGACTATATCATGATATGATTTTTTTGTTAAAACAAATTTTAACCACCGTCTGGCGCCACTTAGGATGCCTTGATGCGCCACCAGTTGAGAACGCCTGACCTAAGGTGTATAAGGACAGGTTTGACCGTACTTAAGTATATCCTACCACCTATATACAGAACATTATTTAGGTTTGAAAAGGAACATGTGTATTGGGTTACCGAAATAATGAGAATCGTCGTGGATGTTTGACACCATTGGCGCAAATGGAAACGACTTTGGCCTATTTAGCTGATCCGGGCTGAACAGGAAGATTCGGCTTCACATCAAGCACGACTACAGGGATAGCAAAAACGGGAAGAGATTACCACTTTTCTTTTTAACCAACATGACTATTAAATAGCTGAGACTGACATTAATGAAAACACAAATATAGTTTACATGCAGCATATAAACTGCTAAGGATCCTGTTATTTTAAATCAGCACATTTAATTAATATACTTTTTCATGTATGGACACAAATGATATATAGTTGATTTGTCAACTTTTAAGTCAAACTTAAGCAAAAAATAAGCAATTACTTATAAGCAAAAATCTAGAAATTTTAAGCAAAAGTAATTACTAATTCTTATAAGTCATTGCTAGACAGATAAGTAAATTCATGAAATAAAAGCTCATGAGAATAAACATTTACTTGTGTTTTTACAAGCACCTCCATTTGAAGCTTGTCCTTTTGCCAACACAGTCATATCACTTTTGCTGCCATGTTTCTACCTGTGACAGGACAGCCTAAGATCCCGCCTAAGATGTACATGTATAACGACAGGTTTGACAGTATTTAAGTCAATCCTATGCAAAAGTATTACCTAGGTGCACAAAAACCTGATATCGAGGAAACTTGAGGGCGCACACCTATCATACGTATCTCTCAGACGACGATGGCCACGCGATTTCACCTTTCCAATATGGCAACGGGAGTGCACCATTTTGAAATATTCATCGCCCGGTTAACGATGAAATAATTTAAAAAAATAGCATTTACAATGGGGTTGGTTAGCCAACTCCAACGGTTTTGGATTGCAAAAAAATGCTTCTAATTATGATGAATTTTTCAAAATGATAAGATTAACATTCGTGATTACGTGTTATTCCAATACGAATTAAAAATTTAGGATTCGCGTGGCCATCGTCTTCTGGTATCTCTCAGTGGGCAAACGCTGGGCGTAGCCTAACTCAGAGCTAGGTCGAGAAATGACTGATGATACTAAAAAAACGTCGATACGCTATAAGTTGTGCAGAAACAACCAATCGTTCCATCTATATATATAGATTTTTTTCAACTGTCCATTGGTGGTTTTAAGAAAAGCAACACAATTATACGGCGCGCGTTAAATTTAGTACTACAAGAGTTAGCTCTACGACTGCCATTCACCGACAAAACCGTCAGACACAGTCGTCGTTGTTTTGTCATTTGCTAAATAATAATACGAACTTACTTACTTCATTGATGGTTGTTTTCATTGACTATGGCTTCTCGTAAAGTATTACGTTTGATCTTGAGACTGTACATCATATGTACATCTGCTGTATTTCATAACAATTTATTTCTAAAGACATTAATAAGAGCGTCCCCAGGTGCAGCACAAATATCTTTGAAACCCTTATGGGACCCGAGGCTCGTTACCATTGATGGTCATCAACCATGTGTAATTGCAGAAAGAAATACAAGCGAAGCAACGTTTTTATTTCGAGGGAGACATAGTTACAACTGCAGTCTTCAAGTCACAACAAGTCCCGGATATAACACTCGTATAGACCTACCACGAAGTTTCGCCTTAAACGAACCGATTTTCCTTTTAGTTGAACACGACATGAACAATGGAACTCTAGACTGTATCCCTAAGTATATGGTTTTTAACAGACAGGGAGTGGCATGCAGTTGTACTTTGCTCCCGGGAAGTATTCAATTTCATGTAGAAGGTAATGTGAGTCTTTTAATCAGTGGGATATCATCGATGGATTCCTTACCTGTGTGTGCAGTATCTGATGACAATGTTCAGATTGGTTCACAAATTACTCAAATATCTAATTGCTTAAATGTTAAAGGGTATACCAGAAAAATCACGTGTATTTATGGTGATCATTTTGAATGGGTTGGATTGTGCAAGCTCAGATTTCCTCCACATTGTAATGCCACTCTTGGTTACAGAGAGGTAGTTTTTCACTGTAGAAATGATACCAGTTTGAGCCCAAATCAAAAGGCAGTGATCATCTACTCGGTCAACAAGATAGGTTTAGATATATCGTACAATAACATGGTAGGTATAGATGCAAACGCATTTTGGGGTTTGATACATGTACAAACCCTTATTTTAAGCCACAATTCATTGGATTCACTTAAGAAGCGTACATTTGTAGGACTAGATTCATTGATTAAGCTATATCTGTCATATAATCATTTGGAAAGACTAAATGTTGGAACGTTTCAAGGTTTGGTTAGCGTAACAAACTTACACTTGAGTCATAATAACTTAGCAACATTGCCAATTCGAATATTTGAGGGGATGGTAAATGTAAAAATAATAGATCTGGAGAGCAATATGTTAACGACATTACCATGCGATTTATTCAAAGGGCTAAAAAAACTAAATGAAATTTACATGCGTGACAACCAATTAGTAATACTGAATGCGACTGTGTTTGAGGGTCTGAGTTTATTAGAGTTATTGCATCTAGAAGAAAATGCACTGAACTCATTACCCGGAGAAATATTTTTAGAGATGAGAAGTTTGGATACACTTACTCTTAAACATAATCAACTTGTTTCATTGAATTCAAGCGTATTCAATGGTTTAGTGAGTTTGAGATATCTATACCTGAATTATAATAAATTAAACATCTTATCAGCCAAATTATTTTATGGATTGGAGAATCTGTCAGAAGTATATCTGTCTATCAATAAATTGATAACATTTCCAGAGGGCATTTTTTCGGAGTTGTTAGGTTTGAAATGGCTAATCATATCTAAAAACCAATTGATCTCTCTGAATGGTAATTTATTCCATAATTTGGTTGAACTAGAAAACTTACAGTTGGATTCTAACAACTTAACCGCACTGCCGTCAGGTGTGTTTAAACGGCTCGTTGACATGTTGCTATTGGATTTGGAAAATAACAAATTGACCACATTGCATTCTGATATTTTTCAAGACATGAGGAAACTATTATACTTAAAACTGAATAACAATATCTTAACCAAATTGCCAAATAGGTTGTTTTGGGGCCTTCATAGCATACGCACCATAGAACTCGATGGAAACCAATTGGTAACATTACAAGATGGTGTATTTCATGGTTTAGTCAACGTTACATATAACCTTAGAATTACACTTGAAAATAACAACATAAGTTTTCTTTCGAGTGTGACATTTAGGGGTGTAGATAATTTGGATCGACTATATTTGCAGCGGAATCGATTAACTAAATTGGAAAATAATTCATTCTATCTTCTTCAGAAATTGACACTACTTGATATGAGTAAAAACAAATTAGTTAATTTGCCTGACAAAGTTTTTAATGGGTTACGTAATTTGAAACAATTGGATTTGGAGTCAAACCAACTGGAACGGTTAGGATCATTAATTTTCAAAGAATTATATAATCTTCACTTTCTATTTTTGGGGAAAAATGAGCTTTCTCGTTTGGATTATAACATTTTTATGGATATCGTCAATATTACCGTAATTGACTTGTCTTCCAACATGTTGCAAAAATGTCCAAATATTAAACACCTATTGCGTTTACAAATTCTAAAACTTGAGAACAATACATTGACTCATATAGCTAGCGATTCCTTCTCGTTCCTCTCTAGTTTTTCAGAGTTATATGTAAATCAACATGAAATTTGTGAATGTTTTATTGTTATTGATAATGTTAGCTGTACTGCGTTTGGTTCTCGATCACCATATCTCACGTGTAATAGACTATTATCCGATAAGGTATTGGTGGTTAGTATATGGGTTATTGCTATTAATGCCCTTGGCGGAAATATATTTGTGTTGTTCTGGAGAAAGAGAAACCCCCAGAAAAATCAGGTACAGGATATACTTCTTGGTAATTTGGCCTTGTCGGATGCACTTATGGGGATATACATGTTAATAATTGCAGGGGCCGATGTTTATTTTGGGGAATATTTTCCTATGCAATCTGAAACATGGAGATCTAGCATGACCTGTAAACTAGCAGGAGCAGTGTCGATAACATCTAGTGAAGCGTCCGTTTTCTTCATTACGATAATTAGTATTGATAGGTGTATCAATATGAAGTTTCCATACACTAATAACAAGCTGGGTAGAAAGTCAACACTTGTTACTTCTGTACTGGTATGGACTTTTTGCTTAGGTTTGGGGTTTGTTCCATCTATGTTGGCCGGAATAAATTTCAAGGTTTATGACAACTCACATGTTTGTATTGGACTACCCTTAGCATTAACAAAAACATATCACCAATATGAAACTATAAAGCATATTCAAAACGATCTATCACGATCTGCTGTATCTAGAATAAGGTCTGCGACTGTATATGACTCTCAATTTAAGGGTTTTGTTACCGGCTTGTATTATTCAACAGCATTATTCATTGGTCTTAACGGCGTGTGCATTTTTATAATCCTAGGTTGTTATATAGAGATAGTGAGATCAGTATCTAAGTCCACAAAAGAATCCGGACGCAAGCGCGATTTAAATGAGCAGATAAGAATGACAGCTAAAGTATCTGCTATAGTGGCCACCGATTTCATGTGTTGGTTTCCAGTAGTTGTTCTTGGAATTCTAGTCCAGACACGGGCTATTTCTCTGCCCCCGTCAGTGTACGCATGGTTGGTTACCTTCGTTTTACCCATAAATTCATCCATAAACCCTTACTTGTACACAATTGCCGATATTATTTCCAATTACCGCAAGAAAACGAGGGCGAAATAAACTAATAACTATGTTTGATGAGGTTTGATCGATCACTAATCAAATCCCAAATTACACAAGCCACAACTATATTTGGTGATATATTTCACATTATTCCGGTAACACATGTAATGAAAGGGGCACTAGATTTCGAATAAAACTTGATCCCGATGAAAACCATCGTAAACAACGCAACATTGGGCCAAACAAATCGATGCACTTTCTCAATGATTCTGATCCGACTGTATGTAAATTTGTCCTCATTATTCATAGATCAAGTCAATTCAAGAAGTATATTAAAGGTCAGGCCTCATGAGTTGCATGTCTGATCTGTTCTTGGTACAGATTTCCAAAAGTTTAGAATAGGATAGTAATTTGAAATTGTGTCTTGTTAATGTACCGTTTGTATTGGATCTATATGTACACTTTACCTACTGTAGCTTTACCTCGACGTATAGTAAAAGTTATACTCACCTTAGTCACTGTATGGGCCTACGGCGGTGTGTTACCTCCAGTTGGGAGATGACATCAGCGCGTATCCTCGTATAGGGGCATTATTTCTACGCTCCAACATTATTATTCTTTCTACGCCATCACATCGGCGTTATACGCGAGCCATTATGTTAAGATCAAAAATATAAGAGCTGAGGTCATCTGCAAATTGAGGAGTGTGTCTATTGGCTGAGATATAGTCCTTATTTGACGTATTTTGGAGGTTATTTGTGATTTGCTATAGATGCAGAACTCCAACACATTAAGTTAGTTTTGTCAATTAATCATGCGATCCCCTGGGTTGTCAAAAGGTGTCCCTTGTAAAACATATTTTGGCAATGTAAAATGTACAGATTGATCTTACCTGAAATAGTTATAAAAATGGTCAGAAATCTTTAATGTGTCATAAGATTTTGTATGATTATTTCGGAGCTTTCCTTACAAATTCTGGCAAATCTGCGCAGGCGTGTGAGAAATCAGTTATCATGTGCGACAGCCGTGTCAATACGAGAATCAAAAATCAGTTATCATGTGGGAGAGCCGTGTCAATACGAGAATCGTGATTCAGTGAGTACTTGACATAATCAATATAATCGAAAATAATTTATGTTGATAGTCAAATTTAATTTCAATGTAAAACATGTTTTTATCCATATAATGGTGACAACATTGCACTACTTGTTCGTTCACTGATGCATGATATCCAATTGAAAAATAGAATGATTGCGTAATAAACTGATTTACCTAAAAATCTCCATCAATATTATTGATGCGAAATTATTTTACTCGATGAATTTGTTTTATTCAAATTCCGTAGGAAGCTAGGTCTGGTTTGGAATATAAGTAATTGAATTAAGTGGTTGCATGTTTATTTTATTCGTGTTGGTTCGAAGAGAAAACCGTTAGATAATGGTCTTCTTAGCAGACAAGACACATAAAAGTGAAGAACTCTGAATATGTTTCCGAACCAGGTGTTTGAATGTGAGAGTGTACGGTATTGAACGTACGACCGTGTTCCAAAGTAGCACATTTAGACAATCTAATCTATCAGCCAATAGTTCAAACAGCTCCAAATTGGCGAGAAATATTCGGGTTTTTATCTCTCCGCGCGCAAAAGTAATCCAAGCATATGTGCGCGAGTAATGCTGTACGCACGCGTCACGCACATGATGCACAGTGAGCTTGTGAGTAAATGTAACCTCGCTGGCTTGTGGCCATCATGCGCGCCCGTGTCCTTCTGTATTCATGGCGCTGTTCAGTGGCGTAACTACACTTTTTCATTTGGGGGGGCAAGAAGGGGCAGTGACTTGAAATGGGGGGGCTCGTAAGATTTGTTGAGTAAAGTGATGCGCGCGTAGCGCGCGAAAATTTTCGACTTTACAGCTACTTTTTAGAAAATTGAGCTACATTTTGGCTCTAAACAAGCTTGTACCAAAGAATATTTCATTTTGGGAAGACATATGCGCGCGTAGCAAAAGAATCCACAAAAGAATCCGGACGCAAGCGCGATTTAAATGAGCAGATAAGAATGACAGCTAAAGTATCTGCTATAGTGGCCACCGATTTCATGTGTTGGTTTCCAGTAGTTGTTCTTGGAATTCTAGTCCAGACACGGGCTATTTCTCTGCCCCCGTCAGTGTACGCATGGTTGGTTACCTTCGTTTTACCCATAAATTCATCCATAAACCCTTACTTGTACACAATTGCCGATATTATTTCCAATTACCGCAAGAAAACGAGGGCGAAATAAACTAATAACTATGTTTGATGAGGTTTGATCGATCACTAATCAAATCCCAAATTACACAAGCCACAACTATATTTGGTGATATATTTCACATTATTCCGGTAACACATGTAATGAAAGGGGCACTAGATTTCGAATAAAACTTGATCCCGATGAAAACCATCGTAAACAACGCAACATTGGGCCAAACAAATCGATGCACTTTCTCAATGATTCTGATCCGACTGTATGTAAATTTGTCCTCATTATTCATAGATCAAGTCAATTCAAGAAGTATATTAAAGGTCAGGCCTCATGAGTTGCATGTCTGATCTGTTCTTGGTACAGATTTCCAAAAGTTTAGAATAGGATAGTAATTTGAAATTGTGTCTTGTTAATGTACCGTTTGTATTGGATCTATATGTACACTTTACCTACTGTAGCTTTACCTCGACGTATAGTAAAAGTTATACTCACCTTAGTCACTGTATGGGCCTACGGCGGTGTGTTACCTCCAGTTGGGAGATGACATCAGCGCGTATCCTCGTATAGGGGCATTATTTCTACGCTCCAACATTATTATTCTTTCTACGCCATCACATCGGCGTTATACGCGAGCCATTATGTTAAGATCAAAAATATAAGAGCTGAGGTCATCTGCAAATTGAGGAGTGTGTCTATTGGCTGAGATATAGTCCTTATTTGACGTATTTTGGAGGTTATTTGTGATTTGCTATAGATGCAGAACTCCAACACATTAAGTTAGTTTTGTCAATTAATCATGCGATCCCCTGGGTTGTCAAAAGGTGTCCCTTGTAAAACATATTTTGGCAATGTAAAATGTACAGATTGATCTTACCTGAAATAGTTATAAAAATGGTCAGAAATCTTTAATGTGTCATAAGATTTTGTATGATTATTTCGGAGCTTTCCTTACAAATTCTGGCAAATCTGCGCAGGCGTGTGAGAAATCAGTTATCATGTGCGACAGCCGTGTCAATACGAGAATCAAAAATCAGTTATCATGTGGGAGAGCCGTGTCAATACGAGAATCGTGATTCAGTGAGTACTTGACATAATCAATATAATCGAAAATAATTTATGTTGATAGTCAAATTTAATTTCAATGTAAAACATGTTTTTATCCATATAATGGTGACAACATTGCACTACTTGTTCGTTCACTGATGCATGATATCCAATTGAAAAATAGAATGATTGCGTAATAAACTGATTTACCTAAAAATCTCCATCAATATTATTGATGCGAAATTATTTTACTCGATGAATTTGTTTTATTCAAATTCCGTAGGAAGCTAGGTCTGGTTTGGAATATAAGTAATTGAATTAAGTGGTTGCATGTTTATTTTATTCGTGTTGGTTCGAAGAGAAAACCGTTAGATAATGGTCTTCTTAGCAGACAAGACACATAAAAGTGAAGAACTCTGAATATGTTTCCGAACCAGGTGTTTGAATGTGAGAGTGTACGGTATTGAACGTACGACCGTGTTCCAAAGTAGCACATTTAGACAATCTAATCTATCAGCCAATAGTTCAAACAGCTCCAAATTGGCGAGAAATATTCGGGTTTTTATCTCTCCGCGCGCAAAAGTAATCCAAGCATATGTGCGCGAGTAATGCTGTACGCACGCGTCACGCACATGATGCACAGTGAGCTTGTGAGTAAATGTAACCTCGCTGGCTTGTGGCCATCATGCGCGCCCGTGTCCTTCTGTATTCATGGCGCTGTTCAGTGGCGTAACTACACTTTTTCATTTGGGGGGGCAAGAAGGGGCAGTGACTTGAAATGGGGGGGCTCGTAAGATTTGTTGAGTAAAGTGATGCGCGCGTAGCGCGCGAAAATTTTCGACTTTACAGCTACTTTTTAGAAAATTGAGCTACATTTTGGCTCTAAACAAGCTTGTACCAAAGAATATTTCATTTTGGGAAGACATATGCGCGCGTAGCGCGCGAAATTTTTTCATATGTGTACTTTTGACCATCATAATTCCATGATTCCTTTCGTCAAATGAACCGACAGTGCCAATCTCAACCGACACGATGTCATTATTGGGGGGATTTGGTGTGTACTTTGTGCCCCCCCCCCCCCTTCCCCCCCGCTGGTTACGCCACTGGCGCTGTTGCAAGGAGGCTTCGCCAATTTGGAACTGATCAAACTATAGATGGTTGAGGTTGTCTTGTTCTATAATGATGCACTATTCTTCTGTGAACAAGATATTTTTAACACTACATTTTACGCTTACACTCAGTAATCTAGTAAAGATAATTCATGTACGACGTATGTATATTTAAATGTAGTATTTATTCATGTATATGCAGCTTCTTTGTTATTATATAAGTGCAGTATTTAAACGGTAAATGAATGTGATGTCTGTTATCATTGAAATGATGTAAGGTGTTTAAACACGAAATAAAATAATTAACAGAACGCGAAACAAACACAATTGTTTCACTGTTTATTCGATCATATTTAAATATTTCCGATACAGAAAATAATTGCATTGTAACAATGAAAACATATTTTGATAGCATACCTTCTTCATTTGGGTACGACATCTAATTTTATTTGAGGTGTGTTAAACGGGTTAAATAAAGTTAAATAAAACATTCCACTTTTCTTTTAAAAATGTTTAGTGTTCTTTAATGGTGCTTACGTCGGACTATTAACAATTCTACTTATTTAATGTGATGAATGTGATGTCTGTTATCATTGAAATGATGTAAGGTGTTTAAACACGAAATAAAATAATTAACAGAACGCGAAACAAACACAATTGTTTCACTGTTTATTCGATCATATTTAAATATTTCCGATACAGAAAATAATTGCATTGTAACAATGAAAACATATTTTGATAGCATACCTTCTTCATTTGGGTACGAAATCTAATTTTATTTGAGGTGTGTTAAACGGGTTAAATAAAGTTAAATAAAACATTCCACTTTTCTTTTAAAAATGTTTAGTGTTCTTTAATGGTGCTTACGTCGGACTATTAACAATTCTACTTATTTAATCCATCCACATTATATTCATTCATAAACTCCTCATCGTGATATGTAATCTATGGAAAGCTGATGTGTTCATCTTTCCAATGATACCTTTTTTTTAGCAAACACTTGATTTAATGCTCAGCCACTTGCTTGAGAAACTTTTGAGGTCTGAATTTGATTGTCGGAAAATAACCACTATTTTATACTCAACCGACTAACGCTGTTGTTTGTTCAATGAAGTGTCACATTGCTCATTTGATAGATTGCTTATTTTTGAGCATAAATTGGTGATTTGTGGGTACATTTAGATTGAGACCTCCACACATTCTTTAGTGGCAGAGCACTGACACAAATGATTACTACAAGAGTGTGTTATCATTAGAAAGATTAACATCAGCTTGCTATTGATGCAATGCTATACACATATCACGAAATAATAATATAACATTTTACAAAGTATAGCCGATTGAAAAAACTCCAGGCTTTTTGATTGAGTGGTTTGTATTATTGTTCATATGAGAATTTGAAAATGAAATATTCTCAAATGCAAAATCTTCTACACGCTCCCCATCACAATGGCTTGTTATCCAATTTACCACGCGTCACGAGTACAATCCAAAGCGTATTTTACTAAATGCAAGTGGAATTTGAAGATCGGACAATTTTTTTTCTTCATTTAAACTTTGACAATAGAGGTAGTTGTAATTTTAAGTTTGCTACCAATTACCAAGCGATACTATTATAAAGTGTTTTCATTTCAAAGAATGGAATTTACACGGCGTATTAAAAAGGAAAGTAACTCAAGGGACTTCGTGCGTGTTCTATCAATAACCTTCCAAATAAGAAAAAGTTACAAAAACGTATAATGTGCAAAGTTTATTAAAATTATAGCGCGTCTGATTTAATAAGGCGTAGTACTATTAAAATCTTACGTTGTGGAGTTCTGCAGGTTTGTACTCATGCCCCCGGCACCTCATCGCGAGATGAATACGGAGACATCGAATGGTTTAAAAAAAAACCCATAACTTCGCTAATGTAAAGGCCACCCATGTGACTTTTTCCATGATTGTAGCTGTGAATACCATCTACAAATCCATAGTAAATTAAACCAAACTTAGCACCGGTTGAGGTTCAGTAAAAACCGAATTCCATATATTGGCATATATAAACCAACATGTTTGATCAGAGTATAGTTTTAACAATGGGATGTATGTGTTAGACCACTAAAAAATCAAATCTAGTATTTTTGCTTTGTAAACATACCTTAAAACCAAAATGGCCGCCAAATTAATGGTCCAAAAGTGGTCAAAATTCCATAAAATAGCATAATATCAACCGAAATGTATGATAAAATATAATTTTAATGATGGGATGTATGTGTTAGACCACAAGTAACTCATATCCAGTATTTGTGCTCTGTTATCATAGTTCAAAACCCAAAATGGCCTCCAAAATGGTTCCTAAAGTGGCTCCAAAATTGTCAAATTCCATAAAATGGGATAATATCAACCTAAATGTACGATGAAAGTATAGTTTTAACATTAGGATGTATGTATTAGACCACTAGTAACTTATATCCAGTATACTTGCATTGTAATATCATACTTTAAATCCAAGATGGCCACCAAAATTTAAAAAAACCCTATACGTTCATCATACATTTTGGTTGATATTATCCCATTTTATGGAATTCAAACAATTTTTTCAGTCATTTGGGGACCCATTTTGGGGGCCATTTTGGATTTCTAAGTATGTTAACAAAGCACAAATACTAGATATGAGTTACTAGTGGTCTAATACATACATCCCATTATTAAACTATATTTTCATCATACATTTAGGTTGATATTATCCCATTTTATGGAATTTGACCATTTTTGCAGCCACTTCTGGAACCATTTTGGGGGCCATTTTGGCAACCATTTTGGATTTTGAACTATGTTAACAGAGCAAAAATACTGGGTATAGTGGTCTATCACATACATCCCGGACTTGCCATTTTTTCCGCTTGTGTATGTTTTATCATGTTTATATTATGCCAGTATTTCTTGTTTTTAATTGATTAATGTATTATATCTTGTTTATTGGCTTTTAAAATGTACAGCGCTTTGAGGCCCCTGCTATTAGGCGCTCTATAAATCTCAGTTATTATTATTATTATTATTAATCCCATCGTTAAAACTATATTTTTAACATACATTTCGGTTGATATTATGCTATTTTATGGAATTTTGACCATTTTCGGCCATTAATTTGGAGGCCATTTTGAAAATTTGCCCGTACAAAATTTGGCCCGAAAGGTGGCAACCTTTAATTGTAAATAGCAATAAAATTCCACTGTGCCCTGTGGTCAGAAGTCACAAACTGGTCCAAAAAAAATGTTTCACTTCTAATATTGTTGAGAAATACACCAATTCTGACAAACGGGACAAAACTTAAGTTTTACGTACTTAATGACCCACAAACTATATATTGTTGGAAAGCTTATGATTCAAGGTTTTTCATTTTTGCAAAAAAGAATCAAATTATACAGGGTGTGCAAAATTTTTACACGGTGAAACATAAAAAAGTTGATCGTTTTTGCTCCTCACAAAATATTTTGATAGTTTGTACAATTAGAGTTTAGCTGAAGATAGTCACCAAAATCAGAACAACCGCAGAAGGTGCTACCAAATTTGCTAAGAATCACTTGCCCAAAATGTACACAGGAAAAGTACAGGGTGTCTAAAAGTATGATGAAATAATGCATGAAATGAAGGTTTGTATATAATATTCTATGAAATTTAGTTAGCATGGATTATTTAATTTAAAAGAAAATGGTTATCAAAATGAACTACATGAATATCGTTAAAGTTCCTTTTATTTTGAATACAGGGTGGTCCAAAATAGGTCTAAATAGCAAATTTTTCATAAATCTATGAACAATTCTGTGAAGGAACACTTCTGGCTTTTTTAGTTAAATGTTTTACTACCCAGGGTAGAAAAGGACCGAAGAGTCACACAAATGAAATAGAGAGACTGCGATTTGGCCATTGTTTAATCAATAAAATGAATAAAACGGTGTATTTTTTACATTAAAACACTCCCTGAATTGAACATCATATTCTAGTAGAGAATGTCTAGATAACAATTCAATATTATTATTCATAGTAGCAGACACATGTTATTAACACATATGACAGTTTGAAAACTTTCCTATGTATACTTTTAAAATGGCATCAATTTCAAAAGTTCTAGTTTCCCGCTATTTTGTGTAGAAACCTATTTGACAACTTCTATTTATAATAGAGACATGTATCACGATTTTAAGGATTTTTTGAAACGTGCCACACCTTATTTGATATACCTATTAGTGACCTGTGACCCTATCTATACCAGTTGTCCAAGTGCTTAGCTGTATCACCTGGCCCGATTTAGTAATTTTGAACAAGCCTTGACGGGGCAAAGATTTCACAAAGAAGTTATACTTATCGCTAATTCTACATTTAAACCACCCCTCTCCCATCGACCATGGAAGAGTACTTCCATACGCATCCCCGGAAATTTGGAGGAAACTGTTGTGACTGGCCACTTGTTTTTTCAATGAAATGTCACATTGCTCCTGTAACAGATTGTTATTTTGAGCATAAAGTGGTGATTTGTGGGTACACTCAGATTGAGTCCTCCACACATTCTTAAGAGTCCGAGCACTATAACAAATTATTACTATAAGTGTTTATCATTGGAAAGATCAACATCAGCTTGCTATTGATGCAATGATATAAACAAATCACAAAATAATAATATAATGTGATACGAAATATAGGCGATTGAAAAAATTCCAAACTTTTTGATTGATAGGTTTGTATTATTATTCATATGAGAATTTGGATTCCAAACTTTTTTGATTGTGATTGAAAGGTTTGTATTATTGTTCATATGAGAATTTGAAAATGAAATATTCACAAATGTAAAAACTTCTACACGCTCCCCATCACAATTTTTTGTAGGATCCAATTTACTACGAGTAATGCAAGTGGAATTTGAAGATTAGATACTTTTTTTCTTCTTTTGAACTTTGACAATAAAGGTAGTTGTAATTTTAAGTTTGCTACATTACCAAGTGATACTATTAAAAACTGTTTTCACTTCAAAGAATGTAATTTACATGGCGTATTAAAAAGGAAAGTAACTTTAATGACAACGTGTTCTATCAATAACCTTCCAAATAGAAAGATTGATAGGTTTGAATTATTATTCATATGAAGATTTGGATTCGAAACTTTTTGATTTTAAGGTTTGTATTAACTATTATTGTTCATATGAGAATTAAAAAATATTCACAAATGCAAAAACTTCTACACGCTCCCCATCACAATTGTTTGCAGGATCCAATTTACCACGAGTAATGCAAGTGGAATTTGAAGATCAGATACTTTTTTTTCCTTTTTTTTGAACTTTGACAATAAAGGTAGTTGTAATTTTAAGTTTGCTACATTACCAAGTGATACTATTAAAAAGTGTTTTCACTTCAAAGAATGTAATTTACATGGCGTATTAAAAAGGAAAGTAACTTTAGTGACTACGTGTTCTATCAAT
This sequence comes from Ophiura sarsii, assembly GCA_035610835.1. Lineage (NCBI taxonomy): Eukaryota > Metazoa > Echinodermata > Ophiuroidea > Amphilepidida > Ophiuridae > Ophiura > Ophiura sarsii. Next base: position 131,220,221 of record CM069441.1, on the reverse strand, counting down.
AACCTTCCAAATATGAAAAGTCACAACAACGTATAATGTGCAAAGTTGATTAAAATGGGTTAAAATTATAGCGCGGCTGCTTTAGGGACGCACCATTAGATACTCAGGGGGGGGGGGCATGGAAGTTTAAAAAAAAAAAACTTTGCCCACTATCCAGGAAAAACAACAACTTTGCCCACCAACCAGGAAAGAAAAAAAAGATGACCCTCTGCCGAGTAAAAAAAAGAAAGAAGATGACTCACCTGAATCACCCAACTTAATGTACAGAAAAACAGTAAAACACAAAAAAACACTTTGCCGCCGAAGGCCCCCCCCCCCCCCCGAAGAAGAAAAAATGTCGCCTACTTCGGTGACGAAAAAAATAAATCCGCCCGACCCCAACTTCCATGCCCCCCCCCCCATGAAAATCAAATGGTGCGTCCCTTAATAAGGCGTAGTAGTAGGTTTTGTTCTCATGCCCGCGGCGCCTCATCGCCAGATGAAAATCGGGTGCTTTGTACAAAGTACTATAACCTCATAACTTCAGTAATGTAAATGCCGCCCATGTGACTTTTTCCATGATTGTAGCTGTGAATCCCATCTAAAAATCCATAGTAAATTAACCTTAGCACGGCGGTTTGAGGTGCAGTGAAAACCGAATGCCCATTAGGTGCGATGGAAACGGATGAAAAACAGCCACATATGTCATGGTTATCAATTTGGTCAATTCTAGGAGACAGAATAGAACTATTGGTCTGGTTTATCAGTTTAAATATTGCAGGTATATATCAAAGTTTGAAGTTTAATATTAAATACAAAATTTACTAACTGTGAATTTTCTAATTTGTTTTATTGTTTCATCAAAACGTTAGAAGTTAGAAGTTAAATCCAAGATTTTCTAACCGCTATTTTGTCATTGCTAATGTATTCCATTGTTTGTCAAAGTTAGAAGTAAGAATGTAAGAAACCTCATATTCGCGTTCTTTTGTCATTCTGACAAATGTAGAACGTAGGTTATAGGCTAGGCCTATGTCTTAAATATAGGCTACCATCCCAAATCACAGACAAATACAGCACTGTCTAAACGGTTTTCTTAAAATTGAAAATTCTATTAGCATCGATTTATGCTGATGAGAAGGCATACATTTTAAATTATAAAAACACAAAATGCAGATGGGCTTATATGCCTTATACTAGTAACGAAGGTTACACTGAAGTTTGAGACATATTTCAATTGTAAAATATTTTACAGGAATATCACAATGTTTCTTATTTTATTTCCTTATGTGTATGCGTCTATACTTGCGTTATGTGATAAATTCGAAGTATAGGAGGGGATTATTTCAACACAAAACATCAATATCGCGAATCGCGACAAGTGGCGTTTGCCCAGTTTGCCATATTTGACAAACCATAACTCCAAACGTAATAATACCGCATGTGTAAATCTATATACGTTTAAATATTGGTAATTACTACTATATAACTATTACTTCATTCTAATTAAATGTGTGCGACAGGTTTTGTCAAAGGTGTCCGTTTTAGTTGTTTTGGCCGAGAACGTCTCTTTCTGATTTAATGACGATTTAATCAAAGGTTTTTCGCACGCTACCGTATACATGGTATACGTCATTGTTGTCAGATTGTCTGGTCCAGTTGATTATACTATTCTACGAAGTCGAGCATCGCGTAGCAACCATCCAACTGTTGAACTTGTTGGAGTGAGAGATGAAGCTTCTTAGCCGTATGGTAGAACAGATTTGACCGGTAGATAGAGAGAGGTTCTTTGAATAAAAGACGATTTCCATACTGCCGCCTTTCACGCAGATTTTGACATTTCGTCGGTGACGTATAGTGTGGACGTGACAATATTCTTATTAGCTTTTTTGGGGGGGGGGGGGGGCGAAGCCACCCTATTAGCATGTTATTGCAAAAACTTACACATTTAGGTCATTCTAGACATAAGTGGGGGCCGCCATGTTTGTAGTCTTTGTAAATTACATGTACCTATGCAGTTTCTTTTAACAGTCCTGCAGTCTGTGATAGAGTCAAAGCTATATTTGTTAAGCCTTGATGATTCAATCAGAGAGATGTTATTAGACTCCCAACAGAGAGACATAATAGCTTATCTTGTTTGACTAAGGAGAAATCTCCCAATTGTTGTGGGGTTGTCTAATAAGTGGTGAGTTATGGAAGGCATATATACCTAGATTGTTCTTCAGACGGTATCCCCCTCCATGCACACAAATCAATTTTATTGGTTTCCTGTACTATTTTTAGACTGCGGTGTTTTGATTTGTTTTTTGGTTTGAATTATGGAAAATACATACACCATTTCCTTGGTATTTTGGTATGCAACAGATGCTTCAGCAAATGGTTACAAAACATGCTTCTTTCTTTTGGATCGCCCCCATTCCATTTCAATGGAATTTTTATTTGTATTGTACACCATATCACCTTTTTGATTACCAATTAACTAATCGATGTATGGCAATGTTTCATGGCGCTTTGATCTTTCTGGAAATGCGCCTTATAAATGTTGTAAAACAATGTTGTAAAACAATAGGTTATTGAAAAAGCCGAATTGGCTCCTGGTGTTTTCCAGTTTTTGTTGAGTAAGTATATAGGACCAGGAGCTATTTTTGTCAAGAAAAGTAAAAAGTAGCTCTTGGTGTACGCATATTTATTTGGAGGCCTGGTCACTATATCATGTAATACAATCGACGACTTGTTTTTGTTCATTCCATTCCAACCATGCACCTAACATGCCTAATATCCGAAATCATTGATTCTACGATTCATCATCTCTTTCAAATTCATGGAATTGTTGTCAGCATTAATCTTCAAATGAACTTTTGTCACTTTGGGTATTAAGAAAGCGATAATTATAGTACACGATAATATGAGCAAGTGCTCCGGGAGGCAAGGTTGTTCATCTAAAACTCATCAAATAAAGTAAAATTCGCAATAAATCACGCAAAGCCGAAATTCTGTAGCAGTGTTGTTTCAAACATGATCATCGATTTTCGATTCTCACTTAAATTTTCTTTGGATGAAACGTTTGAAATAGCTGGACCCTGAACCCTTCGGCACCTGAAGGCTTCCATAAATGCACTACGATAGATGGAGCTGGTAGATACATACACGAATGGGTTAACACAAGCATTGACCATAATGAGACATCTGCCAATAACCTGCACAGCGCCGAGTTGTCTCGCTGTAAACATGCCAACACCAGTTTGATGGACCAGCATGTTATGGATGGACGCCAATCGAAATGGTGTCTGACAAAGGATAAATAAAGTCCCGTTAATGATGAGGAGACGCGCAACCTGGTTACGGACACGATCAGCCTGGGATTGGGCGTGTGAAGCTTCATCCGTTGTTGATATCACAGGACGCTTACTCAGAGCAAGAATGATAGCGCCGTACATGTAGACATTTGAAATCATAGCTAAAAATAAAGGAGCTGTTTGAACTATTTCCGAAAACATATATATCCCCGGATGAATCTCTTCACAACGTTCAATCTCTATCGGCAAGGCTTTGAATTGTTCTTTTTCAGGCCATTTGATACAGAAACCTTTGAGACCGGCATATCGAGGAGCTACGCAAGCTCCAAACGAAACCCCCATTACCCAGGACGTCACGATGATCTTGATGGTGCGTGATCGTCCGGCGATCATCCGATGTTGTAATCATGGTAATGGTCGACAAATGGCGTAGTATCGTTCCACTGTCACAAAAGTGATGAGAAACAGTGAAGCAAAATAGGTTGTCATGATAAAATGAATAGTGGCAAAACAACCCGGTATCGTACGATACCAGACGTCGTTACGGACAGGAGATAAGAAATAGACCAACATGTAAGTTATGGATGAATATGTAACAAATAGAAGATCTGCGGCTGCAACGTGTGTGAGATAGCTGTTGGTCACAGTTTTCATATTGTTCACACTAAACACGGTGTAAATAAATGTCGAGTTTCCCACCGTTCCGATTATGAGAATGATTGGTAGAATGATAGCGAAGAAGATATCATCAGTTGGTGTATACAAATGCGATTGACCATTTTTGCAGCCACTTCTGGAACCATTTTGGGGGCCATTTTGGCAACCATTTTGGATTTTGAACTATGTTAACAGAGCAAAAATACAGGGTATAGTGGTCTATCACATACATCCCATCGTTAAAACTATATTTTTAACATACATTTCGGTTGATATTATGCTATTTTATGGAATTTTGACCATTTTCGGCCATTAATTTGGAGGCCATTTTGGTTTTAAAGTATGTTAACAAAGCAAAACTACTAGATATGAGTTTCTAGTGGTCTAACACATACATCACATTGTTAAAATTATACTCTGATCATACATGTTGGTTTATATGTGTCAATATATAGAATTTTACCAATTTTGGCGGCCATTTTGGCGGCTATCTTGGATTTAGGTGTATTAACAAAGCAAAAGTTTTGGATATGAGTGTCTAGTGGTCAAATACATACATCCCACTATTAAAACTATACTTTCACCATACAATTTGATTGCTTCATGTATATGTCATTTTATGAGATTTGACCAGTTATGGCGGCCATTTTGGGATCATGATAGGAAGTAAAAAAGTTTGTTTGGGGGAGTCCTGGGGGTTGCACACTGACTCTGTATATACCCGACGTGATTTTGTATAATAATTCAATTAGGTCAAATGTTTAATTGATTGATTGTGTGTAATGGGTGGTGTCGATAAGGCTCCGTATTGTCGTTGGAAGAGCCTCTTGTGTCAGTATGGTCGTTGTTGGAAGAGCCTCTTGTGCCGGCTCGGCAAAAGAGACTAGCCGGCTCCCATTATATATACATAATTTATTACACCAGTGAATTGAGTCAGTATAGAACGCCGCTCCTGGCCTTTTGTCGGCTACATACAAGGTAAGATGGTTAGATAGAGCCAACTAATCATTCTTTTTAAAGAACTATTCTTGATATTATTCAATTTTCACCGCGGGTAGATGAACTGCTCCTCGCAAATAAACAATTGCTTTCTGAATGTAAGAATTATGACTTAATTTCTGTAGTGTTCAGATTGATATTGAATATCAATAAAGAATCTGAATTGGAGACAGCGTCTGGGGCGTTCAAGGCCGTCGCTAGATCTTTCTGCTAGTGGAGGTGTAAATATTAACACTTTTGAAGTAACATGGCGCCTGTCTATATTTTGCGATTTGCCTTTACAAAATTTGGCCCAAAGGTGGCAACCTTTAATGTAAATAGCAATAAAATTCCCTCGATTGCAACGCCACTGTGCCCTATCTATACCAGTTGTCCAAGGGCATAGCTGTATCACCTGGCCCGATTTAGTCATGTTGAACAAGCTTGACTTCCACAGTCAGCTGTAGAACGGGGCCCCGTTTCAATTGAGGGCGCTTTAAAACGACGGGTGTACGTAACCAAGGTAACGCACACCCGTCAATTTGCGCAATGATTGAATTTTCGCCTTTTACCCCCAATTATCTGCATAAAAAGTAACTATCCATCGATTTGACGGCAGCATAAGGTACCAGAACTCCTTGCGACATCCAGTTCGATGATTTAATTTAACCTTTGACCCCAACATCACACGACACAAGCTAAAATCATGTCTTTTTTGACCTGTTTGCTGCAATGAGACCACCATTTTCTAGACGAGATTACGCCATTTTATAGAATCTTTAGGGTAAGTGTGATAATTTTTACATTAAATATAAGCCCTATAGTATTCAGAAGTGTTGCCTTTGTAACGGTTATCTCTTGTTTAAAATCGACAAAATCGTTTTTTTATGAATTTTGAAAATTACTGTGACGTGAGGCCGTTCCCTTGGAAACGCAGTCCCGTTCCCAAGCCCGCCCTCTATTGAAAAGTGTTTTTTGGCGGGCGACGGACTTCCGTCGCTTGTGTGCGTCACTAAATAGAGCGCCCTCAATTGAAACGGGGCCCCGTTCTACAGCTGACTGTTCCATGCATCCACGGAAATTCGGAGGACTGTTGTGACTTGCCACTTGCTTGAGAAACTTTGGATGTCTCAATCTGAATGTTATAAAATCACCACTCTTTTTTACTCAACCGAATAACGCTGCTGTTTGTTCAATGAAATGTCACATTGCTCCTGTGACAGATTTTTGATCTTTGAGCATATTTGTGGGTACACTAAGATTGAGACCTCCACACATTCTTAAGTGTCCGAGCACTATAACAAATTATTACTATAAGTGTTTATCATTGGAAAGATCAACATCAGCTTGCTATTGATGCAATGATATAAAAAAATCGCGAAATAATAATATATTATACAAAATATAGGCGATTGAACAAAAAATCCTTTTTTTTAGATTGATAGGTTTGTACTATTCTGCAGGTGTTGTTCTCATGCCCCCGGCGCCTCATCGCCAGATGAATACGGAGACATCGGGTGCTTTGTACAAAGTACTATAACCTCATAACTGCACTAATGTAAATGCCACCCATGTGACTTTTCCCATGATTGTAGCTGTGAATACCATCTAAAAATCCATAGTAAATTAACCTAATAGCACGGCGGTTTGATGTGCAGTGAAAACCGAATGCCCATTAGGTGCGATGGAAATGGATGAAAAACAGCCACATATGTCATGGTTATCAATTTAGTCAATTCTAGGAGACAGAATATAACTATTCGAATGGTTTATTAGTTCAAATATTGCAGGTCTATATCTTATACTTAACATGCTTAAACAGATTATAATCAACAAAAAATGACTTAATTGTGTATAAAATATGCCCTCTGCTTAGCCAGAAACAGGTACGGACAATTGTCATGTTAACCACCAGCCAGTTTGTGTACTACTCAAAATTCTTGTGACCTTGTGCTTCTAAAATTAGTACCCACTGGAGTTATACAACTCAAACTATGGAATGTGACAATTTTAAGGATGACCTTTCATGTCAAATAGAAAACATCAAGTTGAAAATCGGGCCAGCAATCAGAACATCTACCTTTAATGTCTTTAGTGTTCAGATTGATATCGCATATCAATAACGAATCTGAATTGGAGACGACGTCTAAGGCGTTCAGGGCCGTCGCTAGACCTTTCTGCCAGGGGAGGTGTAAATATCAAAACTGTTGAAGTACCATGGCGCGCCTGTCTATAATTTGCGAAAATTTGCCTTTACAATATTGGTCCAAAAGGTTGCAACCTTAATTGTAAATAGCAATAAAATACCCTCGATTGCAACGCCACTGTGCCCTTTCTATACCAGTTGTCCAAGGGCATAGCTGTATCACCTGGCCCGATTTAGTCATTTTGAACAAGCCTTGACGTGGCAAAGTTTTTACAAAGAAGTTATACTTATCGCTAATTCTACCTTTAACCCCCCCCCCCCCCGAAATTCAGAGGGAACTGTTGTGACACTGACATTGGTAGATGAGAGTGAGTCGCGCAAAAATATGTATTCCCCACTACAGGTTAGATATGGGTATATTTTGCTATTTGGCAACATTTCGGGGTGAAGCAATGACAACTTTTTCCTGGTAGTTCGAGCCCCTGTTCACTACGCCACTTCCATAATCACCTACTGAAATGGGATCATGAGCCGGGTCCAGTGAGGTGTAACTATTTTACCAAAAACCTATCAAATTTGAGAGACAATGTTATAATATACTTAACCACATCAATTTTAGTTCTAATTTTGGGATCTTATTACGACTCGTGTGATCAAAAGGTTTGAGTGGGGGGGGGGGGGGGGGGGGGGGGGGGGGGGGGGGGGGGGGGTAATTACCCAAATATATTTGATTGATCCTACGGAAATATAGGTGGGAACATGTGACCAATCGTAGCGGCTGAATTCATATAATTGGCCATAAATTGTCTCCTTTTGCGCCGTCACCTCCCTTTTCCCTTTTCCCCGATTTGCTGTGTTACTCACCTACTGCATGATTTCAGGTGGAAGTGCTCAGTTAGATTTTCACCAGACGATCCATTTCTAACTATGTTAAATTATATCCAATATTTTGTAATATCGATTCTTTTTCAATTCTTATTCATTTTATAGGCCTAATGTGTTGTTACAAGTTAGATCCACTATTTTCTAACAGTGATTTCGTTTTCATTTCTTATGTATATTATTATATTCTATTCTTTTGTCCAAATTAGAGGTTGGAAGGTAGATCCAAGATTTTCTAACTAATTTCTATATGTATTCTATGGTTTTATCAAAGTTTGAAGTTAAATATTAAATACAAGATTTAATAACTGTGAATTTTCAAATTTGTTTTATTGTTTTATCAACGTTAGAAGTTAGAAGTTAAATCCCAGATTTTCTAACCGCTATTATATCATTCCTTATGTATTCCATTGTTTGTCAAAGTTAGAAGAAAGATACCTCATATTCGCGTTCTTTTGTCATTCTGACAAATATCGTAACGTATGTAATTTGTCTTAAATGGCTACCATCACAAATCACAGATGGCGGACAAATACAGCACTTTCTAAACGGTTTTCTCAAATTGAAATTCTATTAGCATCGATTCATGCAGAAAAGGCATACATTTTAAATCATAAGAACACAAAATGCAGATGGGTTTATATGCCTTATATTAACGAAGGTTACACTGAACACTGAAGTTTGAGACTACCGTATTTCAATTGTAAAATATTTTACGAGAATATCACATTGTTTCTTATTTATTTCCTTATGTGTATGCGTCTCTATTTGCGTTATGTGATAAGTTCGAAGTAAAGGCAGATAGGAGGGGATCATTTTTTTTTAATACAACACAAAACATCAATTTCGCGAATCGTGACAAGTGGCGTTTACCAAGTTTGCCATATTTGACAAACCATAACTCCAAACGTAATAATATGTGTAAATCTGTATACGTTTAAATATTGGTAATTACTACTATAACATATATAACTTCATACTAATTAAATGTGTGCGACAGGTTTTGTCAAAGGTGTCAGTTTTAGTTGTTTTGGCCAAGAACGTCTCTTTCTGATTTCGCCAATACCGCATAGGTCATTGTTGTCAGATTGTCTGGTTCAGTTGATTATACTATTCTACGAAGTCGAGCATCGCGTAGCAACCATCCAACTGTTGAACTTGTTGGAGTGAGAGATGAAGCTTCTTAGCCGTATGGTAGAACATATTTGACCGGTAGATAGAGAGAGGTTCTTTGAATAAAAGATGATTTCCATATTGCTGCCTTTCACGCAGATTTTGCCTTTTCGTCGGTGCTGGTATTACATAGTGACGTATTATAGTGTGGACGTTACAATATTCTTATTAGCTTTTTTATATTGTACACCAAATCACTCTTTTGATTTATACCAATTAACCGACTTATGGCAATATTTCATGGCGCTTTAAATTTCTGAAAAGGCGCCTTATAAATGTTGTTTATGTATATAAAACAATAGGTTATCAAAAAGCCGGACATACGTCACTATGTAATATCGTGCCACCGACCATACGTCACTATATCAAGACGCCAAATAGGCAGGTACTCGGGAGATGTTTGACCTAATGGTTGCGAATTTTGGCTCCTGGTGTTTTCCAGTTTTTGTTGAGTAAAGTATATAGGACCAGGAGCTATTTTTGTCAAGAAAAGTGAAAAGTAGCTCTTGGTTCACGCATATTTATTTGGAGGCCTGGTCACTATATTATGTAATACAATCGACGACTTCTTTTTGTTCATTCCATTCCAACCATGCACCTAATATCCGAAATCAATGATTCTATGATTGATCATCCCTTTCAAATTCATGGAATTGTTGTCAGCCAGCATTAATCTTCAAACGAACTTTTGTTACTTTGGGTATGAAGAAAGCGATAATTATAGTACTCGATAATATGAGCAAGGGCTCCGGGAGGCAAGGTTGTTCATCTAAACTCATCAAATAAAATAAAATTCGCAATAAATCACGCAAAGCCGAAATTCTGTAGCAGTGTTGTTTCAAATATGATCATCGCACTTTCGATTCTCAGTTAAATTTGCTTTGGATGAAACGTTTGAAATAACTGGACCCTGAACCCTTCGGCACCTGAAGGCTTCCATAAATGCACTACGATAGATGGAGCTGGTAGATACATACACAAATGGGTTAACACAAGCGTTGACCATAATGAGACATCTGCCAATAACCTGCACAGCGCCGAGTTGTCTGGCTGTAAACATTTCAACACCAGTTTGATGGACCAGCATGTTATGGATGGACGCCAATCGAAATGGTGTCTGACAAAGGAAAAATAAAGTCCCGTTAATGATGAGGAGACGCGCAACCTGGTTACGGACACGATAAGCCTGGGATTGGGCGTGTGAAGCTTCATCCGTTGTTGATATCACAGGACGCTTACTCAGAGCAAGAATGATAGCCCCGTACATGTAGACATTTGAAATCATAGCTAAAAATAAAGGCGCCGTTTGAACGATTTCCGAAAACATATATATCCCCGGATGAATCTCTTCACAATGTTCAATCTCTATTGGCAAAGCTTTGAATTGTTCATCTTCAGGCCATTTGATACAGAAACCTTTGAGACCGGCATATCGAGGAGCTACGCAAGCTCCAAACGAAACCCCCATTACCCAGGATGTCACGATGATCTTGATGGTGCGTGATCGTCCGGCGATCATCCGATGTTGTAATGGTCGACAAATGGCGTAGTATCGTTCCACTGTCACAAAAGTGATGAGAAACAGTGAAGCAAAATAGGTTGTCATGATAAAATGCATAGTGGCAAAACAACCCGGTGTCGTACGATACCAGACGTCGTTACGGACAGGAGATAAGAAATAGACCAACATGTAAGTTATGGATGAATATGCAACAAATAGAAGATCTGCGGCTGCAACATGTGTGAGATACGTGTTGGTCACAGTTTTCATATTGTTCACACTAAACACGGTGTAAATAAAAGCCGAGTTTCCAACCGTTCCGATTATGAGAATGATTGGTAGAATGATAGCGAAGAAGATATCATCAGTTGGTGTATACAAATGCGATTTTGCTGCAACAACATCTGTGAGAATTACAAGAGTGTCGTATTTGCAACCGTCATTGCTCATATTCAAAGCCATGATGATAGTTTCTATAAAAGTGGTTCTGTCTTGCGCTTGCACTCAACATTTATAGCGTAACAACCACCCCGGGACAACTACGAAATTGGAGAGCTGCGGCACATTCAACATTACCCGTCGATAACCAATCAGCATAAATCTCGAAGACAGCGTTTTGCTTTATTGTACGATCATTGCTTACTTTAATTGAATAGAAAAATGTTACATTTGAAATTGTATGTAGTAATTATAGACAGAGTATGGTCATCGACCCAGCGCATACCACATGAAAAATCGACATTGTGAATATTAAAAGTGTGCATTGATCACTGAAATGGATTTTCCCCAAATTACTTATATTCATAACAGAATGTAAGCTGTAATTATTCTAGTGACTGCATAACGGGTTGGGTGGGGGCATGAGGGTGCAAATTCATGATTGCCCCCCCCCCCCCGGCCTCTGCGCCTCCCCCAGCCCAAAAAAAAAATGTTGATGATGCACTGAATTCGTCAGAACGCTTCCTTGTATAAGCTGAGAAGGGAAATCTACGTCAGAAGATGCAGTCAGCTTTATGCCCAAGCACAGCACGGAGACAGGATTGTTAAAAGTCAAAAGTATATTGTCCGTGAAATTGACAATTCGAGCTGTTTTTCTGGTAGTGTCAAACATATCAGCGGCTTTTGACACGATTGATCATGATATACGAATTAACAGATTGTCCAATGATTTTGGATTGAGAGGACATTTTATGAGCTGGTTTCATTCTTATCTCTATCGACGCACATGCAGGCATAAAATTGCAAATGAGTTTTCCGACTCGCATGAGTCTCAACTTCAGTTTGCCTCAAGGATATTGTGTTTGCCCACAAATGTTCTCAGTCATGCTACAAACATTCGATTGCTGATATAATCAAGCGCTACAAATGAATAAAGTTTCATTTTTACCTTGATGATACACAACTGTACATTTCATTTGACCCAAATAAGTCGGGGATGCTGAACAGTGAGGATGTCAAATCCGTGGATGTCTGTCGCAAAATATGCTTTGCTTGAAGACAGAAATTTTCATTGCAGCCAATCCAAGAGCCTTGAAGTCACTTTGTAACATCTTTGTGTCGGTGATATTGAGATCAGACGCCGCCCCGCCCCCCCCCCCCCGCCGCCGCCTCCCCACGTGTCCGCGATCTTGGTGTTGAATGTGACTGTCATTTAAAGGGACATTAAGTGGTGTTGAACATTTTAAATGTTTACAAATTTACTTCAGAATTCAAGATGAACATTAAAAATTGCCATTATTGTTGTTTCTACTTACAAAAACACAGCAAAACTTGATTAAAACAATATCATCGCTATTTATTGAAAACGCCCTCTATGCAAATATGGTTCGCGTTATGTATCACGCGTACTGCAGTGGGATACTGTCGGACGTAAAATGCTCGTCCCGGCTGGGTACTCCCGGCTGTACGAGCATTTTTGAATCGACGTTTTCTTGTACAAAGAGGGCTGATTTTTCTTAATCCTTATAGGTGTAAGTTCAAACATGTAATACAATTATAAAAATAAACTAATCCCAGTTTTTATCATAATTGAGGGCGCAGCCTCCAACACATCTCTTAATAGTGTCCCTTTAAGCATGTCTCATCATGTTACCAATGTTGGCGCAGTTTGAATTTTTCACCTTCGGATGTTTATTGATGAAACAACATGTCATCACGCCACGCGCATTCGTTACATCACGGCTCGGCTATTGTAACTCTTTCTTGCAGTCTTCTGCGAAAGATATTAGACGGCTACAACGTCTCCATATTAGAGCAGCTCATTTATAAAACTAAGAGACGGGATCATGCATCTCCTCTTCTCCACAAGTTACATTAGCTGCCTGAAAAAACGCACACTGAGTTCAAAATCTTGACTATCGTACATGTATATAAATGTTTCAATGACGGCGCTCCTTATTATCTTAGGGACCTTACTATTACATGTGTGCCCAAAAGAAGTGGTCTAGTAGTTCTGCCTCTGACACTCGGATTCTCAATAAACCTAAAACTCGTCTCACTACGGCCAAGAAAGGATTGAATGCCGCCGGCCGCAATTTGCGTGGAACAATTTACTGCGTCACATCAGACACGACTCATCACTGACTCAATTTAAGAAGATATGCCGAAGTAATTACTAAAATAAATAGCAAGTTTTTAAAAGTTTGTGTAAATGAATTTGGGATATTCTAGAGTCATATTACAGGGTGTCCCAAAAGTCTATGCACGTTTTTGAAGAGACATATCTCATAAAATATAAATCATATGTTATAAATTTAACCATATTTTGATAGACGAGATTTGGGAAATTCATTTGATACCAAACACAACCCTATTGGTGAACCCACAACATTATAAAACTGGTTGAAAGTCATTGGCCGTATGCCAGACCAACCCATACCAAATACCACATATTGTTGCTAAAGGTGCGCATAAATTAACGGTATGAAAGCAACGTTGCGCATTAGTCACAGTTCACTGCTTACCTTGCAACATTAATGTTATTTAATACCAAACTCGGTCACTCACAACATAAATAAGCGTAGTAGACAACATTGCACAGCAAAAGTCTTCATTCGAGATGGTTTACAGCAATAAGCGAATACAAATTGTATGGTTCTACGCTGAAACACATTCAGTTCAACTGACTCAACAAAAGTTCAGAAAACATTTCAAAGTGAAACGCGCACCAGGAAGAATATCCATTCTGAAGTTGGTGGATACATTTTTGAACACAGGAACATATTCTAAATGGGTAAAACAACCTTCGATGAGGCCTTCAAGCAGCAATAAAATAATCAGCTAAGTTTAAATGTTAACATGTTTGACAGCTGTGTGATGTGTGTGTTCACTTTTCTGTTACCGTTATTCAATTGTTTAGGTCTGTGTTTTTGCATTAGCACACGTCTCTGTATACATGGAAAACATTTAAGTTAGATTTCACTATAGAAACGAAAATAATGTGTGATATAGTTAGTTATTATGATGATATCACTGTAATGTAAAATTTTAAATATTACAATTGACGGATCCCTTTCCGTGTAACCAACTCTACCCGTATTTTTGTTAATCTCAATAGGTATGGATTTATGAACTTTATTCCTCCGAAGTATAAAATTACATTTTTTGCAGTAATACATATTTTACTTCTAGGGTGGCCTTACAAACAGATGTTACTCCAATGTTTGGTATCAACATTATTTCCCACATCTCCTCTTTCTAAATATGTATTCATATTGTCAATACGACTTATATTTTGTGAAATACAAAGCTTCAAAGTCGTGCATAGACTTTTGGGACACCCTGTATTATAACAATTATTTCAGTGATTTAAGTTTTTGCATTGATTTTATAGTCGTGTACTAGTAGTTGATTGTAGAACAGATTCGAACGGTAGAATACGTTCTTTGAATTTGCTTCTAAATGATGATTTCCGTACATATTTTGTCATACTGTTAATTCCATTTCATCCATGCACCGAAACATTCGAAATCGTATGATGAGTGATGATCTGCTTTATTTTCAAATTCAACTATTCAAGGACTTGGTAAAGAAAATAGTGTTATGTTTTGTCAGCATTAATCTTCAGACTAACCGTTGCTACTTTTTTAATATATCAAAAGAAATTGATAAATTATACAATACAAGACAAGGAGCAAGGTTGATCATCTGAAACTCAAAATAAAATTCGCAATAAATCACGCAACAGTGCCGACATTCTGTAGCAGTGTTTTTTCAAATTCGATTATCACACTTTCGAGTCTCAGTTAAAAATTTGTTGGATGAAACGTTTGAAATAGTTGAATCCTGTTCCCTTCGGCACCTGAAGGCTTCCACAAATGCACTACGGTAGATGGAGCTGGTAGATACATACACGAACGGGTTAACACAGGCGTTGACCATAATGAGACATCTGCCAATAACCTGTACAGCGCCGAGTTGTCTTGCTGTAAACATTTCAACACCAGTTTGATGGACCAGCATGTTATGGATGGACGCCAATCGAAATGGTGTCTGACAAAGGAAAAATAAAGTCCCGTTAATGATGAGGAGACGCGCAACCTGGTTACGGACACGATCAGCCTGGGATTGGGCGTGTGAAGCTTCATCCGTTGTTGATATCACAGGACGCTTACTCAGAGCAAGAATGATAGCGCCGTACATGTAGACATTTGAAATCATAGCTAAAAATAAAGGAGCTGTTTGAACTATTTCCGAAAACATATATATCCCCGGATGAATCTCTTCACAACGTTCAATCTCTATCGGCAAGGCTTTGAATTGTTCATCTTCAGGCCATTTGATACAGAAACCTTTGAGACCGGCATATCGAGGAGCTACGCAAGCTCCAAACGAAACCCCCATTACCCAGGACGTCACGATGATTTTGATGGTGCGTGATCGTCCGGCGATCATCCGATGTTGTAATGGTCGACAAATGGCGTAGTATCGTTCCACTGTCACAAAAGTGATGAGAAACAGTGAAGCAAAATAGGTTGTCATGACGAAATGAAAATTGGCAAAACAACCCGGTATCGTACGATACCAGACGTCGTTACGGACAGGAGATAAGAAATATACCAACATGTACGTTATGGACGAATATGCAACAAATAGAAGATCTGCGGCTGCAACGTGTGTGAGATACGTGTTGGTCACAGTATTCATGGTGTTCACACTAAACACGGTGTAAATAAATGCCGAGTTTCCCACCGTTCCGATTATGAGAATGATTGGTAGAATGATAGCGAAGAAGATATCATCAGTTGGTGTATACAAGTGCGATTCTGCTGTAACAACATCTGTGAGAACTACAACAGTGTCGTATTTGCAACCGTCATTGCTCATATTGAAAGCCATGATGAGAATGATTTCGATAAAAGTGGTTCTGTCTTGCGCGCTTGCACTCAACATTTATAGCGTAAACTACGAAATTGGAGAGCTGCGGCACATCAACATTACCCGTCGATAACCAATCAGAAGACAGCGTTTTGCTTTATTGTAACAACCGACGATTTCTTACTTTAATTGAAGAAATAGAAATATACTACATTTAAAATTGTATGTATAGCATATAGATAAAGTATGATCATCGACCCAGCGCATACTACAATGGCTGGTAAACATGGAAAATCGACATTGTGGATATTTTAATATTCACAATGTCGATTTTCCATGTTTTAAAAAACTGTGCAACGATCACTGAAATGGATTTTCCCCAAATTACTTATATTCCTAACAGAATATTAAGTTGTAATATTCTAGTGACGGCACCACGGGGTGGGTGTGGGCATGAGGGTGCAAATTCATGATTGCCCCCTGCATCCCCCACCGAATTTCCATGCCCCTCTTCGCCCCCCCCCCATCCCCCCCCCCCCCCAAAAAAAGAAGAAGAAATGTTGATGCTGCACTGAATTCGTCAGAACGCTCTATTGGTTCTTTAAGCTTAGAAGGGAAATTTACGTCAGAATATGCAGTTAGCTCATAGTCATATGCCCAAGCACAGCACGAAGACAGGATTGTTAAAAGTCAAAAGTGATGTGCGCGAATTAATTGTTTCAATGACGGCGCTCCTTATTATCTTAAGGACCTTACTATTTACATGTGTGCCCAAAAGAAGTGGTCTTAGTTCTGCCTCTGACACTCAGATTCTCACTAAACCTAAAACTCGTCTCACTACGACCAAGAAAGGATTTTACGCCCCGGTCCATTTTTGTGGAACAATTTTCTGCGTCACATCAGGCATGACTCACCACTGACTCAATTTAAGAAGATATTAAAAACTCACTTATTCCACGTTAAACAGTGTTTCCTACTAGTATGCTTTTATTTTGTTAAGCGCTGCTGTATAATGTGCAAGAGCGTTATATAAATGCTTATTGTTATGTTATTATGTCTATGAGAAAACTAACCATTATGAAATAACGATTAAGGAAGTTTTGTTTTGAATTTTGTGAGTGCTGTAATTAAAATAAAAAATCCATTTTTTTCTAACTTCTTTGGCACTTTTTGGTCAAAATTTAAAAAAAATATTAGATTAGGTTAAAAAAAATGTCTTCCCTAAGTTAGTGTCTTTACATCATCATCAAGCGATTTGGGCATTTCTTACTCAAAATAATTTTTGTAAGCTTTGTTTAAAAAAAAATGTGGGTCAAAAAAGTGATTTTTTTTATTTTCTCAAAAAAATCAACATTTTGGTCAAAATTGGCGCCAAATTTGTTCTCTGATCCATTTCCTTTCCAAAAATGTATACTTTTATAGGTATTTTATTAATCGTTCAATAATTACAATAATTACAGCACTCACAAAATTCAAAAAATCAAATCAAAAACTTCCTTAAATGTGATAATTTATATTTCAGACAAGCGATTTAATTAGTTGAACGAAACCTTATCCTCTAGCTTTTATGACTCGTTATGCTTGAATAGATTGAATTTTAATGATGTAAACATGACACAGATATACATGTACATTATAACTAAAATGATGATGGATGTATATAGAATAACGGAAGGAGTTTCTTTGCTCTTTGAGAAAAAAAATAACACATCCATCAAGTCCAATGGAAGATATTACTAGTTTTTAACTGATCAGCAAACATAACATTGTCCATTATATGTTAGAAAAGTAATTATCGAGCCTTAATTGCGTAATTATATTGAACAAAACATTATACTTATCGTAAAAAAAAGAACAAAACGGCCATCTCTCAACATCCCATTTTTAAAAATTCGCGGTGATTTAAAACCCCGGTATCAATGACGTCACTCGGTTATTGGTGCCCAAATTTGCGCAAGTGCGTTGTATAACTATGACTTCATTGGTACCAGATAAGGCTTTAAAATCACCGCGAATCTTTAAACATTGCATGTTGAGAGATGGCAGCGTTTGTTCGTGTTTATGATAAATTTGATGTTTTGTTCAATACAACTACGCGATTTAGGCTCGATAATTAATTTTCTAACATATATTGGGCAATGTTGTGTTTGCTGGACACCTCCTTTAAGAGAATGTGTTAATCATGCATGAGTAGTGTAGCACGGTTGCAACGTGTGCTCGATATCCCCAGCAGTCATCCAGGCCATGCAATGCATTACACAACATTAATTTCTCTCCGCGTAGTGTGTTGAAAATGCGAATTTGGGAACGTCACGGATTTTGTTTAAATGGAGCTAATCGTAGCTTATTGTTTGTGGCACATTTGGAAACAAATTGTGCCAACAAAATTTATCCAAATGTCTATATACTATATGGTCAAACATTAATTGGAAGTCATTCTATAGGATATAAACAAAGTGTATGACTTTCTTTTATTGAGCACTTTATTAGACTATGCAATCTGAAGCTTGAAGACCTTTTATTACCTTATAATGGCAGAAGCAGTGTCGATAATCTAGTGAAGCCTTAAGTCTCGTTACCATAATCAGACTATTAATTGATAGGACTGGTGAATCAATATGGAGTTTCCATGTGTACACATACTAAGAAACTGGCATAAAGTCAAACACTTGTTTATTCTGCATTCTGTACTTTGCTTATGTGTAGGTTGTGTTCCATGTTGGCTGGTACCTTAAAGGTTAATGACAACTGCGAAGTTTGTGTTGGACTACCGCAAGTATGAACAAGAATTAATTACCCCAATGAAGTTAATATTCAGTAATTCAATATGGCAGACTTTGCAGGAGTCTATTTTTATTTCTTGAAATTTGGTTGAAATACTTCGCCAAACACTATGTTAAGTTCTAATCATTAAACAGAAATTATAAAATTCTATTAACATTTTAGATAAGACAGTCCTTAGTCCTTAGTATTATAGAAAGTCAGTCTACACAGCCTTGGCTTTATTGTTTAGATGTAAAATAACAAACAGGGTAAAATTGATATCGCTGTGAATTTCAACTTATCCGCAGATGCGACAAATTATAGGCTTGGATTTTACATGATTTCGATCGAAATTGTACCTGTATTAATAATTATGTGTTAATTTGGAAAAAATAGTTCTACCATTTTCTGTAACTACTACCAGATAATAAACTTATTAAGAATCAAACTTAGTAAACATCAGTAATAACAACTATTATGTCGCTCCTTGTTTCATTTACTTGTGTTTTCTTTGCAATTGCAATACACTAGCCAAACATATTCGTGGCATAAATTATATATAGTTTCAAATACCTCCATTCATTTTTCATTAGTAGTTCAATATTACAAAAAACTACCATGTTTGCTCCCCTGTGCCGGCACATCCCATTTTAAAGTTTTTTAATACTATTTTGGAATCAAAATCAAATAATCTAAATCTCTCCCTATATTGAAACCAATTAAATGGGAATACAAAATGAACGGCCAGTCGACTGTGACCACCGCTATCTGAATGCAGTCCTGAAATTATGAATTAATATTTCCTGAATAAGAGAGCGAAGTGATTCGATGTTTGTTGATAATGCTAAGTGCTATTGCAATAAAGTAAACATGTTCTGCAATGCACATTGATTCCATGTTTTATAAAATAAAAATTCCTTTAAAAAGGAAAGGGGTGGTCATATAAATTTGAAGAAAACAGATAGCAGAGTGTGATATAGGTAACACATAGAGTGCTTATGTCATAAGTTTTATTTATCAATATAACATGAATAGAAATAATTAAATCCTGTTAAGGAGGCTGTGCACTCTCAAATTTGTATTTTTCATGAATTTCACTTTTTGACATTCTTCAAAACATTGAAGTGTTTTCTATCAGTAGATAAAGAAAAAAAGTCAATTTAGAAACTCTAAAATCGTTAATTGCGAGATTTTCGCCCATTGTCTAATCACAGACAAAATGAAAACATAATGAAAATCAGCTGGGGATCAGCGAATGTTTTGATACCGCGTAACGCATGTAGCGCGCAAGATTATACGCGTCGCGTTTATCTTCGCTCTCTGGTGCGTAAACGCTGTCCTGGGAATTTCCAACACTACGCACAGATACGCAGAGCACGATTAGAAACGTGGCTTATTTTTGTCCTTTTACACTGCGAAAAACGGTGGTTTTAGACACATATTTCGGCTTATTTATGCATCACGAACAGATCGGTTTGTGATAAAAAAAAATTGCACACAATTGTAGATTTATATGCTTCTCATGATATGTAAAGAACAGGATTGGAAACCCATGCATTTTCCCGTAAATCATGATCAAATGTGTCACTTTTTACTTTCATCGACTGATTTCTTGATGTTCTTTTTTTGAGTAAAATGTGCAATTTACAGCAACAATAACTCAATAAATACTGCATCTGATGAAACGTAAGTAGGCTTAATGCAAAGAGCATGATCATCGCTAGGATTTTTTTATTATTTTAAAATTATTATTTGCCTAGTTCCAATTTTAGGGGTCTTTTTGTGGAAATGGACGTGTTTTTTAATTCAGAATGTTGACTTTTATGCCTTATTTGGTCAATAAATCAGAAAGTATGTCCAAAATCAAACAACAAAAAATACGATTCCTAGATAATTTTGTTAAGATTACAATTCATCTGGAACGATAAATTTTGACAAAATATATTTTGAGTTATCTTTGCAGAACCTTAAATGGGTAAAAAACGTGTTTTTAATAATTTTCTCCCAAAATGGTCAATTTCATGATCATGGTTGGATTCATTGAACCCTTTTCTGCAAAAAAATGTATACTTTTATATAGATTAAATGAATAATGAAGAAGTTACGGCAGTTTTACGGAGGCTGTACCTGAAGGTGCACAGCCCCCTAATATACTATAAAAAGTCAGGATGATGTTAACGAGTAAGAACATTAAAGGGTTTTTAGAATTCAAGTGTGTTACAACTTAAGACTGGGTTGCTGTAAATATCAAAGAAGTGGTGGCAGACTTTAAAATATCAATTTCCTTTAAACTTTGCACATGTTTAGACCTTTGGTCAACATGTAAATATTTGGTTAAAAGAATACCAATATACCTTTGGTTGCCATGGCAACGGCCAATATAGGAATTTACCCTATTTTCACTATTTTTACCCATTTCACAACTTTAAAAAAGCTTAAATATTAGGTCATATTTCTGTATGAAGAATATGCATTACAGTCCCCTTTTTTCCTACAGTGATGCAACCAACCTTGTCCTTTCCAAAAATGATATAAACAATAACATGCATCTTTTCAATGTGGGTGAAACCATTTTGTAGAATAGGGGTGTTTTAATTAATTTAAATTATGCAAAAAGTGATGGTCGTAAAAATGACATAACCCCCAAAGTAGCAGTTTTTCTTAATTAGCTTTTTCAGGGTTAATAGACAAGATGTTGGTCTATATGTTTCATGAAAAAAAAGTATTGGTAATTGTTGTACCGGAGAGCAGTGTTGCCAGAAACTGTGCACTTTTTCGGTTTATTGACATTTAATTCATTGTGGAAAATAGGGATTTTGAGGATTAACTTTCATAAAAAATCCTGATAACGATTGATATACGTTCAAATGATATTTGTATCAATTCAGCATTAAGTGGGACATGATTTGAAAGTATTTAAACAACAGCGTTGCCAGAATAAACGCCCTCAGCGAAGCTGTTGCTCATAACCTTTAGTAGGTCATATTAGTCGGGTATGTACAGGGGGGTTCATGTGCACCTCCCCCAGTTCTCAACCAAACCAGCTTTTGTGGGTGTCTTCTAGGATCCTTAAACACATTGTAGATGTTAAGAGTGAAACCAAAAACGGATGCTCTCCAGATATCCAAGATGGCGTCCAAAATGGCCGCCAAAACTGGTCAAATCTCATAAAATGACATAATAGCAATCAAATTGTATGGTGAAAGTATAGTTTTAATAGTGGGATGCATGTATTAGACCACTAGACACTCATATCCGGAACTTTTGCTTATTTACCACACCTTAGTCCAAGATGGCCGTCAAAATG
The DNA here is from genome assembly GCA_035610835.1 of Ophiura sarsii. NCBI lineage: Eukaryota > Metazoa > Echinodermata > Ophiuroidea > Amphilepidida > Ophiuridae > Ophiura > Ophiura sarsii. The sequence goes on along the minus strand of CM069441.1, from coordinate 131,198,226 downwards.
GCCGCCAAAAATGGTAAAATTCGATATATTGGCATATAAACCAACATGTATGATTATAGTATATAGTTTTAACAATTGGATGTATGTGTTAGACCACTAACAACTCATATCTAGTATTTTTGATTTGTTAGCATACTTTAAAACCAAAATGGCCGCCAAATTAATGGCCAAAAATTGTCAAAAATCCATGAAATGCATAATATCAACCGAAATGTATGATACAAATATAATGTTAACGATTGGATGTATGTGTTACACCACTAGTAACTCCTTTCCAGTATTCTTGCTCTTTTAACACAGTTCAAAATCCAAAACGGCTGCCAAAATGGCCCCCAAAATGGCTGCAAAAATTGTCAAATGTTATAAAATGGGATAATATTAACCTAAATGTATGATAACAATATAGTTTTAATGATGGGATGAATGTATGAGACCACTAGTAACTCATATCTAGTATTTTTGCTTTGTTTACATACTTAAAAATCCAAAGTGGCCCCCAAAATGGGTCCCAAAATTACTGAACAAATTGTCGAAATTCCATAAAATGGTATAATATCAACCAAAATGTATGATGAAAGTATAGTTTTAACATTGAGATGTATGCATTAGAACACTAGTAACTTATATCCAGTATATTTGCATTGTAATAACATAAATCCTAGATGGCCACCAAGATGTCCGCTGTAAATGTAAAAATAGTCTATATGAGTGAATGATAATCCACAATAGATATTGTAAGAGTGTATATTACATCACATTCACCAAATAGTATGTTCTAAACTGCTAAGCTATTGCTTTTAGATATAAGGCCCACCTCTATGACCATACTATGGTTCGGGAACCAATTTGGGGGCCACTTTGGATTTTGAACTGTGTTAACAAATCAAATATACTGGATATGAGTTACTATTGGTCTAACACATACATCCCATCGTTAAAATTATATTTTCATCATACATTTCGGTTGATATTACGCTATTTTATGGACTTTTGACTACTTTTGACCATTTTTGGCTATTAATTTGGCGGCCATTTTGGTTTCAAAGTATATTATTAGCAAAGCAAAAATACTAGATATGAGTTTTTAGTGGTCTAACATATACATCCCATTGTTAGAACTATACTCTAATCATACATGTTGGTATATATGCTAAAATGTGGAATTTTACCATTTTTGGCGGCCATTTTGGCGGCCATCTTGGATTCAGGTGTGTTAATGAAGCAAATGTTCTTGATATGAGTGTCTAGTGGACTAATACAATACATCCCACTATTAAACTATACTTTCACTATACAATTTGATTGCTATCATGTCATTTTATGAGATTTGACCAGTTTGGGGGTGGGGGTGGCATTTTGGACGCCATCTTGGATATCTGGAGAGCATCAGGTTTTTTCACTGTTAACATCTAAAATGTGACTCTAAAATACACCCCAACATAGTTGGTTTGGTTTAGTACTGGGGTGGTGCACATAAACCCCCTGTACATACCCCTGACTAGGGCTATAATGTGGGTCATGTTACCACCAAACTAGGCTAAAAGACGGGTTACAGGCAACAGTGTTGCAACATTGTTTTATTTTGTATCCATTTATACTGTTATATGTTTAAATACTGTAGTCCAGGTCCAAAATAAAATGTTTGATATAAAAAGTCACTTACCGAATTCCATGTATATCAACTATTATAGGCCTTTCTTTATCAAGGTTTACATTAAAAAATCATGCTCTGGCAACACTGATTGCCTCTAATGCCATATAAGTATTTTTTCTCTTTATTTCAACATTCATTTCATGTATTCTATCATAAATATGACCAATTTGTTATATAATTTGTCAATTAAGACTTCCTTTAATGTATAATATTTGGCCATTCGTTGCGGGTTTTTTTCAGCCGAAGTGCTAACTCTCCGGCAACACTGTTTCCGTGCACTTGAAATACCAAAACATTTTATTCCATGTTAATGTAGATTGGTATCTTATCTACCAATTATGAAAGTGGCATTATCCACAAAGTGCTACTTTCGGCTTTATAGCCCCATTAAATACCCCATTTTTCGCTGTGAGAAAATATGACGAAAACACCCCTATTTGAAATAATGGTTTGATCCAAAATGTAACACACACTTACATTTTAAAATCATTTTCTGAAAGAGTAAACATGGTTGTGCAATATGTGTAAAAGAAAAACTTCTACTCTATCCCCTTTAGATGTACCAGTGCTTCCAATTTACCTATGTTTCATTACTTAAATAGTGTAAAAACTTGCAAAATTGGTGGGAAATCTTATTTTGGCCGTTACCATGGCAACCGACATCTGATATTCAATTTTTTTCTATTTTTGTGTTATATGTACCCATACCGACCCATGCATGAAGTATTAGCAAAATCCATTTTTTGAAGTCTGCCAACTTTTTAATAATATCTTTGATTTTTACAGCATTTTTACAGCAACCCAGTCTTAAAGCTGGCCTACAACGTTGTCAGACTTTACCACATAGAAATGGTTACACACCTGTCACTTGGGGACTGACAGTACAGAGTTAACATGGAGATTGTAACCCCCCCCCCCTTAAATAGTGTAAAAACTTGCAAAATTGGTGGGAAATCTTATTTTGGCCGTTACCATGGCAACCGACATCTGATATTCAATTTTTTTCTATTTTTGTGTTATATGTACCCATACCGACCCATGCATGAAGTATTAGCAAAATCCATTTTTTGAAGTCTGCCAACTTTTTAATAATATCTTTGATTTTTACAGCATTTTTACAGCAACCCAGTCTTAAAGCTGGCCTACAACGTTGTCAGACTTTACCACATAGAAATGGTTACACACCTGTCACTTGGGGACTGACAGTACAGAGTTAACATGGAGATTGTAACCCCCCCCCCCCCCCCCCCCCCATATTGACGTCGTGTCGGTTGAGATTGGCACTGTTGGTTTATTTGACCAGAGGAATCATGGAATTATAATGGTCAAAAGTACACAGATGATTTCTTTTCGCGCGCTACAAGCTTGTTTAGAGCCAAAATGTACCTCAATCGTGCCAAAAATAGGTGTAGGTGTAAAGTAATAAAAAAAAATCGCGCCCTACGCGCGCATTTCTAGACTCACAAAAATCGTGTTGGTTCACTTTTCATTTCTCGCCCCCTCCCCACCCCCCCCCCCCCCCCCCATATGAATAATCTAGCTACGCCACTGCTCCCATAGAAACAATTTTATAACCATTTTAGCTTTTAAAAATGAGCTTACTTCCATGATGCCAGTTGCTTGTGTGTGGTCAAAATACCTGAAAAGTATGAGTTTCAAGAACGTAGACAAAGCTGGAACTTGGCCAATGGGAGATGCGTGTGCGGCGCGTATCCGTATCAAAGCACTGACTCGACTGAAAATATATTTCAACATGTCGCACTAATTTCCTTATTTGCTCGCTTTCTCGATCATCATATAACATCAATTTGGTATCTAATTAATCCTGAAAAACATGCGAGTGGACCATTATCATTATTATAGATGCAATAGCGTCAGAGTGCTTTGAATTTAAAATTTTAAAAACCTTTTTTTTTCTTCTCGATTTCTCGAACTTAGAGATCGACAGCGCAATTCAGAAACGATTGTATTTTCCGGGAGTTAGGTAGTCCGATAGCCAAGTCTCTTCTGAATTGGTTAGTACAGCTCCTGTGATTGGTTGAATATTTACTAGCTAGGTAAAATGGGAACTCAACACCCAAAGAAAATACGAATTCTATCAAATTCAATTTGCTATCAAACACATAGCATGATGTAGCGGCATCGCATGGGTCATCAAGTGGCCCAACATGGCCCAACAGTGAAGCGTATACGATACAAAACGATGATGTAATGCATACGCAATGGGAACACTGGAGGGCCTCCTGTGTAAATTGAATGTGAACGCTATGCTCCATCGTGTACATAACAGAGGAAACATATCGTGAACAAATAACGTCGCAAAATATACCCTTTGCACGTACTGAAAAAAATATTGGTATTCGATAACTTCATTAATATCCATCCGATTTCTACCGTTCAAAGGGGTAACTATATCAAGAAAGCCACGTTTTTTCCTATTTTGCCTTTAAAACTTTCCTAATATAAAGCATTTTGACAGTCAATGAAGATGTGTTTATTCATGGACTTAAGTCCATGGTTTATTGATGGATGCAAGTCCATGAATTGACCACAGGCTGTGTAAACACTGTTATTTGATCAGATATGTAGTGTTGCTGTAACGGCATCCCAAATGTCACCTAAAAGTCTCGGCCCCTATCCAAAAAGTAGCCCAATTCCATGAATATCTGTAATAAACCTGTTTAATACTGATTGAACCAATTTTAATTGAAATAGGTCAGGACACACTCTTTGGTAATATGTGTACGCTATTAAGAAAGGACCTGTTTTATGTATTGTGACATACGTGAGACGTAAGGGATTTATTGTCGCGTGTAAACCGTAGGTAAGATGTCGTTTTCCCAAAAGGGCAATATCTACTTATAATAGAGGCGAGGCCGTTGCCTCCGCCCCCAAAAGGGGGAATGATGAATTGCTCAATCTTTTGTTATTAAATTTCACAGCATTCCCTGACCAAGACATATTTTATACTGATATGTCATGAATGACCCCTAGTTTTGAAAAACGTGTTTCATTTCATTCTGATTTCCAAGGTAACCAAACAGGGTCTCTGATTAGCTAAGTTTGGCATGATTCTTGTTTTCCTTGGGTTTATTCTTGAGATATGTATCGAGTCTTGGCTCCTTCTCCGAGAGCATTGAACACCAAAGCGCGAACGTCTCTTTCTGATTTAATGACGTTTTTGAAACATTACAGTACGACTTTGTTTGGCAGACTGTCTTGTCAAGTTGACATTATGAACTGTTCTAAGAAATATAGTGTAGAATACAGTAGCAACCATCCAACTGTTCAACTTATTTTGGAGTGAGAGTCAAGGCTTCTTAGTCGTGTAGTTGATTGTAAAACAGATTCGAACGGTAGAATACGTTCTTTGAATTTGCTTCTAAATGATGATTTCCGTACAGCCGCCTTACATACAGGGTGAGTCAAAAAGACTGCAATAGTGGAAAGAAGCCATTTTGTTTTCAAAACCAAAATGAATTTTAAAACTTTTTAAACGTTGGAAGAATGATGTATTTAATCCTAACTTTGTGTGAAAAGAAGAAGTCTATCGCATTTTCCGTTTGTCTTTGGTGAACCTTTTAACCAGTGCACCAATTTTACACGTGTGTCCACGAGATACCCAAAATATGCATCAGATCGCAAAATGTGTCTCTCATTCAAATTTGGAAACTTGGGTTCATTTGTGATGTTATTGGAATTTGATGCATCCTTTCTTGTTTACATGTGAGTTAGCATAATCAATTATAATCGTACCCATGCAATGAAAGCGTATATGAAGAGGTATTTTGCAAAAGGGCCTACATCCACTTTGGCTCTTATTGAGAAAAAGTCAAAAAACTGTTTCTAAATATTCAAGTTGAGCAATTGAAAAACTGAATGGATTATGAAAGAGGTACACTACATACTAATTGAAATTGATATAAATTTTAAATGTGCTAGTTTTAATTTTTTTTAAAATCATGTTTACATTTTTTGAAAATTTGGATGTAGGCCCTTTTGCAACAAAACTCCATCTGTTTGTACATAAAGAAAAAATACCACACACAAAAAATCAGTTATTTTAATCATTGAAAATAAATAAGTTTGATATTGAAATGTATAGGTCACAATCATATGTTTCAAGGAAATAAAGTCATTTTTTTCAAAAAGACCTACATCTCATTGTAAACAGCCATTGAAGTTGTTGTTTTGTTGCAAAAGGGCCTGTATCCCGATATAATTCTGGATACAGGCCCTTTTGCAACAAAACAACAACTTCAATGGCTGTTTACAATGAGATGTAGGTCTTTTTGAAAAAAATGACTTTGTTCCCTTGAAACATATGATTTTTCCCTATACATTTCTATATCAAACTCATTTTTTGAAAAAATGCACCATAGCCCTTTTGCAAAATACCTCTTCATATGTTCTAAATTTTAATTAAGAAATTTTCCATTTATTTTTGTTGGCGGGATATTCAAATATGAAAATGCAATGTGTGCCATTTCAAATGAAAATCACTGTGCTCGTGGACAAACAGGTAAATTTGGTTGTGCAGCAAAGAGGGTCACCAAATACAAACGAAGAATGCGATCGACTTCATTTTTTCACACAAAGTTAGGATTAAATACAGCATTCTTGCAACGTTTAAAAAGTTTTAAAATTCATTTTGGTTTTGAAAACAAAATGGCTTCTTCCCACTATTGTAGTCTTTTTGACTCACCCTGTATGTTGTCACTGTTAATTCCATTTCATCCATGCATCGAAACATTCGAAATCGTATGATGAGTGATGATCTGCTTTATTTTCAAATTCAACTATTCAAAGACTTGGTTAAAGAAAACAATGTTATGTTTTTCAGCATTAATCTTCAGACTAGCCGCTGTTACTTTTTTAATATCTCAAAAGAAATTGATAAAGTATACAATACAAGATAAGGAGCAAGGTTGATCATCTGAAACTCAAAATAAAATTCGCAATAAATCACGCAACAGTGCCGACATTCTGTAGCAGTGTTTTTTCAAATTCGATTATCACACTTTCGAGTCTCAGTTAAAAATTTGTTGGATGAAACGTTTGAAATAGTTGAATCCTGTTCCCTTCGGCCCCTGAAGGCTTCCACAAATGCACTACGGTAGATGGAGCTGGTAGATACATACACGAACGGGTTAACACAGGCGTTGACCATAATGAGACATCTGCCAATAACCTGTACAGCGCCGAGTTGTCTTGCTGTAAACATTCCAACACCGGTTTGATGGACCAGCATGTTATGGATGGATGCCAATCGAAATGGTGTCTGACAAAGGAAAAATAAAGTCCCGTTAATGATGAGGAGACGCGCAACCTGGTTACGGACACGATCAGCCTGGGATTGGGCGTGTGAAGCTTCATCCGTTGTTGATATCACAGGACGCTTACTCAGAGCAAGAATGATAGCGCCGTACATGTAGACATTTGAAATCATAGCTAAAAATAAAGGAGCTGTTTGAACTATTTCCGAAAACATATATATCCCCGGATGAATCTCTTCACAACGTTCAATCTCTATCGGCAAGGCTTTGAATTGTTCATCTTCAGGCCATTTGATACAGAAACCTTTGAGACCGGCATATCGAGGAGCTACGCAAGCTCCAAACGAAACCCCCATTACCCAGGACGTCACGATGATTTTGATGGTGCGTGATCGTCCGGCGATCATCCGATGTTGTAATGGTCGACAAATGGCGTAGTATCGTTCCACTGTCACAAAAGTGATGAGAAACAGTGAAGCAAAATAGGTTGTCATGACGAAATGAAAATTGGCAAAACAACCCGGGATCGTACGATACCAGACGTCGTTACGGACAGGAGATAAGAAATAGACCAACATGTACGTTATGGACGAATATGCAACAAATAGAAGATCTGCGGCTGCAACGTGTGTGAGATACGTGTTGGTCACAGTATTCATGGTGTTCACACTAAACACGGTGTAAATAAATGCCGAGTTTCCCACCGTTCCGATTATGAGAATGATTGGTAGAATGATAGCGAAGAAGATATCATCAGTTGGTGTATACAAATGCGATTCTGCTGTAACAACATCTGTGAAAACTACAACAGTGTCGTATTTGCAACCGTCTTTGCTCATATTGAAAGCCATGATGAGAATGATTTCGATCAAAGTGGTTCTGTCTTGCGCTTGCACTCAACATTTATAGCGTAACAAACACACCGGGACAACTACGAAATTGGAGAGCTGCTGCGGCACATCAACATTACCCGTCGATAACCAATCAGAAGACAGCGTTTTGCTTTATTGTAACAACCGACGATTTCTTACTTTAATTGAAGAAATAGAAAAATACTACATTTAAAATTGTATGTATAGCATATAGATAAAGTATGATCATCGACCCAGCGCATACTACAATGGCTGGTAAACATGGAAAATCGACATTGTGAATATTTTAATATACAATGTCGATTTTCCATGTTTAAAAAAACTGTGCAACGATCACTGAAATGGATTTTCCCCAAATTACTTATATTCCTAACAGAATATTAAAGAGGCACTAAGAGATGTGTTGGAGGCTGCGCCCTCAATTATGATAAAAACTGAGATTAGTATATTTTTATAATTGTATTACATGTATGAACTTACACCTATAAGGATTAAGAAAAATCAGCTCTCTTTGTACAAGAAAACGTCGATTCAAAAATGCTCGTACAGCCGGGACGAGCATTTTACGTCCGACAGTATCCCCCCCCCCCTGCAGTACGCGTGATACATAAAGCGAACTATATTTGCATAGAGGGCGTTTTTCAATAAATAGCGATGATGATTGTTTTAATCTAGTTCTGCTGTGTTTTTGTTAGTAGAAACAACAATAATGGCAATTTTTAATGTTCATCTTGAATTCTGAAGTAAATTTTTAAACATTTAAAATTTTCAACACCACTTAATGTCCCTTTAAGTTGTAATATTCTAGTGACGACACCACGGGGTGGGTGTGGGCATGAGGGTTCAAATTCATGATTGCCCCGCCCCCCTGCATCCCCCACCGAATTTCCATGCCCCTCTTCGCCCCCCTCCCCCCCCAAAAAAAACAACCCCACACAAAACAACAACAACAACGAAATGTTGATGCTGCACTGAATTCGTCAGAACGCTCTATTGGTTCTTTGTAAGCTTAGAAGGGAAATTTACGTCAGAATATGCATTTAGCTCATAGTTATATGCCCAAGCACAGCAAGAAGACAGGATTGTTAAAGTCAAAAGTGATGTGCGCGAATTAATTGTTTCAATGACTGCGCTCCTTATTATCTTAAGGACCTTACTATTACATGTGTGCCCAAAAGAAGTGGTCTTAGTTCTGCCTCTGACACTCAGATTCTCACTAAACCTAAAACTCGTCTCACTACGGCCAAGAAAGGATTTTATGCCCCGGTCCATTTTTGTGGAACAATTTTCTGCGTCACATCAGGCATGACTCACCACTGATTTAAGAAGATATTAAAAACTCACTTATTCCACCTTTAACACTGTTTCCTACTATGCTTTTATTTTGTTAAGCGCTGTTGTATAATGTGCAAGAGCGCTATATAAATGCTTATTGTTATGTTATTATGTCTATGAGAAAACTAACCATTATGAAATAACGATCAAGGAAGTTTTGTTTTGAATTTTGTGAGTGCTGTAATTAAAATAAAAAATCCATTTTTTTTCTCACTTCTTTGGCACTTTTTGGTCAAAATTTAAAAAAATATTAGATTAGGTTAAAAAAATATTTTCTCTAAGTTAGTGTTTTTACATCATCATCAAGCGATTTGGGCATTTCTTACTCAAAATTATTTTTGTGAGCTTTGTTAAAAAAAAATGTGGGTCAAAAAAGTGATTTTTTTTAAATTTTCTCAAAAAACTCAAAATTTTTGGTCAAAATTGACGCCAAATTTGTTCTCTGGTCCATTTCCTTTCCAAAAATGTATACTTTTATAGGTATTTTATTAATCGTTCAATAATTACAGCATTCACAAAATTCAAAAAATCAAATCAAAAACTTCCTTGAGTCACCCCTTAAATGTGATAATTTATATTTCAGGCAAGCGATTTAATGAGTTGAACGAAACCTTATCCTCTAGCTTTGATGACTCGTTATGCTTGAATAGATTGAATTTTAATGATTTAAACATGACACAGATATACAAGTACATTATAACTAAAATGATGATGGATGTATATAGAATAACGGAAGGAGTTTCTTTGCTCTTTGAGAAAAAAAATAACACATCCATCAAGTCCAATGAAAGATGAAAGATATTACTAGTTTTTAACTGATCAGCAAACATAACATTGTCCATTATATGTTAGAAAGTAATTATCGAGCCTTAATTGCGTAATTATATTGAACAAAACATTATACTTATCGCACGGCCATCTCTCAACATGCTATTTTTAAAAATTCGCGGTGATTTAAAACCCCGGTATCAATGACGTCACTCGGTTTATTGGTGTCCAAATTTGCGCAAGTGCGTTGTATAACTATGACTTCATTGGTACCAGATAAGGCTTTAAAATCACCGCGAATCTTTAAACATTGCATGTTGAGAGATGGCAGCGTTTGTTCGTGTTTATGATAAATTTGATGTTTTGTTCAATACAACTACGCGATTTAGGCTCGATAATTAATTTTCTAACATATATTGGGCAATGTTGTGTTTGCTGGACACCTTCTTTAAGAGAATGTGTTAATCATGCATGAGTAGTGTAGCACGGTTGCAACGTGTGATCGATATCCCCAGCAGTCATCCAGGCCATGCAATGCATTACACAACATTAATTTCTCTCCGCGTAGTGTGTTGAAAATGCGAATTTTGGGAACGTCACGGATTTTGTTTAAATGGAGCTAATCGTAGCTTATCCTTGTTGTTTTGTGGCACATTTGGTATCAAATTGTGCCAACAAAATTTATCCAAATGTCTATATACTCTATATGGTCAAACATTAATTGGAAGTCATTCTATAGGATATAAACAAAGTGTGTGACTTTCTTTTATTGAGCACTTTATTAGACTATGCAATCTGAAGCTTGAAGACCTTTTATTACCTTATAATGGCAGGAGCAGTGTCGATAATATCTAGTGAAGCCTTAAGTCTTGTTACCATAATCAGACTATTAATTGATAGGACTGGTGAATCAATTATGGAGTTTCCATATGTACACATAAGTCCAGTGTCAAGGTTAAGAAAAGAGATGGTACCACCCCAAAAAATGACAAAGACTTGCTTGCCGAAAGGAAGAAGTACTTCAGTTCATTGCTAAATAATGACAGCGTTCAAACTCCATCCAATCTACCTTCACCTGCTGCCTAGGATCTACCAATTCTAATTAACCCTCCCACACATCAAGAGACTCAGGAAGCAATAAGTCAAATGAAGCCCAACAAAGCTGCGGGTCTTGACTGTGCAATCACATCAGAAGCACTCCAAGATGGCGGTGAAGCTTTGGTCAATGTTGTCCATGGATTTTGCATGGAAGTCTACACTACTCTTAAACCACCCAACCAATGGACCACCAGCGTTATTGTACCTCTACCAAAGAAGGGAGACCTATCTCAAATGACGAATTATAGAGGAATATCGCTACTGTCAATTGCAGCCAAGGTGTATAACAAGATCCTGCTAAACAGAATTAGAGATCATGTCGACCCCATCTTGAGAAACAACCAGGCTGGCTTCCGTCCTGGAAGAAGCTGTGCACAGCAAATCCATATCCTCAGGAGGATTATGGAAGGGATCAAGGACCATCAGTTACCTCTCACAGTCACATTCATAGACTTCAAGAAAGCTTTCGACTCAATAAACAGGGAAGTCATGTTTGCAGTGCTGCGACATTATGGAATACCAAAACCTCTTGTAGATGCCATAGGTGTGATGTACAACAACTCGAAAAGTGCTGTGATGGTAGATGGCAGCATCTCAGATCCTTTTGATGTCTCCACTGGAGTGCTACAAGGTGATGTCCTAGCTACATTCCTATTTGTGATACTGGTAGACTATCTATTGAAGAAAGCCACATCTGACCTTGACTCGGGAGTTGTGACACATCAGCGTCGCTCTAGACGTCATCCCGCCGTTGTTCTAAGCGACCTTGATTTTGCTGATGATATTGCCTTACTTGAGACCACAATTCCACGAGCTCAGACCCAGCTGACAAAAACTGCTGCAGCAGCAAAAGACCTTGGCCTCATCATTAGCGTTCCCAAAACGGAGTATATGACGGCCAACTGCAATCCTCACCCAACAGGTCTATGGGGAAACCATCAACCATGTGACGGATTTCAGATATCTGGCTCTATGATGGCATCGGGTGCAAGTGACCTTAAAAGACGCAGGGCATTGGCATGGTGTGCATTCTGGAAGTTGGAACACCTGTGGAGGAGTCCTCAAGTAGCTATCGCGACAAAAGTGAAATTATTTAGCACCACCTGTGTGACGATTTTGCTGTATGGCTGTGAATCCTGGGTGATATCTCAAGATATGGAGTGTGAAATAAATGTCTATGCTACCTCTTGCTACAGGATAATGCTTAACATCAAACGCATGGATCATGTCCCGAACACCACCATTTATGACATGACAAAGACCGAGCCTCTTATCAACCGAGTAAAAAGTCGCCAGCTGAGATTTCTTGGACATATTCTCCGTCTCCCTGATGAAGAGCCTGCTAGAATGTATGCCACTTACATACCAACACATGGCCGAAGGAGACCTGGTCGTCCAAGCACATCATACTTGAAGTACATACAACGCTTACTTGGTGACAATGAAGGCATGTTTCAAGAACGTCAGATAGCCACTCTTGCTACAGATCGCCGTGCTTGGAGAAAACTTGTGGTCGCCTGCTCCGCAGCCGACGGATGATGATGACACATACTAAGAAACTGGCAAAAGGTCAAACACTTGTTTATTCTGCATTCTGTACTGGTATGGGCTGTTGCTTATGTGTAGGTTGTGTTCCATGTTGGCTGGTACCTTAAAGGTTAATGACAACTGCGAAGTTTGTGTTGGACTACCGTAAGTATGAACAAGAATGAATTACCCCAATGAAGTTAATATTCAGTAATTCAATATGGCAGACTTTGCAGGAGTCTATTTTTATTTCTTGAAATTTGGTTGAAATACTTCGCCAAACACTTTGTTAAGTTCTAATCATTAAACAGAAATTATAAAATTGTATTAACATTTTAGATAAGATAGTCCTTGTCCTTAGTATTATAGAAAGTCAGTCTACATAGTCTTGGCTTTATTGTTTAGATGTAAAATAACAAACAGGGTAAAATTGACATAGCTGTGAATTTCAACTTATCCGCAGATGCGACAAATTGTAGGCTTGGATTTTACATGATTTCGATCGAAATTGTACCTGTATTAATAATTATGTGTTAATTTGGAAAAAAATAGTTCTACCATTTTCTGTAACTACTACCAGATAATAAACTTATTAAGAATCAAACTTAGTAAACATCAGTAATAACAACTATTATGTTGCTCCTTGTTTCATTTACTTGTGTTTTCTTTGCAATTGCAATCCACTAGCCAAACATATTCGTGGCATAAATTATATATAGTTTCAAATACCTCCATTCATTTTTCATTAGTAGTTCAATATTACAAAAAACTACCATGTTTGCTCCCCTGTGCCGGCACATCCCATTTTAAAGTTTTTTAATACTATTTTGGAATCAAAATCAAATCATCTAAATCTCTCCCTATATTGAAACCAATTAAATGGGAATACAAAATGTACGGCCAGTCGACTGTGACCACCGCTATCTGAATACAGTCCTGAAATTATGAATTAATATTTCCTGAATAAGAGAGCGAAGTGATTCGATGTTTGTTGATAATGCTAAGTGCTATATTGCGATAAAGTAAACATGTTCTGCAATGCAGTCAGCACGCAGGTATCGCTTTCAATGAGTGACCTTGCCGATTTCTAACCCACGCAAAGATCGATTTCAGGATGTCAACCTTGCGCTAAAACCTTATGAGAAGTTTGTTTTCCCTGAATTAATTGAGGTAGGGTTAGCTGGCAGCCATGTAGGTGGATTGTTCGTAATTTTCTCTATAATATAATGCCAAATCTGACATATTTGTTCCACAAACAGTGATTTATCGCTAATTTTAGAATTTAACAACTTTCGTGACTTAGCTTCTTGTAACCATTCACTTGACTGGACTAAAATTCGTACGATATTTTAAGAGCAATTTCCGTACTAACGGAATTTTAAGCTTTAATTTCATATCAAAAACCTTGTGGCCCGACTTCTTTTTTGATAAGAAAAACCGAGTCTGATTTTCACCGATTTTCGGTCAGAAAACGAAACTTACGATCCCCCGTTAGGCCTCGCCAACTTGATTTTTAGTTTCCCGTAACCCGCCCGCGCTTCATTTTCATGCACGCGTTTGAATTCATTATTGAAATTTTGAAGAAAAAATACCGTTTTTGCAATGAAAACGTCCGAATTCATGCATTTTGTGTGATGAAATTGTGAAAAATGATTTTGACGAGAAAAAAATATCATATGAAATTGTGCAGAGCAGAAGGATCGATTTCGAACCCCGGACCTCTCGTTCTCTAAGCGAACGCTCTACCATCTGAGCTATCAAGCGAAACTAGTTATATCCGTGAGATTTAAACACTTCATCAACAATCCATCGACGGTTACGAAATTAATTTAGCTCGAGACAAGATTCGAGGTGCTATATTATAAGCATTCAAGTTGACCGGACTAAATAATTTTATAATATTTTAAGCATGTTTCTAGTTACAAAAGACTATGAATATTATGATACCATGGATAAAATTGGTGCCTGATTCTTCAGAAGTGACTTTTTTACCGTGGATTTGGCTTTAGTTTCGTCAAGTTTTTCTTGAATTCGGTCTGTGTGATTGCAATAATTTGCACCGAAAATACAACATGTCATGAAGTTCACAGATAATATTATATATATTATATGCATCACATGCCTTTTTATTTTACAATTTCATGGCAAATGTTTTTGAAATGTGTGATTATAATCATGAAAAGAGCCCATTTACATCGTGCTATCATGAGGTCAACTGTAACTACAAAGCGGTATCGCTACGGGTGAGTACTTCCGGTCGCTGTGAGCATGGGTTAGAAAAACGACGGCTTTGAGCGCGGCTGCATACTGACTGAATGCACATTGATTCAATGCTTTATAAAAAAAAGGGGGAATGATGAATTGCTCAATTTTTTGTTATTAAATTTCACAGCATTCCCTGACCAAGACATATTTTATACTGATATGTCATGAATGACCCCTAGTTTTGAAAAACGTGTTTCATTTCATTCTGATTTCCAAGGTAACCAAACAGGGTCTCTGATTAGCTAAGTTTTGCATGATTCTTGTTTTCCTTGGGTTTAATGTTCCATGTCTTGAGATATGTATCGAGTCTTGGTTCCTTCTCCGAGAGCATTGAACACCAAAGCGCGAACGTCTCTTTCTGATTTAATGACGTTTTTGGCACATTACCGTACGACTTTGTTTGGCAGACTGTCTTGTCAAGTTGACATTATGAACTGTTCTAAGAAATATAGTGTAGAATACAGTAGCAACCATCCAACTGTTCAACTTATTTTTGGAGTGAGAGTCAAGGCTTCTTAGTCGTGTAGTTGATTGTAAAACAGATTCGAACGGTAGAATACGTTCTTTGAATTTGCTTCTAAATGATGATTTCCGTACAGCCCGGCGCCTTTGTATGTTGTCACTGTTAACATGGTTAATTCCATTTCATCCATGCATCGAAACATTCGAAATCGTATGATGAGTGATGATCTGCTTTATTTTCAAATTCAACTATTCAAGGACTTGGTTAAAGAAAACAATGTTATGTTTTGTCAGCATTAATCTTCAGACTAGCCGCTGCTACTTTTTTAATATCTCAAAAGAAATTTATAAAGTATACAATACAAGATAAGGAGCAAGGTTGATCATCTGAAACTCAAAATAAAATTCGCAATAAATCACGCAACAGTGCCGACATTCTGTAGTAGTGTTGTTTCAAATTCGATTATCACACTTTCGAGTCTCAGTTAAAATTATTTTGAAATAGTTGAATCCTGAACCCTTCGGCATCTGAAGGCTTCCACAAATGCACTACGGTACATGGAGCTGGTAGATACATACACGAACGGGTTAACACAGGCGTTGATCATAATGAGACATCTCCCAATAACCTGTACAGCGCCGAGTTGCCTTGCTGTAAACATTTCAACACCAGTTTGATGGACCAGCATGTTATGGATGGATGCCAATCGAAATGGTGTCTGACAAAGGAAAAATAAAATCCCGTTAATGATGAGGAGACGCGCAACCTGGTTACGGACATGATCAGCCTGGGATTGGGCGTGTGAAGCACCATCCGTTGTTGATATCACAGGACGCTTACTCAGAGCAAGAATGATAGCGCCGTACATGTAGACATTTGAAATCATAGCTAAAAATAAAGGAGCTGTTTGAACTATTTCCGAAAACATATATATCCCCGGATGAATCTCTTCACAACGTTCAATCTCTATCGGCAAAGCTTTGAATTGTTCTTTTTCAGGCCATTTGATACAGAAACCTTTGAGACCGGCATATCGAGGAGCTACGCAAGCTCCAAACGAAACCCCCATTACCCAGGACGTCACGATGATCTTGATGGTGCGTGATCGTCCGGCGATCATCCGGTGTTGTAATGGTCGACAAATGGCGTAGTATCGTTCCACTGTCACAAAAGTGATGAGAAACGATGAAGCAAAATAGGTTGTCATGGTGAAATGAAAATTGGCAAAACAACCCGGTGTCGTACGAAACCAGACGTCGTTACGGACAGGAGATAAGAAATAGACCAACATGTAACTTATAGATGAATATGCAACAAATAGAAGATCTGCGGCTGCAACATGTGTAAGATAGCTGTTGGTCACAGTCTTCATGGTGTTCACACTAAACACGGTGTAAATAAAAGCCGAGTTTCCGACCGTTCCGATTATGAGAATGATTGGTAGAATGATAGCGAAGAAGATATCATCAGTTGGTGTATACAAATGCGATTCTGCTGTAACAACATATGTGAGAACTACAACAGTGTCGTATTTGCAACCGTCATTGCTCATGTTGAAAGCCATGATGAGAATGATTTCGATAAAAGTGGTTCTGTCTTGCAATTGCACTCAACATATAGCGTCACAACCACCCGGGACAACTATCAAATACAGAGCTGCGTCACACCCACATTGCCTGCCGACAACTAATCAACATAAATCTAGAAGACAGCGTTTTGCTTATTGTAACAACCGACGATTGCTTACTTTAATTAAAGAAATAAAACATGCTACTTGAAATTGTATGTGGTGATCATTGGGAGAGAGTATAGTCATGATAGTCATCGACCCAGCGCATACAACATTAATGGCTGGTATCCATGGAAAATCGACATTGTGAATATTAAAAGTGTACATTGATCAATGAAATTGATTTTCATAACATAATCTTCATAACAGAATGTAAGCTATCATTCTTCTAGTGACGGCACCACGGGTGTGTAGGGGCATGAGGGGACAAATTCGTGATCATCCCCCCCCCCCCTAAAAAAGAAGAAATGTCTCCCCCTTGTCATGCTCCTGTGTGCCCCCACCCCCAAATATTGATGCTGCAGTGAATTTGTCAGAATATAGAACGCTCTATGTGGTTCTTAGATGACTCATTATTCTTGAATATATTTCAATGTTATGGTGTAGGGGGGGGGGGGGGCACTCATTTTTTTTGGGGGGGGGGGGGGGTAAGGGTGTGCCGCCCAGGGTCTCAAAAAGGGGGGCTACAAAACTGAACTGAGTGGATTTTATGACGAAATATAGGGTCTTAAGAACTGATTTTTTTCAAAAAGTAGGTCTTGAGAACTGGCCTATGTTCCATTTTGATTAACAAAAACGCACATTTTCGATGTTTTTTGGTGTTAGAACGCAACATTTTCGAAGAATTGGGGCTTTGGAACGCAAAATTTCTTACGAACTGATGCAGGCTCAAAAGGGGGGTCATAAGTGTTACAGGATTAGGTTTTATGAGATACTCTGTAATGTATCAGTGCCTAATTGATCTGCGCTTGCGCATATGTATTTAACCACAAGTAAATATGGACGCCAACTTGTAAGATATATGATTTGTTCTTGCCTACTTTATACGCTGTAAACCCACATTAGCAACGGCTAACATGATGTCAGATGTGGCTACTCGTTAGCGGAATGACAGAGCAACGCCTGCAAGAAATGCTACGAGAAAAATACGTAGGCAAAGAGAACTTTTAGGCCAAATAGTAGTCGAAGTAGCGATCGTATCACTTAGAAAAAATATTCGTGTGCGAGTTGAATTTCTGCATGACGATCCCCGGCATCAGTTTCATCGAGGGAGGGCGCTTTAGGAGACGAGCTGCAAATAGCAAATAGACTAAAGAGAGCCTGTGGCAAAATAGCAGAAAACGCTACAAATAAATAGATACACTATTTTCATCCTGTTGTCGACTAAAATTACTGGATATTCGCAGGTAGTTTTGAGTCTGGCACATAGTGTTAATAAATAATAGTGAAAATAAAGAAAATATGGCTACTTTCCAGATTCCAGCCCCTTCACAGATGATATGTAAAGGGGATACTGAAGTGAATTGGAAGGATTTCAAAGAGGCCTATGCTGACTACATAATAGCAACTGAGATAAATAAGAAAGACGCACCAATACAAGTTGCTACGCTGAAAACATTAATGGGACAGGATTGTAGAAAAATTCTGACCGGAATCAAGCTATCAGCGGAGAAATTAGAGGATCCAAAAGAGATCCCGAGTGCGCTAGAAGGTAACTTCGTAGTGAATAGAAATGTACTCTACGACAGATTTAAATTCTACTACGCAAAACAACAGCAACAAGAAACTCTACGACAGATTTAAATTCTACTACGCAAAACAACAGCAACAAGAAAGTGTGGAGCAGTTTCTCGACAGACTTCGTCACCTTGCTACAAATGCCAAATTCTTGACTACTCCAGTTGAAGAAGAAGCGCTAAGAGATATCCTTGTCTTAGGATGTAGAGATGATACGGCAAGGGCACGAATGTTCCGCAAAGAAGGTAATCTCACCTTGAAGATGGCCATAGATATGCTGAGAGTTAGTGAGACAACAAATCAGCAGTTGAAAGTAATGGCTGGAGAACAGTCTGTGAATTTTGCTAGAGAAAAGAAGCATTCGAGCAAACCTGACAAGAAAACAAAGAACTACCAACCAAAACCAGCAAAGATGAATAAATGCAAGTTTTGCGCTGAGGTACACAAATGGGGTAAATCACGATGTCCGGCTTACGGTAAAAAATGCACCAAGTGCGGAGGGTTACACCATTTCGCTAAAGCTTGCACAAGATCCACAGAAAAGAAATCTAAACGTACACACCAGCTGGAGGAAACAACAGATCAATCTTCATCAGACTCTGAAGAATCCGACTGTTTCAAGTTAGATACAATAAAAGCTGTGAAACACTCGGGAGAAAACAAATTGATGGTTACTTTGAAGTTACAAAGTTGTGGACACACAGCGGATATCGAGTGCGAAATCGACTCAGGTTCGTCATGCTGTGCAATGTCACCGAAAATACTCAAAACCATACAACAGACCAGAAATCCAATGATGAAGAAATCCTCAACAAAACTAAAAATGTACAACGATCATGTAGTGCCTGTTCAAGGAGAAACTACACTGGCATGTGTACGCGGAAACAAGAAATATGAATTGCCCTTCAAGATAATCAAGACTAGTCAACCGCCTATAATATCGCGATGCAAAGCATTAGAGATGGGTTTAATTACTGTGGCGGAAGATGTGCACCAGATGATACAAGTGCAAGACAACAAAGAATTGGAGCGGGCAATAACGGCAGAATATGAAGACCTATTCAATGGATTAGGATGTTTGCCGGGAGACTATGCCATTGCCATAGATCCAACTGTACCACCCAGCAAGCACCCAGCTAGAAGGATTGCAGTGCCAATCAAAAGAGAAGTAAAAAAGAAGCTGGAAGACTTAGAGAATAAAGGAGTGATTGAAAGAGTCACCAAACCTACTGATTGGACAAGTAATTTGCTGGTGGTTAAGAAGCCTGGAAAGCTTAGAATATGTTTAGATCCAAGAGATCTAAATAAAGCATTGAAGAGACCTAGATATCCAATGCCAACAATAGAAGGAATCTTACCAGAATTAGCCAAGGCCAAAGTCTTCTCAGTCCTCGATGCTAAAGATGGTTTCTGGCAAGTCAAATTGACAGAAGAAAGCAGTGATCTTACAACATTTGCGACGCCCTTTGGAAGATTCAAGTGGCTTCGTCTACCGTTTGGAATAAATACTGCACCAGAAGAGTTCCAGAGACGTCAACATGAACTGATTGAAGGACTAAGTGGCATACAAGTAATAGCCGATGACTTCCTTGTATATGGTCAAGGTGAATCCTTTGAAGACGCAGTCATCGATCATGACATAAACCTAAGAAGATTCTTAGACAGAGCACGTGAAGTCAACCTGAAGCTGAACAAGAGCAAAATGAAGCTTAGACTGACTGAAGTGAAATATATAGGCCACATTCTCAGCGCAGATGGCCTAAAGATAGATCCAGAAAAGGTGAAAGCGGTATCGGAAATGCCAGTTCCAGACAACAAGAAAGCTGTGCAAAGACTGATAGGATGTGTGACATACTTGGCAAAGTTTTTGCCATGTCTATCTGAAGTAGCTGAACCACTACGCAGACTGACTGACAAGGAAACACACTTCGAGTGGATGCCGCATCACACAGAAACATTCAACAAAATCAAAGGCATGCTCACACAAGCACCAGTGCTGAAGTACTACGACATGATGGAACCAGTAACCATCCAGTGCGATGCTTCAGAAGCAGGTTTAGGTGCCACACTTCTTCAAGAGGGAAAGCCAGTCACGTTCGCATCACGAGCATTAACCAGCGCTGAACGTAATTACGCTCAAATAGAGAAGGAGTTATTAGCCATCCTGTTTGCATGTGAGCGGTTTGATGAATACATCTACACCAAAGACATCACAGTACACACAGACCATAAACCTTTGGTTTCCATTCACACCAAACCAATCTCCAATGCCCCGAAAAGGCTACAGCGAATGCTACTACGGCTCCAAAAGTACAAGCTGAACATTGTGTACCTGCCTGGAACGCAAATGTACATAGCCGATTGGTTAAGCCGAGCCTATCTTCCAGAGACACACTCATATGACAAAATCTTCGACGAACTGGAACACATTAACCAGGTCGAATACATCAACGTCAGCGAGTCAACACAGCACCAGCTACAGAACGCAACCAAAGCCGACTCAACCATGATGGAGCTTATGCTGATGGTGCAACACGGATGGCCGGAGAAGAGAGACCAAGTACCAATATGCATTCGAGAGTATTTCCCATATAGAGATGAAATAACTGCTCAAAATGGGATCCTGTTCAAAGGACAACGAGTAATCGTTCCTCAAGCCATGCAACCAGTAATGACAAGAAAAGCACATAGCAGTCATCAGGGAATCGAAGCATGCATAAGGAGAGCTCGCGACAGCCTCTTTTGGCCAGGAATGACAGTGGCAATCCAAGATCATGTGGAAAAGTGCAACATCTGTAATTCCATGAAGCCAAAACAGACCAAAGAAAGCATGATGTCTTGGGACATTCCAACAAGACCGTGGCAGACAGTAGGTCAAGACCTATTCACACTCAACAATAGAGACTACCTAATAACTGTTGATTTCTATTCTGACTATTGGGAAGTTGACAAGCTAGCAGACACGCGATCCAAGACAGTCATAAGACACACTAAACAACAGTTCGCTAGACACGGAATTCCCCAGAAGATTGTTACGGACAATGGACCCCAGTTTGTATCACAAGACTATGACAAATTCACCAAAGAATGGGACATCGAACATATCACAAGTTCGCCAAGATACGCTCAAAGTAATGGGAAAGCGGAGTCATCAGTCAAAATAGCCAAGAGTCTAATCAAGAAAGCCAAAATGGACAAGAAAGATGTCTACCTTACCATCCTTGATTGGAGAAATACACCAAACACAGAAGGCAAAAGTCCTGCCCAGATGCTTATGTCTAGAAGAACACGCACCCTACTTCCAGTAACAGACACACTACTAAAGCCAAAAGTAGTTGAAGGTGTTCCAGATGATATCAAAGCCAGAAAGCAGAAAGCCAAATTCTACTACGATAAGACGGCTAAAGACCTTCCACAATTGGACATAGGTGAAACCGTTCGACTCCAACCAGATCAACCGAAGCAACCCTGGAGGAAAGTAACATGCCTTCAGAAAGTTGGTACAAGATCTTATCTTGTAGAGACTCAAGATGGGAAAAAATACCGCAGAAACAGGAGGTTCCTCAGAGCCACCAGTGAGGAGTTTTGCTTGACACCACCAAGTGCAGCAATCACACCGGAAGATGAACAATTATTCCATCCCCTTGAGTCCCCTTCCGTATCCCCAACATCACCAGAAAAGCCAACATCACCAGAAAAGACAACATCTGCAAGAAAGTCTTCGCCAGAGTCTACAGCAGCGAAAGCCAATACAACGCTCCGAGACAACAAGACTTCATCCAAGTCTACCAGACCAAGACAGCACCATTAACCAGGTCAACAAGAACCAGAACCAACATCAAACAGCCAACCAGATACCAGGACTACATGCCATAAAAAACTTTCATGTTCATGTTATCCAAGTTTTTTCAAGTTCATGTTTTAAAGAAAATGCCAAAATTTTTTTTTTTGTTCTTTTGGTTTGTTTAAATGAAACAAAAGTACTGTTTCGAGAATTTTGTATTCTCTTTCTATTTATTGTTCTGAAAATGTTCAGAAAACAAACAAACAAGTCTGGTCAGTTACCAATTATGCAACTCAACCTTTTTAAAAGACCATAGGTTGTTTATTATCAGCATGCCATATTGTTTTCAAGTATGATTATATCATCAGCATGCTAGAATTGACATGACTGTCCTTATAATTGCCTGTGATAGGGTCATAATAATACCCTGGCAATACATAAACATAACAACATTTGATTGCAAATACACATTGTTAGTAGGGCAAAAATTTGATCACACAACTTATATTACTGGCAAATTCTACATGGTTAACAGTTGTGATAAATGCCACAAAATATTGTGTTATCAATCACTACATTTCACATACACTTGTTACTTGAGAAAGAGACTCTTATAGTTAAAGGACACTCAAAGACACTCATAGTATAAGCAAATTTATTATGTACTGGAAATAATGCATTCAATTTGCATAAGACAATCTCATTGTTTGGAAAGAAAAAGAGATTGTTACAATTGTAGTTGGAAAGTCAATCAATTGACTTTACGGATATTACATTACTATTCATTGCTCAAAAGTTTTCAACTTTTATAAAGAAAGAGAGATGTTACAGGATTAGGTTTTATGAGATACTCTGTAATGTATCAGTGCCTAATTGATCTGCGCTTGCGCATATGTATTTAACCACAAGTAAATATGGACGCCAACTTGTAAGATATATGATTTGTTCTTGCCTACTTTATACGCTGTAAACCCACATTAGCAACGGCTAACAATAAGAGCTAGCAGCAGAGGGTGAAAAAGGGGGTCTTCAGCGCGGCACATACCTATACCCTTTTCCAATGTCAGTGCCCTCCCCCCGCCCCCCCCCCCCCACCCCCGGATGTGAACAGAACAGATATACAACTAAAATGCTGATGGATGTATGTAGAATAACGGAAATACGAGGGTCAATCAATAAGTTCTACCTTCGCCATCATAACATCGCTAATATGTATGCCAGCCTCATGACATTGTCATGATTATAGCTCTGAATCATAGCTACACATTCATAGTAAATCATATGTTATCTGTTTCACTTTTGTTAAGATGCGGTCAAAGCTCGAGAGAGATTTTGGTCAACGGAAACGGAAAATTACCTTAAAAATAAATACATGTTTTTTTCGGGGTTTATGGTATGGCCAACGTGTTTCATTTCATTCTGATTTCCATGGTAACCAAGCAGGGTCTCTGATTAGCTAAGTTTTGCATGAGTCTTGTTTTCCTTGGGTTTATTTTTCCATGTCTTGAGATATGTATCGAGTCTTGACTCCTTCTCCGAGAGCATTTACCAACAAAGCGCGAATGTCTCTTTCTGATTTAATGACGTTTTTGGCACGTTACCGTACGGCTTTGTTTGGCAGACTGTCTTGTCAAGTAGACATTATGAACTGTTCTAAGAAATATAGTGTAGCATAGGCCTACAGTAGCAACCATCCAACTGTTCAACTTATTTTGGAGTGAGAGTCAAGGCTTCTTAATACTGGGGGAGGTGTTTGTGGATAATCACAATCTAAATGTATGATACTTAATGCGTTTGGCTTGGCGCTTTGATACTTTTTTCAGCGCAATACAAGCGCAAGGCCTGATCACCGTAGATGTGACAGGGATATTAGGCCTACAGGTTAGAAGTTTCCGACAGCCAATTGGTGAAAACCTCGGATTTACAAAGTGTTAAAACAAAACACACAATCTTCAATATGAAACCCTCATAAGTACAGTTCATTACATTCAGTGCATATATTCCAGGTTTTTGATTCTGGTTATCTGGAATTCCAGAAAATCCATATGTATGCCTATGCCCTTTTTTGAGAATGTTTTACTTATTTTTAATGGGCTCCCCGGGTAGCTATAATGAATGATTCAATTATTTATATTTCACAAGAGTAGGCGAGTGCTTATTTAAAGAAGAAAAAACCCATAATAATAATAATAATAATACAGGACTTCAATGCGCTGTACATGAATAAAATGGCCAAAATATAGTCACCATCATTAAAAAACACATTAAAATACACATTAAAAAACGAATCATTAAAAAGACCAACAAATATATAAAAAATGCATTTAAAAAAAAATACAAAAATAGACACAATGATATACTACAATATAAATATATGAAGAAAGCAGATAAAAACAAAAATATTATAGTTAAAATGTCAAACATACCAAGAATATGGTTATGTGACATACACATGACAATTGCACTGCAAAAATATTGTGGGCCTACTGTTGATAATTCCGTGGATTCCTGATGAAACTATTTTCTTGCTGTAAAGATAGTAAAAAGAGCCGCGTATTCCATAAAATGGTAATGCTGAGTTGAAGAGGAAAGGCAATTACAATTTGACTATAATCATTCTCATAGCCCGTCGAATTACGAAGCTTAGATTACAGAATACCAAATCTGGCAACGTTCAGTCGTTCAATAATAATAAAAGTTACAATTGCGGGTCCAATCGATCATTTATAATTATTGTCATTAAATTTAACAGTGAATAGTCCATTCGTGTCTACATGTATGTTATTAACCTTCTAATAGTACACTAGCGACCAAAAGTATAACGACACCTTGCAAGCTTCAAATTGAGAAAAAACACTGGGAATCCATTGAACTACTGTGTTAGCTTTTTGGTATTCTAGGGTTATAAAATTAATAGCAAGTTCTTAAAAGTTTGTGTAAATGAATTTGGGATATTCTTGAGTCATATTATAATAACAATTATTTCAGTGATTTAAGTTTTTGCATTGATTTTATAGTCGTGTACTAGTAGTTGATTGTAGAACAGATTCGAACGGTAGAATACGTTCTTTGAATTTGCTTCTAAATGATGATTTCCGTACAGCCGCCTTACATATATTTTGTCATACTGTTAATTCCATTTCATCCATGCACCGAAACATACGAAATCGTATGATGATGAGCGATGATCTGCTTTATTTTCAAATTCAACCATTCAAGGACTTCGTTAAAGAAAACAATGTTATGTTTTGTCAGCATTAATCTTCAGACTAACCGTTGCTACTTTTTTTAATATCTCAAAAGAAATTGATAAATTATACAATACAAGATTAGGAGCAAGGTTGATCATCTGAAACTCAAAAAATTCGCAATAAATCACGCGCCAGTGCCGACATTCTGTGTAGTGGTGTTTTTTTTTCAAACTCGATTATCACACTTTCGAGTCTCATTTAAAATTGTTTTGGATGAAACGTTGGAAATAGTTGAATCCTGAACCCTTCGGCATCTGAAGGCTTCCACAAATGCACTGCGGTACATAGAGCTGGTAGATACATACACGAACGGGTTAACACAGGCGTTGATCATAATGAGACATCTCCCAATAACCTGTACAGCGCCGAGTTGCCTTGCTGTAAACATTCCAACACCTGTTTGATGGACCAGCATGTTATGGATGGATGCCAATCGAAATGGTGTCTGACAAAGGAAAAATAAAGTCCCGTTAATGATGAGGAGACGCGCAACCTGGTTACGGACACGATCAGCCTGGGATTGGGCGTGTGAAGCTTCATCCGTTGTTGATATCACAGGACGCTTACTCAGAGCAAGAATGATAGCGCCGTACATGTAGACATTTGAAATCATAGCTAAAAATAAAGGAGCTGTTTGAACTATTTCCGAAAACATATATATCCCCGGATGAATCTCTTCACAGCGTTCAATCTCTATCGGCAAGGCTTTGAATTGTTCATCTTCAGGCCATTTGATACAGAAACCTTTGAGACCGGCATATCGAGGAGCTACGCAAGCTCCAAACGAAACCCCCATTACCCAGGACGTCACGATGATCTTGATGGTGCGTGATCGTCCGGCGATCATCCGGTGTTGTAATGGTCGACAAATGGCGTAGTATCGTTCCACTGTCACAAAAGTGATGAGAAACAGTGAAGCAAAATAGGTTGTCATGGTGAAATGAAAATTGGCAAAACAACCCGGTGTCGTACGAAACCAGACGTCGTTACGGACAGGAGATAAGAAATAGACCAACATGTACGTTATGGACGAATATGCAACAAATAGAAGATCTGCGGCTGCAACGTGTGTGAGATACGTATTGGTCACAGTATTCATGATGTTCACACTAAACACGGTGTAAATAAATGCCGAGTTTCCCACCGTTCCGATTATGAGAATGATTGGTAGAATGATAGCGAAGAAGATATCATCAGTTGGTGTATACAAATGCGATTCTGCTGTAACAACATCTGTGAGAACTACAACAGTGTCGTATTTGCAACTGTCATTGCTCATATTGAAAGCCATGATGAGAATGATTTCGATAAAAGTGGTTCTGTCTTGCGCTTGCACTCAACATTTATAGCGTAACAAACACCCCGAGACAACTACGAAATTAGAGAGCTGCGGCACATCAACATTACCCGTCGATAACCAATCAGAAGACAGCGTTTTGCTTTGTTGTATTAAACAACCGACGATTTCTTACCTTAATTGAAGAAATAGAAAAACACTACATTTAAAATTGTATGTAAAGCATATAGATAAAGTATGATCATCGACCCAGCACATACTACAATGGCTGGTAAACATGGAAAATCGACATTGTGAATATTTTAATATTCACAATGTCGATTTTCCATGTTTTAAAAAACTGTGCAACGATCACTGAAATGGATTTTCCACAAATTACTTATTATTCCTAACAGAATATTAAGTTGTAATATTATAGTGACGGCACCACGGGGTGGGTGTGGGCATGAGGGTGCAAATTCATGATTCCCCCCCCCCCCTGCACCCCACTGAATTTCCATGACCCTCTTCGCCCCCCCCCCCCCCCCCCCAAAAAAAAGAAAAAAAGAAAAAAAATGTGATAATTTATATTTCAGGCAAGCGATTTAATGAGTTGAACGAAACCTTATCCTCTAGCTTTGATGACTCGTTATGCTTGAATAGATTGAATTTTAATGATGTAAACATGACACAGATATACATGTACATTATAACTAAGATGATGATGGATGTATATACGAGTTTCTTTGCTCTTTGAGAAAAAAAATAACACATCCATCAAGCCCAATGAAAGATGGAAGATATTACTAGTTTTTAACTGATCAGCAAACATAACATTGTCCATTATATGTTAGAAAAGTAGTTATCGAGCCTTAATTGCGTAATTATATTGAACAAAACATTATATATATCGTAAAAAAAAGAATAAAACGGCCATCTCTCAACATGCCAGTTTTAAAAATTCGCGGTGATTTAAAACCCCGGTATCAATGACGTCACTCGGTTATTGGTGCCCAAATTTGCGTTGTATAACTATGACTTCATTGGTACCAGATAAGGCTTTAAAATCACCGCGAATCTTTAAACATTGCATGTTGAGAGATGGCAGCGTTTGTTCGTGTTTATGATAAATTTGATGTTTTGTTCAATACAACTACGCGATTTAGGCTCGATAATTAATTTTCTAACATATATTGGGCAATGTTGTGTTTGCTGGACACCTCCTTTAAGAGAATGTGTTAATCATGCATGAGTAGTGTAGCACGGTTGCAACGTGTGATCGATATCCCCAGCAGTCATTCAGGCCATGCAATGCATTACACAACATTTTAAAATTTCTCTCCGCGTAGTGTGTTGAAAATGCGAATTTGGGAACGTCACGGATTTTGTTTAAATGGAGCTAATCGTAGCTTATCCTTGTTGTTTTGTGGCACATGGTATCAAATTGTGCCAACAAAATGTATCCAAATGTCTATATACTCTATATGGTCAAACATTAATTGGAAGTCATTCTATAGGATATAAACAAAGTGTATGACTTTCTTTTATTGAGCACTTTATTAGACTATGCAATCTGAAGCTTGAAGACCTTTTATTACCTTATAATGGCAGGATCAGTGTCGATAATATCTAGTGAAGCCTCAAGTCTCGTTAAAATAATCAGACTATTAATTGATAGGACTGGTGAATCAATTATGGAGTTTCCATATGTACACATACTAAGAAACTGGCAAAAGGTCAAACACTTGTTTATTCTGTACTGGTATGTGCTGTTGCTTTTATGTGTAGGAAGTGTTCCATGTTGGCTGGTACCTTAAAGGTTTATGACAACTGCGAAGTTTGTGTTGGAACCGTAAGTATGAACAAGAATGAATTACCCCAATGAAGGTAATATTCAGTAATTCAATATGGCAGACTTTACAGGAGTCTATTTTTATTTCTTGAAATTAGTGGTTGAAATACTTCGCCAAACACTATGTTAAGTATTCTAATCATTAAACAGAAATTATAAAATTGTATTCAAATTTTAGATAAGATAGTCCTTATAGTCCTTAGTATTATAGAAAGTCAGTCTACACAGCCTTGGCTTTATTGTTTAGATCGAAAATAACAAACAGGGTAAAATTAACATCGCTGTGAATCTTAACTTTTCCCCAGATGCGACAAATTATAGGCTAGGATTTTACATGCTTTCGATCGAAATTGTACCTGTATTAATATGTGTTAATTTGGAAAAAGTAGTTCTACCATTTTCTGTAACTACTACCAGATAATAAACTTATTAAGAATCAAACTTAGTAAACATCAGTAATAACAACTATTATGTCGCTCCTTGTGTCATTTACTTGTGTTTTCTTTGCAATTACAATCCACTAGCCAAACATATTCGTGGCATAAATAGTTTCAAATACCTCCACTCACTTTTCATTAGTAGTTCAATATTACAAAAACTACCATGTTTGCTCCCCAGTGCCGGTACATCCCTTTTTAAAGTTTTTTAATATTATTTTGGAAATTCAAAATGAAATAATCTAAATCCCTCCCTAAATTGAAACCAATAAATGGGAATACAACATGTACGGCCGGTCAACTGTGACTACCGCTATCTGAATGCAGTCCTGAAATTATGAATTAATATTTCCTGAATAAGAGAGCGAAGTGATTCATGTTGTTATTTGATAATGCTAAGTGCTATTGCGATCAAGTAAACATGTTCTGCAATGCACATTGATTCAATGCTTTATAAAAAAAGGGGGAATGATGAATTGCTCAAATTTTTGTTATTACATTTCACAACATTCCCTGATCAAGACATATATGTCAGGAATGACCCCTAGTTTTAAAAAACGTGTGTCATTTCATTCTGATTTCCATGGTAATCAAGCAGCTATAGTTTTGCATGAGTCTTGTTGGGTTTATTTTTCATGTCTTGAGATATGTATCGAGTCTTGACTCCTTCTCCGAGAGCATATTGACCAACAAAGCGCGAATGTCTCTTTCTGATTTAATGACGTTTTGGGCACGTTACCGTACGGCTTTGTTTGGCAGACTGTCTTGTCAAGTAGACATTATGAACTGTTCTAGGAAATATAGTGTAGCATAGGCCTACAGTAGCAACCATCCAACTGTTCAACTTATTTGGAGTGAGAGTCAAGGCTTCTTAAAATACTGGGAGAGGTGTTTGTGGATAATCACAATCTAAATGTATGATAGTTTATGCGTTTGGATTGGCGCTTTGATACTTTTTTCAGCGCAATGCAAGCGCAAGGCCTGATCACCGTAGATGTGATAGGGGTATTAGGCCTACAGGTTAGAAGTTTCCGACAGCCAATTAGTGAAAACCTCGGTTTACAAAGTGTTAAAACAAAACACACAATCTTCAATATGAAACCCTCATAATTACAGTTAATTACATTCAGTGCATATTTTCCAGGTTTTTGATTCTGGTTATCTGGAATTCCAGAAATTCCATATGTAGGCCTATAGATAAATACACCCTTTTTTGAGAATCTTTTACTTATTTTTAATGGGCTCCCCGGCCGGGTAGCTATAATGAATGATTCAATTATTTATATTTCACAAGAGTAGGCGAGTGCGGCTTATTTAAAGAGGAAAAAACCCATAATAATAATAATATATAATACAGGACTTCAATGCGCTTTAAATGAATAAAATGGCCAAAATATAGTCACCATCATTAAAAAACACATTCAAAAAAACGAATCATTAAAAAGACCAACAAATATATAAAAAATGCATTAAAAAAATACAAAAATAGACACAATGATATGCTACAATATAAATATATGAAGAAAAAAGCAGATAAAAACAAAAGACATTATAGTTAAAAATGTCAAACATACCAAGAATATGGTTATGTGACCTGCACATGACAATTGCACTGCAAAAATATTGTGGGCCTACTATTGATAATTCCGTGGATTCCTGATGAAACTATTTTCTTCTCTAGAAAACCTGTTTACAGGCTTGTGCAGTAAACATAGTAAAAAGAGGCGCGTATTCCATAAAATGGTAATGCTGAGTTGAAGAGGAAAGGCAATTACAATTTGACTATAATTATTCTCATAGCCCGTCGAATTACGAAGTAGATTACAGAATACCAAATCTGGCAACGTTCAGTCGTTCAATAATAATAAAAGTTACAATTGCGGGTCCAATCGATCATTTATAATTATTGTCATTAAATTTAACAGTGAATAGTCCATTCGTGTCTACATGTATGTTATTAACCTTCTAATAGTACACTAGCGACCAAAAGTATAAGGACACCTTGCAAGCTTCAAATTGAGAGAAAACACTGGGAATCCATTAAACTTCTGTGTTTGCTTTTTGGTATTCTAGGGTTATAAAATTAATAGCAAGTTCTTAAAAGTTTGTGTAAATGAATTTGGGATATTCTTGAGTCATATTATTATAACAATTATTTCAGTGATTTAAGTTTTTGCATTGATTCTATAGTCGTGTACTAGTAGTTGATTGTAGAACAGATTCGAACGGTAGAATACGTTCTTTGAATTTGCTTCTAAATGATGATTTCCGTACATATTTTGTCATACTGTTAATTACATTTCATCCATGCACCGAAACATACGAAATCGTATGATGATGAGCGATGATCTGCTTTATTTTCAAATTCAACCATTCAAGGACTTCGTTAAAGAAAACAATGTTATGTTTTGTCAGCATTAATCTTCAGACTAACCGTTGCTACTTTTTTAATATCTCAAAAGAAATTGATAAATTATACAATACAAGATTAGGAGCAAGGTTGATCATCTGAAACTCAAAAAATTCGCAATAAATCACGCGCCAGTGCCGACATTCTGTGTAGTGGTGTTTTTTTTTTCAAACTCGAATATCACACTTTCGAGTCTCATTTAAAATTGTTTTGGATGAAACGTTGGAAATAGTTGAATCCTGAACCCTTCGGCATCTGAAGGCTTCCACAAATGCACTGCGGTACATGGAGCTGGTAGATACATACACGAACGGGTTAACACAGGCGTTGATCATAATAAGACATCTCCCAATAACCTGTACAGCGCCGAGTTGCCTTGCTGTAAACATTCCAACACCTGTTTGATGGACCAGCATGTTATGGATGGATGCCAATCGAAATGGTGTCTGACAAAGGAAAAATAAAGTCCCGTTAATGATGAGGAGACGCGCAACCTGGTTACGGACACGATAAGCCTGGGATTGGGCGTGTGAAGCTTCATCCGTTGTTGATATCACAGGACGCTTACTCAGAGCAAGAATGATAGCGCCGTACATGTAGACATTTGAAATCATAGCTAAAAATAAAGGAGCTGTTTGAACTATTTCCGAAAACATATATATCCCCGGATGAATCTCTTCACAACGTTCAATCTCTATCGGCAAGGCTTTGAATTGTTCATCTTCAGGCCATTTGATACAAAAACCTTTGAGACCGGCATATCGAGGAGCTACGCAAGCTCCAAACGAAACCCC
Source organism: Ophiura sarsii (assembly GCA_035610835.1). Lineage (NCBI taxonomy): Eukaryota > Metazoa > Echinodermata > Ophiuroidea > Amphilepidida > Ophiuridae > Ophiura > Ophiura sarsii. Next base: position 131,165,857 of record CM069441.1, on the reverse strand, counting down.
CATTACCCAGGACGTCACGATGATCTTGATGGTGCGTGATCGTCCGGCGATCATCCGGTGTTGTAATGGTCGACAAATGGCGTAGTATCGTTCCACTGTCACAAAAGTGATGAGAAACAGTGAAGCAAAATAGGTTGTCATGGTGAAATGAAAATTGGCAAAACAACCCGGTGTCGTACGAAACCAGACGTCGTTACGGACAGGAGATAAGAAATAGACCAACATGTAACTTATAGATGAATATGCAACAAATAGAAGATCTGCGGCTGCAACATGTGTAAGATAGCTGTTGGTCACAGTCTTCATGGTGTTCACACTAAACACGGTGTAAATAAAAGCCGAGTTTCCGACCGTTCCGATTATGAGAATAATTGGTAGAATGATAGCGAAGAAGATATCATCAGTTGGTGTATACAAATGCGATTCTGCTGTAACAACATCTGTGAGAACTACAACAGTGTCGTATTTGCAACCGTCATTGCTCATGTTGAAAGCCATGATGAGAATGATTTCGATAAAAGTGGTTCTGTCTTGCAATTGCACTCATCATATTAATAGCGTCACAACCACCCGGGACAACTATCAAATTACAGAGCTGCGTCACACCCACATTGCCTGCCGACGACTAATCAACATAAATCTAGAAGACAGCGTTTTGCTTATTGTAAAAACCGACGATTGCTTACTTTAATTAAAGAAATAAAACATGCTACTTGAAATTGTATGTGGTGATCATTGGGAGAGAGTATAGTCATCGACCCAGCGCATACAACATTAATGGCTGGTATCCATGGAAAATCGACATTGTGAATATTAAAAGTGTACATTGATCACTGAAATTGATTTTCATAACAGAATCTTCATAACAGAATGTAAGCTATCATTCTTCTAGTGACGGCACCACGGGTGTGTAGGGGCATGAGGGGACAAATTCGTGATCATTCCCCCCCCCCCCCCAAAAAAAGAAATGTCTCACCCCTTGTCATGCTCCTGTGTGCCCCCACCCCCAAATATGTGGTTCTTAGATGACTCATTATTCTTGAATATATTTCAATGTTATGGTGTAAACGTGTGAACCCGGGGGGGGGGGGGGCACTCAATTTTTGGGGGGTTGGGGTGTGCCGCCCAGGGTCTCAAAAAGGGGGGCTACAGAACTGAACTGAGTGGATTTTATGACGAAATATAGGGTCTTAAGAACTGATTTTTTTCTTCAAAAAGTAGGTCTTGAGAACTGGCCTATAGTTCAATTTTGATTAACAAAAACGCACATTTTCGATGTTTTTTGGTGTTAGAACGCAAAATTTTCGAAGAATTGGGGCTTTGGAACGCAAAATTTCGCGATTTTTTGAATTTTCAATAAGATTGGGGGTCTTAAGAACTGATGCAGGCTCAAAAGGATGTCATAAGAGCTAGCAGCAAAGGGTGAAAAGGGGGGTCTTCAGCGCGGCACATACCTATACCCTTTTCCAATGTCAGTGCCCCCCGGGATGTGAACAGAACAGATATACAACTAAAATGCTGATTGATGTATGTAGAATAACGGAAATACGAGGGTCAATCAATAAGTTCTACCTTCGCCATCATAAATAACATCGCTAATATGTATGCCAGCCTCATGACATTGTCATGATTATAGCTCTGAATCATAGCTACACATTCATAGTAAATCATATGTTATCTGTTTCACTTTTGTTAAGATGCGGTCAAAGCTCGAGAGAGATTTTGGTCAACGGAAACGGAAAATTACCTTAAAAATAAATACATGTTTTTTTTCGGGGTTTATGGTACGGCCAACGTGTTTCATTTCATTCTGATTTCCATGGTAACCAAGCAGGGTCTCTGATTAGCTAAGTTTTGCATGAGTCTTGTTTTCCTTGGGTTTATTTGTCCATGTCTTGAGATATGTATCGAGTCTTGACTCCTTCTCCGAGAGCATTTACCAACAAAGCGCGAATGTCTCTTTCTGATTTAATGACGTTTTTGGCACGTTACCGTACGGCTTTGTTTGGCAGACTGTCTTGTCAAGTAGACATTAGGAACTGTTCTAAGAAATATAGTGTAGCATAGGCCTACAGTAGCAACCATCCAACTGTTCAACTTAGTTTGGAGTGAGAGTCAAGGCTTCTTAATACTGGGTGAGGTGTTTGTGGATAATCACAATCTAAATGTATGATACTTAATGCGTTTGGCTTGGCGCTTTGATACTTTTGTCAGCGCAATACAAGCGCAAGGCCTGATCACCGTAGATGTGACAGGGATATTAGGCCTACAGGTTAGAAGTTTCCGACAGCCAATTGGTGAAAACCTCGGATTTACAAAGTGTTAAAACAAAACACACAATCTTCAATATGAAACCCTCATAAGTACAGTTAATTACATTCAGTGCACATCCCCGTAAGACACTTTTGCCCAGGGGGGGGGGGGGGGGGGGGGGGGGGGGGGGGGGGGGGGGGGGGGGTGTTTCACCTAAAATTTTCGTAAAAGGTTGCCCCACATTTTTTCCAAGTCAGTCTCCTCGTGAATTTCACGTAAGTGGGGGGGGGGGGGGGGGGGGGGGGGTGGTAGAAGTCAAAATATTTACAAAAAATTTACAAAAAGCACTGTAGTCAATGTTTTATGAGTAGTTTTACTATCATTGATATTTGAAACTAAGAAAAACGGGGAAAAAAAAATCAAAATCAAAAGGGGGGGGGGGGGGGGGCGATCGCAACCGTCGCCCCCCCCCCCATCTGACGGGCCTGGTGCATATATTCCAGGTTTTGATTCTGGTTATCTGGAATTCCAGAAAATCCATATGTATGCCTCACAGGCCGGCAAAATGTCAATTGAATAGGTCTGCCCTCTATAGTTTTACCGCGATTATGCGCCTATGCCCTTTTTTGAGAATGTTTTACTTATTTTTAATGGGCTCCCCGGGTAGCTATAATGAATGATTCAATTATTTATATTTCACAAGAGTAGGCGAGTGCTTATTTAAAGAAGAAAAAACCCATAATAATAATAATAATAAAAATACAGGACTTCAATGCGCTTTACATGAATAAAATGGCCAAAATATAGTCACCATCATTAAAAACACATTAAAAAAACACATTAAAAAAAGAATCATTAAAAAGACCAACAAATATATAAAAAAATGCATTAAAAAAAAATACAAAAATAGACACAATGATATACTACAATATAAATGTATGAAGAAAGCAGATAAAAACAAAAATATTATAGTTAAAATGTCAAACATACCAAGAATATGGTTATGCGACCTACACATGACAATTGCAGTGCAAAAATATTGTGGGCCTACTGTTGATAATTCCGTGGATTCCTTATGAAACTATTTTCTTCTCTAGAAAACCTGTTTACAGTCTTGTGCTGTAAACATAGTAAAAAGAGCCGCGTATTTCATAAAATGGTAATGCTGAGTTGAGGAGGAAAGGCAATTACAATTTGACTATAATTATTCTCATAGCCCGTCGAATTACGAAGTAGATTACAGAATACCAAATCTGGCAACGTTCAGTCGTTCAATAATAATAAAAGTTACAATTGCGGGTCCAATCGATCATTTATAATTATTGTCATTAAATTTAACAGTGAATAGTCCATTCGTGTCTACATGTATGTTATTAACCTTCTAATAGTGCGACCAAACGTATAAGGACACCTTGCAAGCTTCAAATTGAGAAAAAACACTGGGAATCCATTAAACTTCTGTGTTTGCTTTTTGGTATTCTAGGGTTATAAAATTAATAGCAAGTTCTTAAAAGTTTGTGTAAATGAATTTGGGATATTCTTGAGTCATATTATTATAACAATTATTTCAGTGATTTAAGTTTTTGCATTGATTTTATAGTCGTGTACTAGTAGTTGATTGTAGAACAGATTCGAACGGTAGAATACGTTCTTTGAATTTGCTTCTAAATGATGATTTCCGTACATATTTTGTCATACTGTTAATTCCATTTCATCCATGCACCGAAACATACGAAATCGTATGATGATGAGCGATGATCTGCTTTATTTTCAAATTCAACCATTCAAGGACTTCGTTAAAGAAAACAATGTTATGTTTTGTCAGCATTAATCTTCAGACTAACCGTTGCTACTTTTTTTAATATCTCAAAAGAAATTGATAAATTATACAATACAAGATTAGGAGCAAGGTTGATCATCTGAAACTCAAAAAATTCGCAATAAATCACGCGCCAGTGCCGACATTCTGTGTAGTGGTGTTTTTTTTTCAAACTCGATTATCACACTTTCGAGTCTCATTTAAAATTGTTTTGGATGAAACGTTGGAAATAGTTGAATCCTGAACCCTTCGGCATCTGAAGGCTTCCACAAATGCACTGCGGTACATGGAGCTGGTAGATACATACACGAACGGGTTAACACAGGCGTTGATCATAATGAGACATCTCCCAATAACCTGTACAGCGCCGAGTTGCCTTGCTGTAAACATTCCAACACCTGTTTGATGGACCAGCATGTTATGGATGGATGCCAATCGAAATGGTGTCTGACAAAGGAAAAATAAAGTCCCGTTAATGATGAGGAGACGCGCAACCTGGTTACGGACACGATAAGCCTGGGATTGGGCGTGTGAAGCTTCATCCGTTGTTGATATCACAGGACGCTTACTCAGAGCAAGAATGATAGCGCCGTACATGTAGACATTTGAAATCATAGCTAAAAATAAAGGAGCTGTTTGAACTATTTCCGAAAACATATATATCCCCGGATGAATCTCTTCACAACGTTCAATCTCTATCGGCAAGGCGTTGAATTGTTCATCTTCGGGCCATTTGATACAGAAACCTTTGAGACCGGCATATCGAGGAGCTACGCAAGCTCCAAACGAAACCTCCATTACCCAGGACGCCTGAATGATCTTAATTGTGCGTGATCGTCCGGCGATCATCCGATGTTGTAATGGTCGACAAATGGCGTAGTATCGTTCCACTGTCACAAAAGTGATGAGAAACAGTGAAGCAAAATAGGTTGTCATGGTGAAAAGAAAATTGAAAAAACAACCCGGTGTCGTACGATACACTCTTAGAAGGTCAGGATCAAATATGAGACGAAAAGGATCAATTTTGATCCAGAAGCGGTATCACATATGAGCTTACCCTTTCCGGATCAAAGTGATCCGACAAGCAGGATCAAAAAGTTTGATCCGAAATGGGATCAAATATTTCTGTCAAATGATACTGAAACGGATCAAAATAATGATCCTTAATCGGATGTACCTGTAGCTTATGATCCTACTCCAGGATCAAACTGAATCAAAGAAAAAGTGAAAACATAGGGGGTCATCGGGTGACAGATTGTAAAAACAAGCATGCATGCAAGGGTCTTTCGGTGACACCGGGCAAAAAAAAGGGGGGTATTTTTGATGGAGCCTGGTGTGAAACCTAATATTGATTGAGTGCCCCCACCCCCGGGTGCACACTGCAGACTATATATCGAGTGCAGTAAGCTTACTACATCGTGTAGGCCTAGTACATCGCAGTGATCGTGACATTTTGTGAGGAGCATTTTGACCGAAAATCGTACTGATGGCACTGGTCAGGTACAAGAAATTTGTTCACAAGAATAGAGCATGTTCAAACATAAAAAATAAAACTACTTTACCGACAAAATCATGTAACATTTTACAGATTAGACTGGATAACTTACCGCGGTATTTCACCCTTGTTTCAACTGTGGCGACCGAATTCAAAAGATCGTCTGCTTGTCGTCTATCGGTTTGCGAAAGAGTGACGTCAGTCACTCATTGACCAATGAACTGTTTCATCGAATTGATCCGGAAATCAGATCAAAGTTGATCAAGGTGAATTTGATCCGTTTGTTGATATCTATCTGGAAACGGATCAAAACGATCCGAAAACGGATCAAAACGATCCGAAAAAGATCCTTAAAGGATCAAAACAAAGTGAGCCGGAAATCTACTCATGTATTTGATCCTGACCTTCTAAGAGTGTACCAGACGTCGTTACGGACAGGAGATAAGAAATAGACCAACATGTAACTTATAGATGAATATGCAACAAATAGAAGATCTGCGGCTGCAACGTGTGTAAGATAGCTGTTGGTCACAGTCTTCATGGTGTTCACACTAAACACGGTGTAAATAAAAGCCGAGTTTCCGACCGTTCCGATTATGAGAATGATTGGTAGAATGATAGCGAAGAAGATATCATCAGTTGGTGTATACAAATGCGATTCTGCTGTAACAACATCTGTGAGAACTACAAGAGTGTCGTATTTGCAACCGTCATTGCTCATGTTGAAAGCCATGATGATGATTTCTATCAAAGTGGTTCTGTCTTGCGCTTGCACTCAACATTTATAGCGTCACAACCACCCGGGACAACCATCAAATTATAGAGCTGCGTCACACCCACATTGCCTACCGACAACTAATCAACATGAATCTAGAAGACAGCGTTTTGCTTATTGTAACAACCGACGATTGCTTACTTTAATTAAAGAAATAAAACATGCTTGAAATTGTATGTGGTGATCATTGGGAGAGAGTATAGTCATCGACCCAGCGCATACCACAATAATGGCTGGTATCCATGGAAAATCGACATTGTGAATATTAAAAGTGTACATTGATCACTAAAATTGATTTTCATCAAATAACAGAATCTTCATAACAGAATGTAAGCTATCATTTTTCTAGTGACGGCACCACGGGTGTGAAAGAGCATGAGGGGACAAATTCGTGATCATTCCCCCTAAAAAAGAAATGTCTCCCCCCTTGTCACGCTCCTGTGTGCCCCACCCCCAAATATTGATGCTGCAGTGAATTTGTCAGAATATAGAACGCTCTATGTGGTTCTTTGATGACTCATTATTCTTGAATATATTTTAATATTATGGTGTATAATGTGAACAGATATACAACGAAAATGCTGATCATCCATCAGCATTTTCGTAGAATATGTAGAATAACGGAAATACGAGGGTCAATCAATAAGTTCTACCTTCTCCATCATAACATCGCTAATATGAATGCCAGCCTCCGGACCATGGCCTGAAAATTTGTTTTTTTCCCGGCAAGCGACTCCAAATTTTCCTCCAAAATGGAATGCATTTCTTAATGAAAGAGTAACATTTCCCTCCAAATGCCAAAATTTCCATCCAAATGCTCAAATTTCCCTGCAAGGAGCTTTCCGTATTGCCTACTTTTTCAGCCTGTGCTCCTGACATTGTCATGATTATAGCTCTGAATCATAGCTACACATTCATAGTAAATCATATGTTATCTGTTTCACTTTTGTTAAGCTCGAGAGAGATTTTGGTCAACGGAAGTTAAAAATAAATGCATGTTTTTTTCGGGGGTGTATGGTATAGATATAAGAGCACGATTCAAATACTGAAAATATAAATCAATGAATGATATCTAAATATGTTATACATCATGTATAAATACGATTGTAAGCAATATTAACTCTTGTAGGCTTGCAAATAGTAACTGTTTCGTCGTAGCTTCGATCAATATGGCGACGTCCATGATAGAGGAGATTTTATTTTCTAAAGCCGATTTTGTCTTAACTCAGCACTTTTAAAAACATTAACCTACGGATTTGGTTTGTATAATGTATGTACATTTGTAATAGCCTTTGATCAATTCTACGAAAACGAAAATCAAGTTTAATCAAGTTAACTATTTTTAAATATTTGAGACCTAATAAGTACTTACAACTATGTTCTCATCACAAATATTGTATTCATTGGTGGCACACTCGATCCAGTCAGACAATGGTGGACATTAGTCTCGTTCTAAGAAAATGAATTATGGCCTCGGTATAACGAGTATAAAACATATCTAAAAATAAATGGGTTTCACTGCCCATGATTAATCAAATCTACCAAAACGAAGACGTTGGCGCTCTTCAATTGGCATCATGTTGGCAACCAATATTGGACCAATATTGGTTTTACATTGGCGCTCTTCAATTGGCATCATGTTGGCAACCAATATTGGTCCAATAATGGGCACAATATACCAGGGGCGGAAAATGACACCATTGATTTCATATACAAATTCTGACGTGGTCTAAAAATTGCGGCCGCTGTTAAAAGTTATCGCTTCCGGGCCTTTTGGCTAGGATATTGTGCCTTGTCCTGTCCCTTGTCCTGTCCCTTGTCCTGGGCTTACCATATGCCAAAGTTGGTCCTGGCCACGGGTTGGCTTGGGATCCGCTCACTCCTCTTTGGGGGAAATAAAACAATATAAAGATAGAATTCTTCTTACCAAACATTTCTCCAAGATCGCCCAATATTGGCGAGTGCCAATATTGCGCCAAGCTTGGGCCAATGAGCAAATAATATTGCGCCAATATTGAAAGCCAATATTGGGCCAATATTGATTTTTGATGGATGCCAAAATTGGAGCCTTCTGGGAGGAACGGCCATATTGGCCAATTCCAATATGGCCGCCATACTGGGTGATCAAAAATTCAAATTGCTTCAATTAAGCTGACAAGCATACCAAATTGTTTGTCTGATGTGTGGTTACTGATATATTGAGCAAAACGTGAAAAGGTCGGTGACCTTTGCTTTTGGGGGGGTCAAAATGTGAACATGCTCCGATTTTGTCAAATTGTTCAAGAAATGGTAATTGTTACCACCTGGAGTCGTTTTTGTGCCTTATACAGGGTCGAAAGGTCACAATCCCTATCATACGCCTATATACGCCCAAAATCAAAGGTCAACGACCTTTTCACGTTTTGCTCAATATCTCAGTAACCACACATCGGAAGTGGTCCTGGTGCTCAGACATACAATTTTCAGCTAAATTGAAGCAATTTGAATTTTTGATTCCCCAGTATGGCGGCCATATTGGAATTGGCCCATATGGCCGTCCCAGAAGAGAAGGCTCCAATTTTGGCATCCATCAAAAATCAAATGAGTATGGTATGAGCAACATATGGGCCAAATTTGGTGCTTTTAGACGAATGTGAACTAAACCTCCCCTGTGATGCCCTAACAGCCCCAACTATGATTGCTTAATCGCGTGTCGCAACTGTTATAGAGTGCGCTATGTTATGGGCCAAATCTAAACAATGCACAGATTGTGAGATTCAATCGCCTAATGGCACCAGGGTATATACATGGCAGAATATACTCCGCCATGCATGGTTTCCCCCCGTGGCCTAGCGGTAGATCGTTTGCCTCTGAACCCAGAGGTCCGGGGTGGTTAGGGTTATGGAGCGATTGTTTTCACTATTTTCTTTTTTCATTTTTTCTTCTTCTAATTTTGGTCTCATTAACCCTAACACTCTTGAGTACTACGAATTACTACGATGCGGTGTGCTTGTGTCACCCGGCTCGGCAGTTTTTCGATGAAATAATGGACCAGGGTACGTATATACATGGCGGAATATACTCCGCCATGTATGGTTTCCCCCCGTGGCCTAGCGGTAGATCGTCTGCCTCTGAACCCCGAGGTCCGGGATTCGAGCCCCGGGGGCGTGGAGGCACTTTTCCCCCTCGCTATTTGCCGCGAAAAAAAATCTTTGGAAAAGGTGCCTCGGGGTTTAGGGTTAAAGAGATATCCGACATTTAGAATGGTTATAATTGACCGATAAATATGTTTTGCCTCTTTCAATGTTCAATAGGCCAAATGAATAGCACTTCGGCGATATTTTGCTGTTTTTGCATCCGTTTCGGTCACACTAAATATAAGTTTGGCTTTCACCGAATCTCCAGAAAAGTACAATCAGTACTCAAATCAATTTACAATGTATTTGTAGCTGAGGTTCCAAGCTACAATCTATATAAATAAAAGGAAGAACGTAAATCTTGTCCGCGAGTTTTCTCAGAGATGCCTTGACTTTCAACTCTGATTTTTGCGTACATTGATTGAGTACATATTGCCATTAAACCATTGGACACTAATATTTGCAAAACTATTCAATTACTATGGAAATAACCAAAAAACAGGTCGGTTGCTATGTTTCACGTCTTCTATTCTTACCTCATGAAATTGGCCAACGCATGCGCGCGGATACCGCCGTTGGTGGAGCTGTTGCGGAGACAGGGAGGTAGCTACATGGGCGGGGTGGCGTGGGAGACATGAGCTTACTAAATTTAGGCAAATTGTTGATTTCTCTTGGCGTTATCCAATAGACGAAAAACGACTTTCATACAACGATCCTGGGTTGCTACGTGTGGTCGTTACTACAGCTGCTTGACGTGGCAAGTATATGTACGCAAGAGCGATGCGTGCAAGTCACGCACCATCGTTGGCACGCAACACTCCACTACGCGATGGACGTCACGCGTCACACACGCGTAACAGACCTGTTTTATAGTGTGATCAGTTCCAAATTGGCGAAAATTCATGTGAGCTAATATTCATCAGTGTGGGTACAAATAGAACACCTTGCCCACGGCTGGTGATCTTTGCTTATTGCTTATTGTTTGTTAACTCCCTATACAGCTACATTCTAGCTAAACTGGAAGTCCTCTGAAACCTAGAGGCTATGGGTTACGGCTTATTGAAGGCGCAACACCAGTTTGTGTCATTATTTGTTCCGTGTTTCCCCCTGTATAGCTTTATAATTGCTACAACCCTCCGGCCAGTTATGGGTAGGCCTACCAGACTTTTTTTCATAATGAAATACAGGGATAGCGACGGTCGAGTATGCGTGATAAAAATATAAACTGAAGGAATAATTTAATGTTATTTGGCCAAAAAATAAGCCGGGATATGGCACAAGTGCTTTAGACTGGATACCATAAATATGATCACGATGAGAGCTCCGACCATTGGCCCGCCAACTAATACAACTAAAAGGCTATAAAAAACTAAGACCCTTTTCCTAATGAATTCCCGACTGAATCACGTGTACCTGGATATGATTTGCACACGGGTTAGGCCTATCTTGATTTAAGGGCATATATTATCTGGACTAGCGGCATCTGTGATGTGGATTTTAAAGGTGAATTGGGTATGGGATAAGGCTATAGTGAGGATCTGGATTACTTTGAAAACATATATCTTGCAGATTTGCAATAGTGTTATCATAAATCATGAAGTTCTTCCAAGGATCAGAGCCATACGATTTGTAATTACTTCAAAATCAAGGTTTGAATACGTTGAAATAAACGGCGGAGTGTGCTCCGGTAACTTATTTTCAAGAGGCTGAGCGGATTGTCCCCGTTTTTTCGTAGTGCAAATAGACACGTGTTGCCGCCGTTTAACGTTTACAGTGTGTTTCTGTATGCATGCTACGCGGATCGCAACAGAATACTCATCGGAAATGCTTTATGTAAATCGAAGCAAATGTCAAGAAGTTCCTTAAATTGGAAGCTGATTTCCATTACTAAAAGCAGACATTTTCGCATTTTCGCGGTGGTTTTATTTTCGCGCTTTTCGCGCAAAATATCTTTACACGCGAAAATGATAACACGCGAAAATATTGTTTTCAACATTCATGCAGTGCATCCAGAAGGTCGCCCGCTAAAAAAACAATTCGCGAAATGTCTATATGATATTAAATTGCGCGAAAATATCTTTACGCGAAAATATTGGCTTTTACAGAATGATTAAGTAGAGTTCTATGGTTTTTTTCACAGAAAATACAGTCAAGATAGATTTATTAGTCCATGAAAGTCATTCCTGGTATAAATCAAACATGAATAATCAATGGCACCAAGGAATGGTACATGAAGTAGGCCTACCTGGATTATTAATGGCACATGGTATCATTATCTGGATTATGTTAGGGGGCTGTCATTTACTTCGGTAAGAGGTCGGAGGTACCAAATATCATTGGTTGTGTCGTGATTTTACAAGAAAAATATGGCAGGGGGTCATGAAATTAATACCATTGTAAATGGGGGGGGGGGGGGGGGGTGGGGGGTCAAAACAAAATATAACTGGTGGCATAGGCCTAAAGATGCTTAACCGATGCTAAATCCAACAAAAGCACCGCACCGCAATTATGGAAGTACACAACAACATAGACCTCGAAAAGTTATTTTTGGGAGCGCGACCCCTTGCATTATGCACGCTCACCTAGACATCCGCGCCGCACACATCATTTTGTCATTATTTGTCCCGTGACGTGTCCTCCCCCGTTAGTATAATAGCTTTATTGCTATACACCCCCATCCCAAATGGGTACTGGTTATTGATCCCCACCGCGTTGAGAGCGCAACGCCAGCCCAGCGAGATGCCCAATCACCTACCTGGACTTCGGCTCAACATGGCCATCTCCGAGAGCGGCACCGTAATTGTTGGTGTCATTATTTGTTCCGTATTTAACGCTTAAAGGGGCATTAAGCGATGTGGTGGAGGCAGCGCCCTCAATTACAAAAATATATAATAAAAACTGGGATTTGTTTTTTTTTACAATTGTATTACATGTATGAACTTAGACCTATAAGGATTAAGACAAATCAGCCCTCTTTGTACAACAAAACGTCGATTCAAAAATGTTGATCTCCGCTAGATCAGCATATTAGGTCAGAAGTATCCCCTGCAGCACGCGTGATACATATCGCGAACCATATTTGCATAGAGGGCGTTTTTCAATAAATAGCGATGGTATTGTTGTTATCAAGTTTTGCTGTGTTTTTTTTAGTAGAAACAACAAATGGTAATTTTTAATGTTCATCTTGAATTCTGAAGTAAATAAAAAATAAATAAAAAATGTCAATACCACTTAATGTCCCAACCCCCCATGATCAAGTATCTAGACTAGTAAGGGCATAGGGGCCCTTGATTATTAATTGCACACGGTATGTTATGGATTATATGTTAGGGGCTGTCTTTTACTTCGTAAGAGGGCCAGGGTCGGAGGTACCAAGTGTCATTGGAGGTGTCGGTGTTTTTACACGGAAAATAGGGGGGGGGGGGTGGGGTCATGAAATAAAAACCATTGCCAGGAGAGGTCAAAACTAAATTTTAGTCCAAAAAAATCTTTTATTTTTATTTTTTCTACATTTTCAACTTTCCCCCAATATTCCGAATTTAACCATTCTAGATGGGCCTGAGCATGGGATGGTCATAACAATAATAACGTTCGTTGAGCGGGTGGGGGGGGGGGGGGGGGGGGCATACAAAATGATGATACATGATATTTTGGGACCGCGTACCAAAAAAAAGACCACCCCCTACAAACCGCTGGGAGGGGGAGGCTCACTACTAGGGTTCCCGCTAGTTGTGTAATATTTCTTAAGACTGGCTTATATAATAATAAAGTTATAAGGTAGGAGGTAGAACTTATTGAATGACCCTCGTATATTCAATAGTCTGATTATTGAAGGGAGGTACGAAGCCTTGTTGGTATCATCTCGCATCTCGCCCTCGGATCTCGTATCTCGCCCTCGGATCTCGCCTTCGCATATATCGTATCTCGCCTCCGGATCACGTATCTCGCCCTCGTATCTCGCATCTCGCCTTCGGATCTCGCATCTCGCCCGCGTATCTCGCATCTCGCCCTCGGATCTCGCCTTCGGATCTCGCCTTCGGATCTCGTATCTCGCATCTCGCCTTCGGATCTCGCATCTGATTCTCGCCCGCGTATCTCGCATCTCGCCCTCGGATCTCGTATCTCGCCCTAGGATCTCGCATCTCGCCTTCGAATCTCGCATTACTAATCTCGCCATGATGGATATCTACTAGGAGACCAACCTGTAGGTCCCGTGACCAATCCTGGGAACAAAGGTTTGAAAGTGTTTTTGTGTTCCCTGATGTATACCGAAAACTTTTGACTTGGGCTACCCCCTTGAAAAATGTCAGGCATTTCCGGGAGGGGTCAACATTTTTCAAGGGGGTAGCCCAAGTCAAAATTGTTCGGTATACATCAGGGAACACAAAAACACGTTCAAACCTTTGTTCCCAGGATTGGTCACGGGACCTACTTGGTCTCCTAATCATGCCATAGGTGGCGTTAAAACATTATCGGGAGTTTAATTTATAGTAGGCCGGGAGCCCAGAAGGTTTAATCAGCTCAGAAGTTACAAAGGGTTTGATGGTCTAAGTAGGTCAGTTAGGGCCAAAAGTCAAGTTGTGTTGCTGCCGGGTCGTATCCTGTACCGGGGCCCTGGGTGTCACGATATAGGGGGCCGAAAAATGTGTTTAATCAGCCGAAGAGGTGCATGGACGAAACTTGTTGGATATGATTCCTTAGAGGGTACTTGTCACAACGGTAGTAATGACAGCAACTTTTGCCTGTACGGGGCCCCAGACAGCAGCCTCAAAGGGCCCCACGTCCCCAGCTGATTTATTCAGCCGAAGAGATACTATTAGTTATTAGGTGAGGTTGGGTCGGATACGGATTATATCTAGCCGAGGATTCTGTATCGGGACGAGGGCGCAGCCCGAGTCCTGATACAGACTCCGAGACAAAACAAAACAAGAACAAGAACTAGTAGTCACTACAGAAGTAGTAGTCACCTAAAACCCGAGCAAGTTCACTGCAATCCGACGATCGTCACGTCGGCGTACAACGTGCGCATGCGCAGTTCCTTACTGACCGGATACGGGATACGGGGGTCGGATACGGAATATATCTAGTCAGCGCTTATCCAATAGGAACACGAGAATTGTCTCGATGGCAGGATAAATGGATGGATCTTTTTGATTAGTGGAACTAGTACATGATAGGATATACAAAAATACCAATGACAGCAACTTTTGCCTGTACGGAGCCCCAGGCAGTAGCTCCAAGTGCCCCAACTGATTTATTCAGACGCGGTGGCGTAACCAGAGGGGGCAGGGCACCCCCCAGTCAGAGGCCATGCCTCCTGATGCCCCCCAAATGAAATATGACAAAATACAATGTTACCCATGACATTGCAGTACATGCCCTAATTTGCCCAGTGGCTTGACTTTTAAAGTAAAAATAGCTCTATAAATAGCTAATAGCTCTGAAATACCTACTTTTAGACCAAATTAAGCTAATTTTAGGTAATTTTGATATAGCGCGCGTTTTCCCCCACAAATGTATCTTTCCTCCCGTTTGCCCACCAATTTTTTGTTGTTTATGCTGGCGCCACCACTGGATATGCCACCCAACCAGTCAAAGGCCATGACCCCCTGACCCCTCCCCCCCCCCCCCAATTTTTTTTTTAAATACCTAGTTACGCCACTGTTCTGACGAAGAGGTACATGGATGAATCTTTTTGCATTGGAACGATTACATGTTAGTATAAAAAATACCAATGACAGCAACTTTTGGCTGTATGGGGCTTTAGCCGAAAGGGCCCCACATCATCATCTTTCGGCTGCGGAGCAGGCGACAACAAGTTTTCTCCAAGCACGGCGATCTGTAGCAAGAGTGGCTATCTGACGTTCTTGAAACATGCCTTCATTGTCACCAAGTAAGCGCTGTACAGGGTGAGTCAAAAAAAAGTGTACTCAACTACAGCGATTTTTTTTTAGAAAAAGTATTCGTTTGTTTTCAAAACAATATACTACGGTATAAACACAAATCAATTAGCTTTAATATGAATTTTATCTGGTTTAGATTGGTTGAGGGAAACTTATTTTACGCTGTTTTGAATAAAAGTGACCAATTTAACTTCCGAACACGCTTTCCAGATCTTGACCATTATATTTCATAAGATACGACCAATAAAAAATTACAATACCGACAGCGAAAGGATCAATTCCTTTGTTATGAATGATTAAAGTGTGGTAATTGTGTCATAAATAGGCCTTAAAGCTGTCTATTGTTTTAATCTATTAGGAGACAATTTTGAACAAGTGTATTATCTACTTAATTCTTTTAATAAACAAGATGTGTAATGCTTTACATTACAATCCTAGTAAACATTATTAAGCTCGTTAAGCTTGAAATTAAAAACCGTGTTTTAGGTGAAAAAACAGCTCCTGTACAGAAATAGTCATATTTACTTAAAGGTATCATCAAATAGCGTGATTTTTTTTCCAGATGGTAGCACAGAAATGGCGCAATCATTTAAAGTTTTGTTTGCCTTGATTTTGTGGTCAAAAATCTTTTTTTTAATTTTTTCAATTAGGGTACACTTTTTTTTGAATCACCCTGTATGTACTTCAAGTATGATGTGCATGGACGACCAGGTCTCCTTCGGCCATGTGTTGGAATAATGTAAGTGGCATACATTCTAGCAGGCTCTTCATCAGGGAGACGGAGAATATGTCCAAGGAATCTCAGCTGGCGACTTTTTACACGGTTGACAAGAGGCTCAGTCTTGGTCATGTTATAAATGGTGGTGTTTGGGACATGATCCATGCGTTTTATGATAAGCATTATCCTGTAGCAAGAGGTAGCATAGGCATTTATTTTGCCCTCCATATCTTGAGATATCACCCAGGATTCACAGCCATACAGCAAAATCGTCACACAGGTGGTGCTAAATAATTTCACTTTTGTTGCGATAGCTACTTAAGGACTCCTCCACAGGTGTTCCAACTTCCAGAATGCGCACCATGCCAATGCCCTGCGTCTTTAAGGTCACTTTCACCCGATGCCATCATAGAGCCCAGATATCTGAAATCCGTCACATGGCTGATGGTTTCCCCATAGACATGTAGTGTTGGGTGAGGATTGCAGTTGGCCGTCATATACTCTGTTTTGAAAACGCTAATGATAAGGCCATGCGCCAAGGTCTCTTGCTGCTGCAGCCGTTTTTGTCAGCTGGGTCTGAGCTCTGAGGTCTGAGGTCTGATGAGAATCATATTATAAAACACCTTTTTGTTGTTACCTAAATTTTCTGTGTTTAACTTAACTCTTTACACGCTGGATGTCACTCAGAAGTGCTGTTTGAACATGCGTTGGGCAACACAATCATAGTACATACTGTCATCGAGATAAATTTAATGACAAATTATTATGAATACGGTAATGTCTTTATTCTTAAATTATGTTACGTAATACTGGTTTCCAACACATGCTGGCAATATTACACTACTCCCGGACAAGTACATGACATTTCCCTGTCCAGTCACATGCAAGAGAAGGCGATTTTCTTCATATCCTCCGTACAAGAGGCGGTGAGTTCTCGGCTATGTGAGACAAACTACCACCGACTAGCTCGACGGCATCCCCGCTCAACTTCCCAGCCGAAATGTTTTGTTGTCGAGGCACAACAGTAACCGCATACAAATTCCCTGCCGGCTGGGGAGTGTCTACTGCACAAATCCCCGCCCTATCTCGACGAGTGCCCCTGATTGCCTGTGTACTCGGGGCCAGAACTGCAAATGACGAGCACATAAGTGAAAGAGCTAATTTTGCACGGCATCTTATTCCATATTTAGAATGTATGAAATGTATTGCTTTTGACTCTTTATCAAATGTTAGATTCTTCTCTCATGCTTTTGTTATGTTATTGCTAGGAAGTCATTATTATATTGTAACTTCTTGCATCAATTTACCTGTTAATGTAGCTCTTGGATGTGTGGGTAATCCATGAATGGACACAATTGGGCTCACCCGACAAGTTACAGATTGTAGAGCTTGGTCCAGGAAGGGGCACCTTAGCCGATGATATACTCAGGGTAAGGAACTATTTATTGTGGGCAAATCATAGAATTTTTTGCAGGAATGTCATTTTATTTTCACAGTGTACACTATCTTTTATCAACTATGTCGTATTCTTCTAATCAGCCATGGACAAACTGATGTTTAGGAAGTATAAGAAGTATGTCACTTCATTTGTCTGAAATGTTACATTCTAAGTCAGTGAATATGACAAAAAATTGAACACAATTTGAATATTATAATGTATTTTGAAATGTTTGTGTTGTATAGTAGCTTTAACCTTATACCATATAAATATTAGATTTTGTTTGTCTCATAGAATTAAAGAAAATCTGTGTCATAGGAATATATTTTTCACCATTTGATGTGACTGACATGAGATAGACTGTTTTTAATTATACTGTAGTTTGGACAGAAAGGTCAAGTGTGGAAAGGATTGAACACAGGAATCACTGAGTGAATCATCTTTAACAAATGATGTGCAAATCACTTTGAATTGAATTTTGATTTGGTTTCTTTTTTCCTCAGGTATTTACCCAATTTCATCATGTAACAAAGAATGCAGAGATGTCTCTGCATATGGTTGAAGTCAGTCCGAAGATGAGTGCAATGCAAGAAGCTAAATTGACAGGTAATGCAGTTGAAGGCAAGTCTGCTGAGATGGATGCAGTAAGCAACATAGATGAGATCCCATATAGAAGAGTGACTAGCAAAACAGGTGTACCTGTGTCATGGTATACACATTTATCACAGGTGCCTACAGGTAGGACGTTTTCTGATCTCTTGTTTGAAACATAAGGCGAGGAAAAACTCCACTCTGTTCTACGTTTGTTTGAGAATTGTTTTGCAAATTGTGTGCAATTTTTGGGCTGATTTTATTTTCAATCAAAAATGTCTATAATCTAGTCAACTGGACTTACTTTTATTGTTTGGCGACAGTTTCACATCCTATCCCGGATGTATCGTCAGGCCGACTGATGTTCTAGTGGCTTTGTTTGACCCGTGACGGGTCAAAGAGTCCAAACGTCGAGGGATCTTGTTGACCGCTGGAGTGTAGGCCCCCGCTAGGTTGTGACGTAGGCCCCCTCCTCTGTTGAGAGTTGGCTCCTCTCGCTTCACATAAACCGCTTCCTTAACCCCTCTTTCGAACCACCGCGATTCTCGGTCCAAGATCAGAACCTCCTTATTGTCAAATGTGTGATGGGTGCTGTTGAGATGAGTGTACATGGCTGACTCTCCGCAGCTAGAGCTTGGTCGTCTGTGCTGGTACATGCGTTTAGCCAGAGTTTGTTTTGTTTCGCCTATGTACACATCCTCACAGTCCTTGTCCTTACATTGAATGCCATCAGTTGATCTTTAGGTGGTTTGTCTTTAGGGTGGACAAGCTTCTGCCTCAGTGTGTTGGTGGGCTTGAAGGCAACAGGTATCTGGTAGTCTCTGAAAATTCTGCGAATTTTCTCAGAGAGGCCAGACACATAAGGGATGGTAACGTTGTGTCTCTTTAAAGTGTCTTTGTTACCATCAGAGTTTGCTGTGTTGCTCTTTGATGAAGCGTTGGTCTTGCGAAGTGCCTTCTCAAAGGTCCACTTGCGGTACCCGCAAGCACCCAGTGCTGTTTTTAGGTGCGAGTGTTCTTTGTTTTTTGTGTCCTCATCTGTGCTGATGGAATCCGCTCGATGGAACAGCGTTTTGATTACCCCGTTTTGATTACCTCCAGTTTATGGACTAAGGGGTGGTGTGAATCAAACAGGAGACATTGATCCGTGTGAGTGTCTTTTCGGTAGGCGGATGTTGTGAGTTTGCTGTTGTCCCGGACGTGAACCAAACAATCCAGAAACGCGAGTTTGTTGTCCTTAATTTTCTCCTGCGTGAACTTGATGTGTTGGTTGACTTGGTTGATATGGTCAAAAAAGGGGACTAGTTGATCTTCCTTTATTTTGACCCAAGTGTCGTCCACGTATCTAAACCAATGGGTAGGTGGTGTAGGTATACCAAAGCCTGCCGTTCAAAGCGTTCCGTTCAAAGCGTTCCATAATAAAGTCAGAATGCTCAACATCCAGGACAGAGTTGCCCAATTAAAACTTAACCATGTTTTTAAATTTTTTAACAATACGTCACCTGAGTATTTTAAGTCAAATTTTACACGAGTATCCTCATTTCATAATTACAGTACCAGGGGTAGCCCATTCAACTTTATTGTTCCTCACTCCAAAACCCATTCCAGTTTCACCTTTTGCAACACGGCCATCCATCACTGGAATTCTCTTCCAAACAACATCAAAGCCACTTCAAATTCCAATACATTTAAACAATTAGTCAGGAAGCATCTTGCTAGCCACTCTCACATTTGATTGTTTATTGTTTCCATTAGTCATTGTACTTTTTGTTTTCTTCCCTATTTCCCTTCAGTCTCTATTTTTATGTTGAGGACCCCAATGGAAATAAGCTATATATTTCTATGGCTTTCTTGGGCTATCCTTGGTACTCTTGTCCCATAATGTTATTTGTATGTCCTTATTGATGTTTCAAAAGTGCAATATTTTGTATGTCATTTTCTTTGTGTATCTTATGCTGTATTATAATGTATATATGTGCAATGTATGTTTGAGTACCAAATAATTAAAAAAAAAAAAAAAAAAAAAAAGGTTCACGACAATCGGGGAAACCGGAGAACCCATGGCACAGCCATGACGTTGTCTGTAGAACTTCCCATTGTAAACAAAATATGTGGTGTTTAGACAAAGTTCTAGTAGGGAGCACACTTGGTCAGGATTTAGCTTAGTTCTTTCGCTGAGGGTATTATCCTTGTTGAGAAATTCCTTGACCACCTCTACCGCTTCGTTCGGGGGAACACACATGAAAAGGGCAGACACGTCGTATGATGTAGTGGTCTCCCCTTCTTCAAGCTGGATATCCTTGATTTTGTCGACAAAGTCTTTGGAGTTGACAATGTGATGTTTCGATTTGCCGACGAGAGGGCCGATTACATATGCTAGGTGTTTGGCAACGTTGTACGTGACGGAGTCTATGCTGCTAACAATAGGACGGAGTGGTGCATTCTGCTTGTGTATCTTAGGTAGTCCATAAAACTTGGGAACGGAGTCACCCGGGTATAGTTTGTAATATAAGGGTCTGTCGATAGCCTCCGATTTTTCAAGTTTTTGTAAGCATTCGATTATCTTTTTCTTGTAACCACTGGTGGAGTCTCTTTTGAGCAGTTGGTAAGTCTTGGTATCACTCAATAACACCTCTGCTTTCTCATTGTACTCGTCTTTGTCTAACACAACAGTACACCTGCCTTTATCTGCTGGCAAAATGGTGATGTCCTTGGCTAAGGTTTTGACCGCTCCCTGTTGTTCTTTGTTTAGTTTAGAGTTTAGTAATTTAGCGTTGACGAGACATGATGTTTTATTTTGGATTTTTTAAAAAGAATTATGAAATATTTTGAGAATTCACCAACATTTTCTGCAATTTTTGAATGCAAAGTGACGCTTGACCAAACCAACCTTACCAGAGAGGTCCGTTTGCCCGTAGAACAGGGGTTTTTAAACAGTTTTTTACACTATTTTCAGTTTTCCACTACTACCTTCCCACTTGCCTGTCCATAGTTTTTTACCTAGTTGGGCGAAATCAATTAATTGGAGACAATTCCTTTGCAACCTATTGTTAATTGACATATACTCATTGGACCATATTCCTAAACTTTGTACTGGCCCTTTGTCGTGAATGGTCACAAATTATGTTTTGATTGTCAATCGTAAGATATTATAGGTAAGGCCTCGTTTGCACTTTGGGGATAATCGCTGGGCAACCAAACCAAATGTTTTCAGTGGATAAGGGACAGTCCATCAGAATGGCATTCTTTTTTCAGAGCCACCATGTTTGGTATTTTCAGCAGTAGTTTGGGAAACAGCTCTTTTGAGGTCCTTACCCTTAATATGAAACCATTTGAAAGGAATTTTTACAGAGCCACCGATATTAAGTAGGCCTCTACAAAGGGTACCTACTTTTATAAAATACCAAAATAGTGATTCTATATATACAAAGAGCAGTCTGCATGATGCATACTCAGAGTCATTTTGTTCTGAAGATGATAGATCTATTAAATGTAACCTTACCAGACGCCACAAAAGGCAACAGCAAATAGATCTTGTGGCACGTTCCGGCGAGCTGTCAAATGGTCTTGAAAAAGTTAACTTTTTCGAGCTCCCCCTGTAACGCAATCAGTTAGATCGGATTCGATCCCCAGCGTGGGCGAACAGTGATCTTTCCCCCAAAATGTGACCCGTTTTTCTCCCCTGATAGTTTATTTGTCAAAAACATGATTAGGGTTAATGACAATAGTTTGACAGCATTATACTTGTCTGACACTAGTTAAACTACAATCCAAAAACTTACTGTTGGAACACTTTGAGGACCTCATTGAAATCATTCCCCCATTCCCCCATCCCGCCTGTCCAATGTTGTTCGGGACCTTTTCATCTCCGCGGTCGTTGGGACCCTCAACATTGATTGGTGGGGGCGGGGGAGGGATATGAGTTAGTAGATAGCTTACGCTCCACATACAAGTTTGTTGCAAAACAGTGGCGTAGCTAGGATTTTTGTCAGGGGGGGCAGATTTCCAAAATTGTCGTAAAAGGGTGACTCAATTTTGTTCTCTCGAAAAGTGGTCCATGTAAGTTGTCATAATGCCTACACACTACATCCGGGAGAATGGGGCGGGGCACAATAGGGTTTGGGGGCGGAGAACAAAGGGATTTTTAAGGGATTTTTTCTGTCAGGGGGGCATTTATAAATATATAAAAAAATAACATTCACACAACTTTATTAGAAATTATCCGTACAACTTTATTGTAGAAAGATCACACAGGAAACTGGAAACCAATGCTTAGCACGAGGCTGCCGGAAACAGGATTCCCTGTATACACACCATCAAAAGAAGGGGATAGTTAAGCCAAGGAGGAGAAGCATATTCTACAGGCGCGACTGACCCATTGAGGTTTTTGTTTTATTTGAGAGGAACAGGTTTTTCTTCATCGCCTTATCAAGTCACATTTGATAAAACATTAAAAACAAGAATTTAATTTGTCTTTCTGTACTTGTAGAAAACTGATAAAGGATGGAGAGAAATAATTGTGGACATCGATGAAGACCAAGGGCCTCATCATCTACAGTTTGTGTTAGCTCCAGGGCCAACTGCTGCCTCCAAAGTTTACATAAAGGTATGGATTAGGGCCAATGAGTTTAGGAAAATACTCTATATAAATGATAAATACCATACTTGCAATGCATCTCAGCCACATTTTTGTAAGCAAAAATATTTACATTTTCATAATGGATCCAAAAAGATCAGTGATTTAGCAAAATAGGGAAATATGTTTAAGCAGTATTCATTGTAAAATGCAACTGTTTTTACTTGAATATTTTATTAAGTGTTGCTTCATCTAAGATTGAGCAATCGAAACCCAAATGTATCAACCGACTTGAATTAATGGATAACAAAAACATCAACTTTTCAAATGTAACTTAGTAGTCCATATGACAACCATTTATTTTTAATACCTAACTTTCAGCCAGTAGGCTCACAATAATCCATTATGTCCTCTTTTTCTAGGGCGATGAGAAGAGAGAACATATAGAACTGTGTCCACAAGGTGGTGTGATAGCTCAAGAAATGGCTACTAGGATAGAAGAAAATGGTGGCATGGGGCTTATTATAGACTATATGGACATGATGGCACCAAGACGGATACAATACGAGTAGGTTTAAGTTATAACCTTTGAAGTACTAGTCACAGAATACCATCAACGAGACCCTGTTATATAACCCAATTATATTCCCATTAGTGGTATAATGTACAATATGACTTTCCGAGATGTTCGTACAGCGGGCTACTTCTTCTGACCAAGCAGCATGTTTGCCAGTTAGGTTGCCACATTGACTATACTATACACTCATTGAACTTGGTTGCCAGTTCCATTTTTCTTCCAAATCAAAAACCACTTTGGGTAAGTTTGTTGATAAAAAGGGGTTTACAAAACTTTTTTTGAATTGTTTTATTTTGGTCATTTGTAAATAAATATAGTGGCCACAATTGGCTGAAAATCTTGACCTGTCTTTTAGGTAATTTAGGCACGTATTAGGGAATTATTGGATTCAAGTAGTTATAAACAACTGAGTGAAATAGCATCCATAAAACTTCATAAATAGTATTTACATCTATCACATTGGCGAATGTGTGTATTGATTTAATATGTCTCAAATATTAGCCATATTTAAACTTTCATCATTGCTTCTTTTATCAAACTGTTTGTTATGCATCCCATCAGCTAGTATTATACATGTAGTTACCTGCAAACAACTATCAATACCCATATTGACCACCACATTTTCAAACATGCTACATGTAGTCATACACGTGTGAGCAAAACGGACATCAGCTCAATACAGCATTTCAATAGAGATGATTATCCCTCCATTGAGGATCTATTGTAACAGTCAGTCACAGCGCGGTAGCCTGTGGGAGTTTTACCCAGCGCGGCAATTACAATTTTGCCAGCAAATATGATAAGTGCTGTGATGTTGGGCTCAATGGTATTCTGTGTCTGGTAAACTCTTGAGTTATGGGTAAATTATATGCCCCAAGAGTTTTTCTCCTTTTTTTTCTCTTTAGTATCTGCATTTATTATATAACATAGGAACATTCATGTACAACAACACTTTCCCCCGCCGTGAAACCTAATCTTTATGCTGATTTATGACTAGATTGTAACACTTTGTAACTCTTGTTCTGAAAACTGGGTATTTTGTTGAACAAGAAAACAAATGTTTATAAGGCGACGAAACCTCCTGTTGTTCAGGCAGATGAACCTCGGGATGAACCTTTCAGGTTGGATTAGTCAGTCAGGGTTTTTCTCTCTTCAAAATGACACAAACAATAGCAAAAATCCGTAAAAACTTGGCCTTTTTGTTGTTGACAAAACTAAAAATTTCCCCCCAAAATTGTGAAAATATGTTTTTTTTTAATTTTCACCTGCAATTTTATCCCCCTCCAATTTATAAAAAAAAAAGTCATTCTGGCCCGTAGAACAGGGTGTTTTTTTACGTTGCCTACAGGAGTTTGAGATATGGTATTTGAACATTGAAAAATATGAATGGTGGAAGCTGATTTATGACTGGATGAAATACTGTAAAACCCTTGTCTCTAAAGAATCACACATGTAAAGTTGAAGATTATACTGTCTTCTTTGGGTTAATGCTGAGATTACTTTACTGACTTGAGGAAGACAGAATAGCTTTGAGTACGTATTGCAAAGTGTACTATAATAGGATAATCCTGTTCAGTCCGGTTTTTGTTGAATAATATTCATTCAAAATTGTTGCTAATTTCAATTATTTTTGGAAGAAGTTTTAGTCAGAAATTTCTACCTAAACCTGTAACTTATCATTGTACTTGTTTCTTGCAGGGTTTCAAAAATCATAAATTGCATGACGTCTTGAGTGAACCTGGAACGGCTGATTTGACGGCAGATGTGGATTTCTCGTACCTCAGAAATATTGTGCATCAACATAAAGGTTGGTCAACAAAAAACACGTTATAATTTGTGTTGATGCTTAAGGAAATGGGATGCTATTACAGTGTAACAAGCTATTGATTTCTTCACTTAAAAATGTTGAGGGTACATTACTCATGCTTATGATTATGCTAACCGAATGCTAACATTTGTTACATTTGCCAGACTTTTGCTGTTTATCACAGGATTGTATTTGAAATTAGAGGGAGTTTTAAACTCTTTAATGTAGATATTTTGTTCACTTTTTAAACAGGCACTAAGATTATTCTCCGTTCTAATTCTACATAAACCCACCTCGTTTGTGTGTATTTCTCATATTATTTATTCTCCTTTTGTAGTGTCTTCCTATGGACCCGTCACCCAGCAGGCATTTCTACAACAAATGGGTATCCAGACAAGACTAAAGGTATGGATTATTTACAAGAATGTTAATATACTGTTGAGATTGGTGGTATCTCACATTTAAAAGCAATTGACAAATATAAAAAAATAACATTCACACAACTTTATTAGAAATTATCTGTACAACTTTATTGTAGAAAGATCACACAGAACTTTCTGGTACAGAGCATTTACCAAGTACAGAACATTCACCAACTAAAATCTATAACACAACTAATTCAACATCATTATGGTATATGATAAATCTCAGATCTCAACACTGCCCCCCCCCCCCCTCTCAAAATGTTGATCTCGTGATCGATAGAAGAACAACCCTACATCAATTTTATATATGTAATTGTTTACTACAGAAATATGAACTTAATACTCCTTCATAATAAAAAAAAACTCAGCATAATCTTAATGTGAACATTCATCCTTGGGAACTGATTACCTCAAATCAGAATTAAGTATTGTTTGGAAAACTTTTACAAAATAGTGGGAAACGTATAAACATGTTCGAAGGAGTTTGGCTGAAATCTTTGATAAACACATATTTATAAGTACAATATTTTTAAAGCACATGTCCTTGTATGTGTTACGGTTATTAGCATGAGTGATCATGTGACGCCTGTTAGCACAGAGTAACATTACTTGATTAGGGACCAACAAATCATATACTAAAATCACCAAAGTGGAATATACACATTCCGAATTGAATACAGTAGAATTAAATATTCTTAAATTACAAATACAAAACATTTTGGTGACATTTTCCATCAATCTCACGTCACCAACTAGTACAAAGCACTTTGTGGTACTATTTATGAAAGGTTCATTGTACTGATCCAATAACATGTACTCACGTGTACGTTTCGGATACGTCTGTATCCTTTGTCAACACTTGTGGTAGTGACGATCTTGACGACTCTTGGAGGAGTTGCCAGTTGATTTATCATCAGGGGATTGTTTTCCCGATGATAAAAGATCATCGAATACGTGCGTGAGAAAGTACCCCTCGTCTCGATTCATTGTTGAGGCCCCTCTCTTTCTGATCTCTATTGCCTCGCGTATCCATCTCTTGTATCTGTCCTGCTCCGTACCTATTACCTTCGCCTCATCCCACCCGATGACATGGTTTAAGTCCACAACATGGTCTGTGATGGCCGACTTGTTAACTGTGGTGAGTGATGCCTTTCTCCCTGCTCTGGTGACCGTTGTGCTGTTAGCTTTCTCTGCCTCTTTCTTGTGTTCACCGAGTCGCGTGCCAAACTGTCTTCCTGTTTCGCCGATGTAGCTTTTGTCACAATTCTTACATGGAATGTCGTAAATAGCATCCGATATATTGTGCGGGTCGCGTTTGTCTTTGGGATGGACCAGCTGATTGCGAATTGTGCAGTGTGGTTTCATGGCTGTGGAGATGTTGTAGGATTTCATTGTTCTAGCAACACGTTCGGAAACACCTTTGACATAAGGCAGGACAACAAATCCGCAGCTCCTAGTATCATCTGTCTTGTTGGTAGTCTTTTTCGTAGCTTTGGGTGTAGCCATTTATTTTTTAACTTTGTCGAAAGACCAAGATGGATAGCCACATAGCAGGAGAGCGTCTTGTACCTTTTTCTCCTCCTCTTTCTTGTCCGCTTCTTCTGTTATGACCTTATCTTTTCTGTCGTAAAGAGTTCTAATTACTCCAAGTTTTTGGTGAAGAGGGTGGTGGGAGTTGTAGTTCAGGTATTGATCCGTGTGTGTCGGCTTTCTGTACACCAATAACTTGACTGTCCCGTCGTCCTTTCTCACAATGAGTGTGTCCAAAAACGGAATTTTACCTTCAACCTCTTGTTCGTATGTGAACTTGATAGACTCAGATTTGTCGACTTGATTGATGTGCTCTGTGAGTTGGTCGATGCAGTCTTCTTTGACAACTTCCAGAATGTCATCCACATACCTGAGCCATAACTTGGGTTTACACTCTATGGGGGCTGTGGCGATGGCCTGTTGCTCCAAATGTTCCATGAATATGTTGGCGGCAATAGGGGAGACTGGACTGCCCATCGCTGTGCCGAAGAGTTGACGGTAGATCTTAGATCTAAAGGTGAAGTAGCTAGTTGTGAGGATGAAATGTAGCAGCTCAACCACATCGTCGCATGTTAATTTGAAACCTTCTTGTTTGTTGTATCGTTTAAGGACATCTTCTTTCGCCAGTCTGCTTTTCACTATTTCCAGGACTTGATCAATTGGTGTGTTGGTAAATAGGCTGATGACATCGTGGGAATTCAGAATGTCCCCCACCTCAATTACTATGTCTGCTAACTCAGTCGCCAGATGCTGCGAATTCTTAACATGGTGGTCTGTTTTCCCTACCAATTCTCCAAGCATGTCCGCTAACCATCGTGAAACACTGTAGCCTATGGAACTGGTGTAGTCTACTATTGGGCGTAGTGGCGTGTTTATTTTGTGGTTTTTGGGAGTGCAGTAGAGACGTGGAACATTTTTAGCAGTAGGGTACAGTTG
This sequence comes from Ophiura sarsii, assembly GCA_035610835.1. Classification (NCBI taxonomy): domain Eukaryota; kingdom Metazoa; phylum Echinodermata; class Ophiuroidea; order Amphilepidida; family Ophiuridae; genus Ophiura; species Ophiura sarsii. Next base: position 131,137,898 of record CM069441.1, on the reverse strand, counting down.
TTTGTACTTGTACTCGGAGATCTTTTCTTCCTTCTTGAGACGAGATAGAATGCTGATCAGCTTGCGTTTGTACTTGGCTGTTGGGTCTTTTGTGAGCTCTTCGTACGTCTTTTTATCCGCTAGCATGGAGGACACTTTCTCCTCGTAGGTACTTACATCTAACACACATGTTGCTTTACCTTTGTCAGCTGGAAGGATGATGATTGTCTTCTCCTTTTTGAGACTGTTTATCGCTTTTCTTTCACCTTTCGTAACATTATTCTCCGGTGGTTTAGACGACTTTAGGATACTCGCTTCTTTAGCACGTAATTGAGCACTATCAGCTGGAGGTAATTTCCGGCAGGCTACTTCTGTCGCGATTACAAAATCCTCCGCGCATACATCGGTTGGTGAGACAGCATAATTTAGTCCTTTTGCTAGCACACTCGTTTGATCTTTATTCAACTTATATTTCGAAAGATTCACCACCCACTTTTTGAGTTGGGTACCCGAGAGATCGGTGTTTGGTTGAGAGTTCTTCTTTCTTTCCGCGGACTTACTTTCCAAATTCTGCAACTTCCGTGTGTGAGTCGCCTTTGTGTTATTGTACGTACTCTTTTACAGACTCAAGATGAATTGGAGTTTCCGCGGGAATAATTTTATCCAAATCTTTCTCTCGCGATTCTTTCTGCTTTTTCAAAAATCCGATTTTGTTGCTTACAACGCGAATCCTTTCTTTGATGAGGCATTTTCCCGCGTGTTTGATGATGTCTTTCGCTTTATTAGAGTTGATCGGGCATCGTAGCTTGAGGCTGGATGGGGTGAGGTTTAGGTCTCGGCAACGGAGGCTGAATACAAGTGGTTACGATGGCGCTGTAGTTTTTTCTCGACGTTTTCGATATCACGTAGATGTTTTACTGTACTTTGTCCACAAGATTCACGAATATTACCAAATAGGTTCATAAGGATCGTTGAGTAGAATATTTATGAAAGGTTCATTGTACTGATCCAATAACATGTACTCACGTGTACGTTTCGGATACGTCTGTATCCTTTGTCAACACTTGTGGTAGTGACGATCTTGACGACTCTTGGAGGAGTTGCCAGTTGATTTATCATCAGGGGATTTTTTTCCCGATGATAAAAGATCATCGAATACGTGCGTGAGAAAGTACTGCCCCTCGTCTCGACTCATTGCAGTGGCGTCACTTATGAGAAATGCATGGGACCTCATTTTCTTTTAAAATGGTTCTAGTTGACAAGTTCACTAAGAAACTAAGGTAATGACTCTACTACGAGTAGGGCTCGCGTGCTACCCATGTGACTCGCCGTGCCCGTATAGCGTGTAGCGAATACCGAATAGCGTATAGCGAATACCGTATACCGTATACTTCTATGTGAACCCAGCCTAATGAGACTGTTTGAATCCAAATCAAAACCACCTGGGCCGGTTTTTGTGTGCAATTTTGAGACACAATTGGATTGAAATTAGTCCAATGAAATTGTCACAAGGCACTATCTCGTACTTGTCCTGAAAAAAATTGTTGACAATAGCTCATGGGAGTTCTTTTTAAAGCTGTGGACACATCTTCTATGTAATGTATAATAAGGTTTTGATTTCAGATCAATGTTTGTCCCGCTTAGTGATGATGAAGTGTTCAAATAAATTCCTATCCTTGAAGTTGAACTATTCTAATTAATGAGAGTTGAGCATGTGATAAAAAACCAATTTCAGCGTTGATTTGGGGGAGTTGGGCATGTAGCATTTTACAAAATGTTTTTAACAACATACCAACATTTGTTGCATGGATTGTAGATTCAATAGACAAGTATTTGATATGGTATACTCAGCACATAGAATAAAAATGAAATAATACAGTGCTTAACTTATCATTTATGTTTTCAGAAATTGCTAATGACAGCTAAACCAGACGACCAGAAAGACCTCATCTCTGGGTATAAAATGCTCATGGATGCCGCGCAGATGGGAGAACGATTCAAAGCATTTGCGTTGATGCAAAAGAGCAGACCGTGTTCTAATGAAGGGGATATCTACACTCCAGCAGGATTTGCTGTTCCTTGAGGATGTGAAAGTGTTTTGGAACTGATAGAATCTGACTTTTGGAACATTTCTGCGATACCTTCAGAAAAAGATATGGCAGATAAATTGCTGGTGACTGATGAACATGGCAGGACCATGTACCAGAGAGTCAGTTGTCCATGCTAAGGGCATGACTATGTCAACATCAGATCCTGTAACAGAGTGTTGGTAATTCGGAAGAACTGTCATATGTGGCATGATCTGCAGTGTGGCGAAATATTATTTAAAGAGTTTTTAAGGTTTATCATATTGCACACACCATTTCTAAAGCAAATGGGTACAACTGAAGTGAATAATATTCGTAATAAATCTTATTTTTTGTTAGTTTTGTTAGTGGGGCAAATTTGGGATGGCAAATATGTGGCGCCTTAGGCTCATTATTGTGTATAAAGGCAGAAGATCCTCCATTACCCCAATACCAAAGAATGAAATCAGACTAGATCCATCTGAGATTCAACATATTAATGTTAAGTGTCACAGGAAAGTGTAGCATGTTACCAACCCTTCCATCATTCCGTCAAGGAAAACTAATGATAATGATGTATTAAAATACGATAGTTGAGAAGCATGTCTCTAGATAGCTCTCAGATCCAGTACTTCCTATTTCCAGGGGTGTCATTCTTCCTGACTGACTTTGGCCATTTGTGTCAGTTTTGCTGCTTCTGTCTCGCCAGTTTCTTGTACCATCTTGGTGAGAAGACCATCTTCATTCTGCAGTAGCTGGTAAGGAGTATCAAATTCGGCAATAGAGCCATTGTCTAGCACCTGAAATATGAAATATCAGTCTGAGTCAATGATCTTATTAGCCATCCTAGTCGATGAGATGAGTGTTTCTGTAAGAAACGTTGCAAGAAACAATCATCTAATTATTGACGGGGTGGCAGGCTAAGGTAAGGTCATTGACTCTGAAAGTGATTGCATCATACTTTGCATTGAAGGGCAATTCTGATCCTAAGTAAGGAAGGTGAACACTTTTAACAGGGATAATGGCAACTCCCGCAGTAGCACCTACTCCAATTCACTTTGGATGACATAAGAATTAGAACAGGCAACAGTGTTTTCAGTGGTTGATCGTCAGCACTGATTTTGCTGAACTTACCATATCTTGAAGTCTAAAATAATCTAAATTAATCTTACCATTATTCTGTCCGAGTCCATTACAGTATTCAATCTGTGAGCTATGGTTAGCACTGTACACTGCTTAAAACGTTGTCGAATTGTGGTCTGGATAAGCTCGTCAGTTCTATGAGAAATGCGCGAGAATTACTGATTATTGTTCTCAGAAATGATTGTTTGAGCTTTGATTTGAATTGATTTGTAAACCATGATAACTTTTAATCTCAAAAACGTTATACCAGAATTATATCTAAGTGACCTTGCCTTAATAATATGAACTATACAGTGAAACTTCGTTAACACAAAGTCTGTTACTTCGCTTTCACTCACCCGTCAACCATTCCCTCCATTTGGGATGTCATAAAAGGTGAATCAACTATAACAATAACTGATGTGATTTGCTGGAAATATGAGACAGATATAATCGCGTGAACTATACAAGGACATAGTTTATACAAATCCCTACCAATCGGATCTTGTTTGCTCCTTTGTGACTGTAGGCAAGTGCTGATTTATAACGGATATAGACCGCTATGGAATCTTTTCATCGAATATTCTTCTTTAAGGCAGGTTTCACCTAATGTGAAGTTTTCAGTGCAGGAATATTTGTGAAATTATAAGATAGCGTAAATAACTGCATTACGATATTTGTTACATCAAAAAGGATCCAAAAAATGATTTCAATTAATAGTATCATCCATGGTGTACAACGCTTGACCCGTTCAGGAATTGATCCAAATCGATACCCGCTTAGGAATTGATTCAAATCGAAGCCCGTTCAGGAATTGATTCAAATCGATGCCCGTTCAGGAATTGATTCAAATCGATACCCATTCAGGAATTGATTCAAATCGATACCCGTTCAGAAATTGATTCAAATCGATGCCCGTTTAGGAATTGATTCAAATCGATATCCGTTCAGAAATTGATTCAAATCGATGCCCGTTTAGGAATTGATTCAAATCGATGCCCGTTCAGGTAATGATTCAAATCGATACCCATTCAAGAATTGATTCAAATCGATACCCGTTCAGAAATTGATTTAAATCGATGCCCTTTTAGGAATTGATTTAAATCGATGCCCGTTCAGGTATTGATTTAAATCGATGCCCGTTCAGGTATTGATTCAAATCGATACCCGTTCAGGGATTGATTCAAATCTATGCCCGTTAAGGGAATTGATTCAAATCGATGCCCGTTCAGGGATTGATTCAATTCGTATATTTTACGTTTGTTTTGGATGCTGACTCTTGCATTTTAAGTTAACTGATTCTCACTTGAGATCTACATTAGCCGTGGCTTCATCTACAATCAGGATCTTATTCCTTCTTAGTATGGCCCGTGCCAAACACATCAACTGTCTCTGCCCAACGCTAAAGTTTGATCCTCCTTCCGCCATTTTGGTCTCCAGACCGTTTTCTAGACTCTCTATTTCTGTCTTTAACTGTACCTGTGGTGTTATATAAAGGAATCCATTTTAATATTTGCAATCACAATGAAGGAATAATTTGGTTGGGTATAACGAGGTTTGAATTTCTTTAATTTCTTCAGAAAATGTATAAAAGGAATCCATTTAAACGTTTGCAACCAATGTGAAAATGGCGTATTTGGCGGGTTTTTGCAAATGATATATATGATGTGACCTGTGACGTAGTGTCCGACGGTATGCGTGCGCACAAACAGGGAATAGGGAATGTGCTTTGTAAATTAAATTCACACTTGATTGATCATTACTTACGTTATAGAATAGTGCAGTAGTCATGGTTTGCACCCTTAGCACATTTAGAGATCAGGTTCTAAATATGGTTGCCCGGCGGTATGCGTACGCACCATAAGGCCAGGTGCTTTTATAAAATTGGCGCTCAGTGATGAGTATTTTGCTTTTGAATAGTACGTATGCATTAGTCATGGACTAGTACCTCTAGCATGTCTTCAGACCAGGCGCTAATCAATTTGAAAACACTACTGACATAAACAACGGTCACATATCATCTATAAACCTACATTTCTTCAGGTACCTCAAGCATCACTACTAAAAGTTGGCAATTTCGAATACAGTCTTCGGTTTTCAGTTTATAAAATAATAAAATGCAACCCAAGCGAGGTCAGTACCAGGTAAAAACACTCTTTAAAAAAAGTCATTCATCATTAAAACTTCTCAACACTATCAACTTTTATAATTATTGATGCTTACTTCATCCAGTGCTCTCCATAAGTCATTGTCTGTGTGTTCAGTAAATGGGTCCAGGTTTTTGCGTAGAGTTCCACTGAATAAAGAAGGGTCCTGTAAAAAAAACACTTGGTTGATGTCAGTATATATAACTATATTAATTGTATTCACTATTTTTAACATAGAAAGATATTACAATTATTTATTTATATTCATTTTTATATCCCGTTCGCCAACTTTCGTTCAATATCATCAACGGAATATTTAAGAAAATTAATTGCTTATACCGATAATCGTTGCCAAAAGGCATTCAACCATGGCATAAGGAATGCCAAATGACGTTTAGTGCAACTGAATAATTCACTTCACCTACATGTAGCAGGTGGTGATTTTATCGAACAAGCCACGTTGATAATCACAATACATCATTGATTTATCGTGATGAAATACGTTTGGCAATGTCTTGCTAGACGTCCCGTAACTGTTGTGCGCATGCTCATAACAATTAAAATGCATTGCAGTAGTAAACTATTTATCCATACGAGGCGTCTACAAAGATACATGTAGCCATACCTTCAGTATTTATTTAGTAGTTAAATCCCCGGGGTTGAATCCCTAAGAAGATTTCTTCAATTGGAATTTTCCAACAAAGGTTTTATTGAATGGCAGTGAAAACACACCTGTGGTATACACGATAGTTTGCTCCTTAGATTATGCAATCCTATTTTAGTAATGTCTACATCATCAATTGTGATGGTCCCACCTGGCTCAGCCAATCGGAGAAGCGCCACTGTCAGTGAACTCTTGCCAGCACCTGTTCTACCTACTATTCCAATCTGAAACAGATAAGAACGTTTGGAGTTATTGGACGTCGGTCGGGATATTATACGCGTACGTACGTTGACGAGAAATCTGATATTTTGGAGGTTACTACAGTGCAACAGAGCATAAATTTCCAAAAGTGCATGTTATTGAAATTACGCTCTAATTCAAAAAGTAACATGTAAGACAAGGAGACAATATCATATTATAGAATACAGCTTGGTGATTTAATGTCATAGAGAAAAAAATGGTTTGACCTTATTTGCATATGATTAGCATATTATAAAGAAATACATTAAAAAATTTGCTTTTTGGAATTTCAAGCAAAAACTATAAATGCTATTAACACCAAAGTTACAGGAAATGAAGTTCCCATCATTGCCAACAATACTGTCTGAGAAAAAGTTCACATTTATCTTTACTTTTAACAAAAACCTAAAATCTGTCTTAATTAAGCTTAATTAATGACCAAACTCGTTGAAATTATTAAGTAATACTGTGTATCCAAACCAGACTTGCATGGTATCAAATTAAAGGTAAAGGTGTGTTTAAAGGAATGGTTTTAGCAGATAATTCAATATCCCTTTAGTATTTAAAATATCGTCCTCCAAACATTTAGTATATTTAAAAAGAGAAAAAACCACATGTAACCACTATTTCATACAACTGTACACAGACTTGGCAAAAGTCTATTAATACTTGTGCAGCCATGCACGCAAACAATGGAAGGAATATTGAAGGACATGTCCATGCCTAGGGACCAGTGGTTTAAAATTCGCGCTACAAAAAATTTGAAATGCAATTCGCCAGTGTGCAGTCATAATGGTGTATTACTTTTAGGTGACCGTGTGCTGACATGCATGGGTGTACAAACAGGTATCGTGTTAAAGGCCTGCACTAAGTCTAAATAAAATAGAAATGTTTAAATAGTCAAAGGCCATGAAAGGAAGTAGGCAGTAGCTGGTTGGATTAGCGTGTATGGATAATCAAGTATTGGCCAATCCGAAATCAGGTTTAATAAGAAATGTAACAATGCTGATAATCATACAAGGACACGAAATAGTACTTTAAAACAAAGCTGTTTTAATTATATATGATAAACATACTTAGGATTGAAATGTTCATTGTTGTACAACAATCAGGAGGCACTATATTTACAATTCAATATTTGGAAATGTATGCTCTGTTGCACTGTAGTATTATAATAACTATCGATATGCTTTTTTTAAACCTAAAGTTTTTTCAACATAACAATTTTAAATCAAGAACATATCTATATGCAGTAATGGAAATACCCACATGACTTTCCACCCGGGGTAGACAGTCCTTGGGTAGACCAACCCTAAGTCAACCCGGGTTGGGGTTGGGGTTGTGGTTGGGGTTAGGGTTAGGCAGTCCCGGGGCTGGAGAGTCCCGGGGTTGTTTTATTAATGATCCATCCGTGTTTATACCTCCACCGAGCGCCAACCCCCTGAGTGTTTTAACATATAATTTAAAATGAATATAGTTTCCAAGGTGTTTTTTAAACAGCATTATGCAGTTTATTCCATGAGGGCGCTATTGTAGTCCACCCAGGGTTGGTCGACTTAGGGTTGATCAACACCGGGACTGTCTACCCCGGGTGGAAAGTCATGTGGGTATTTCCATCGCTGCATATATATATATATATATATATATATATATAGAGAGAGAGAGAGAGTGAGATAATAGATATGACTCGGACGAAGCAAGTAGCAGTACAAATATATTCAAGCTTTCGACTTTATTGTCTTCTTCAGGATACTACAGAAAACAAAACAGATAAAACAAGTAAATAATAAAAGTTGTACATATATGGTTATAACAACGCGCGCATTACAATATAATTAAAGTATAAAAAGAGTATAAAAAGAGAGGGAACGAGAAACTCACGTGTATGCGGTGTCGTTGCAAGACATTAAAGAATAACAAATGTAAACAAAGACATTGGAAGTGCGTACAAATGTGAATAGAGCGCTCCGTGCAACGTTAGTGCGCCTCTTGCAATTAAGCGCGTGAATAAAAACTGCGCGCGACTGTACGCATCGGCAAAATACGCGGGTATAAAATGAAAGCACAGCTTCTTTCTGGCATAGGCCTATATAAAAAGCCAATATTGATAGGAAATAAAGTGATTGCTTTTCAATAAAATATCGGTCAAAAGTACACACCAAATGGGTTCGAAAATTAAAGAAAAAAACCCCAATATGAGGAGGGAACATCCCTCCTCAGACTCACCCCTATTCGAGCTTTTAAACCATCTATACTTAAATCAAGAAAATATCAGTATACAGGGTGTATCAAAAAAATAGGACACTTTTTCATGACGGTGTAATACCTGTTATAATCATTGGACCATGACCAATTTAGTCTCAATGTAAAGCTCAATTAATTATTATGATATCCTGAAAATATGAGATCAATCCGATGAAAAATAAGAAAACTAGCATCATTTGTGTAAACCATGTCATTTATTGGTTTGTACAATGGGATTTACATGTATAGACCAGTAAATAACATGGTTTACGTTTCAATACGTTACAATAATTATAAACATAGAAAATAATCTATCAGTCAATAGCAAAGATTAGTTTGGTAATCCATTTAATTCTTGCACAAATCAATACTAGCTAAATAATCCACATATCAGATGCATGCATATTCTGTGCAAATTAAAAAAAGGTTCTCGAACCCACAGTAGATGGTTCATTAGCATGATAAGATATAGAATTGGTATAAATAGTGTGTGCGTTCATGTTACTCTACCGTTACTGTGTGAATGACCATTGTACATACTACAAAATAGATTGCCTTACCTAATAGGTCACAATTTCCTTAATTAATGATGGATTTTTCTCATCTTTTCAGGATTTGATCTTTATCGGTTGTACTTTACATTGAAATAAAAATTGGTCATGCTTCAGTGATTTAACAAGGATTTAAACCATCACCAAAAAGTGTCCTATTTTTTTGATACACCCTGTATGGTCAACTTCTTTCTTGCATTGATAAAAACAAAATATTGATTGGAAATGAAGAGGTGGCGGATGAACGCGTTACTTCACAAAGGAATCTCAAGTGGCACTTCAAGTGCTCTACATAATGGAGGGTTGAATAGGATTAATTATAAGCAAGTACAATTGGGAAAGATTTCAGAAAGTTCGAGCTTACTCCACGTACCCTATCCCATCTGCAAATTGTATAGAAACTTTCCATGTTTAGAATTAGTGGCCATCTTGGAGGTAACACTAAACTCTATTCAAAAAAAATTTGGCTAGAATGCACATATTTGTTCAGGTAATCTTAACATTTCAAGTAAAGATTATAAATACTTATGTTTAGGTCATTCACCAGGTTGTATTAGATTCGGATTATTGTGGGTCCGATTTGTGTCGCAAACACTTTTGTGTTGGCAGCTTATCCAAAACACGGGATGTTTCATTGGGTTATTTTGCTTTATCATGTTTATTGTGTCTGGTTGTTTGTTTATTTTTTAATATTTTTTCTCCGAGCACATTGAAAGTGAACGTAAAAGACGTGAAGATACTAAAACAGATTAATCTAGATATTGAGTGTCAACACCAATATTACTCTTATTTCAGCCCTTATGGGTCAAAATAATGCAAAACCGAATCCACTTCATGTTTAAGTCTATTAACATGATTAACATAACTATATAAACATTACCTTTTCTGTAGAAAGTATGGTGAATGACATATTTTTCAGAGCAAAAAATCCATCTAGGGAATATGTCAGTGAAGCATCTGCCATAACGATGCGACCAGTGGCAGGCCAATCTTCGGCGGGTTTCAGATCCGTTTCCAAAGGAGCTTCTGGTTTTATGTCGATGTATTCTAGTATACGCTCTGTTGAGGTCATCTGATATTAAAATGTGTGACTTTTATTAAATCAAAATTTTGGATTTGCTCATTTATATAGTAGCTGGTCACGCGTTATGAGCTCGTCTCCCAATAGGGTGGTGCAGTTACACTTTTTAGTTTCATGCTGTCATATTCTTAAATATTTTTAAAATCACAAAAGCCATCTCAACAACTTTGGTATCATTTTAAAGCCCTAATAACAAGCTATCTGCCTGCAAAATGGCATTGATATAGCTAATACAGAAGGGGGAGATCCGGGGGGGGGGGGTACTCACCCAATACGGTATACGGGGGTGTGCCGCTCTAATGGGTAGCTTTTTGGGCACAAAATCCCTAAACATGGGTATGGTTTTGTGCTGGAAATCCCTAATAATGGGGTCACTTTTTACAAATAAGTCTATTTTCGCGAAATTTGTGTCTATTTTTGCGAATTTTTTGTCTATTTTCGCGAAAATTTGCAAAAATTAGGTCTATTTGCCCGATAATTTGGTCTAAAATGAAGCAAAACCCCTCAAAATGGGTACCGATTTTTCCAAAATCACCCCTAAATGGGTATGGGTTTTGAATCGGCGGCACACCCCCGACCAAACCAAATCCGAGTACCCCCCCCCCCCGGGTCCGGGGGGGGGGGGGGAGATACAGCTGTTTGAAGTTTTGGGACCAGGGGTGGTGCCGGAAGGGGTGCCGCCTGTACAAACTCAATGGGGGATAATCGCATGCTTTGTTGTTTTTACAATAACTAGTCATCTCCTGATGTTACAAACACCATTCTGGTCCCATTTTAAAGGATATTTAGTAGTCTTAGGTACGTTCAGACGGGCATAAGTTATCGGAGTAAATTTAGGCCCTACAACAATCAAAATTCCACAAATATTTTCTCTACTCCGGACAGTTGTCCACGGTACTAAACACAACGTTACTCCGAAGTTTTCCGACAAAGTTAACACGACCATCGCAGGGGGCCTAGGAGTAGATATCGGAATTACATACACCGCGCCTTTGACCTTTGAAAACCGCGCGAGTTCTGATTATTTCAGCCAGGTTTATTTATCGCTCGCTTGTAAACATGAATTCAAGATCAAAATTTCTCTTGTTGTTACTAATGTTTCGCCTCTTTACGGATATGGCGGTATACAAGATTTAATGCCTATGGTGATGACAACTGCGGTATTTTTACAAAGCAGGCGATCGGATAGGGATGAGCAACATCGGATGCGTTTGTGGCATCATTGGCGAAGGTTCACGCCAGAGATCGTGTTAAGTGCATCCACACGGGCGTGCTACTCCGACCTGCAGGTCGTGTTAGCGCGTTACTCCTGAGAAATCTCAGGATTAGATTGGATCGGGAGAGATTACGGGACGTGAACCCTTCACTGTACAACAGCATAGCCATGTGTTTTGAACTCACCACCCATTTTTGGCGACTAATCATCCATCTCTCTCTATAACTCAACAACTAAATATGGTGCTAGCTATGCTTTAGGTGTCATTCCAAAGCCTATTTATCTAGCTATATTGTGTGAATAAATCATGTATTTCTATAACTATTTGGCTGAGATATGATTGATTATATTTCGAAAGTCAGGGGTGGTGGCGGTGGCGGTGGCGCTGTGTATAATCTCTATGGGGAATATAGAAAATGTTCCCAATTCTATGTTCAATTTACAATAACTCCTCATCCCTGTATGGTACAAACATGATGTTGCTCTCATGTTATAGATTGTTTTATATTCTATAAGTTTCTGTTTCAACAAACGTGTCAACTATTATGTAACAATTGTAATCATGAATCGATTGCATTGTCCTTGGCTTTCTCCCTATTCGCTACACAGGGAATTCATCGGTTTTACACACATGACTATAACAAACAAAAAAAGGATTTAACCGATGATAGCAAAATTATAAATTTTAGGAAAGCTCTCAAATAGGGGAATTCAACAATGGTGTTTAAATCAGGATAGAGTGCATACCCAAACAAATATATTTATAAACTGCCCTAATTCATCGGTTTTACATACATGACATACATGACTATAACAAAAAAAGTATTTTACCGATGATAGCAAAATTATACTTTTTTGAAAAGCTCTCAAATAGGGGAATTCAACAATGGTGTTTAAATCAGAATAGAGTGCATACCCAAACAAATATATATATATTTGCACACTTAGAAATAGGTAGTTAAAATATTGACTGTTTTTTGGGAAGTCATTTTAAAACAACCCCTTATAAGTTAATTTTGACCTCCGTATGGGGATGTCCTTCAACTTTTGACTTGGTATGATGTGGAAAATGACTATGTTAACATAGGTAGGCCTAGTAATTTGACTGGTTTGGGGGGGGGGGGGGGGGTCACTTTGAAATAGCTCTGGATGTAGTTAATTTGACCACCATACAGGGTTTGTATTTGCCTTTCGACGTTGAATGTAGTTAAATTCGACTTTGTATATGTAGTTAATAATAACTATGTAGGCTTATGAAGTTACAATTTAATTGCAGCAAAACGTCATCGTCAAAGACTACCATGCCAGTCAAATATGTTCTTGTTAATATTTTATGAATATTTTTGACATAACAATAGCTCAACCCTTCAAACAATTACAAGAGTAACAGCAAATACTATTTCAATGTATTCAATTTCATCTACAATAATATGAGATTTAATTAAAGACTATTTGAAAAACATGTCTCACAACGCCAGCGTCTTGATTGGGCAAATCATCTCACAACTTACGTAAATAACACCATGGAAAGTCGATTCTTAGGATAGTATATAGGTATAATATATCAAAGAATTCAAGACGTTACTACTTGATTGCAGTGATTGTTCACATCAGCACATTCATTGTTTTTATGAACATGATAAAGTAATAAACACGTTGTTCAAAGCCGTTGTACAGGTTTTCTTGGCCGGAATGAATGCGAACCTCGTGTTTCCCGACTTACAAATTAGAACTTTGACTACAATGAAGTCAACATTTGACTACAATGAAGTTAACATTTGACTAAAACGAAGTCTAAATTAGACTACATTGAAGTCAAATGTTGACCCCTTTTGTAGTTGATATTGACTATTTTCAGTGTCAAAATGATTTGACTACCCACACAGGGTTGTTATGGTTGACCCTAAAAGGTATTCCAATTTTGACCCTTTTGCAGTTGATATTGACTATTGTCAGGGTCAAATGATTCGACTATCCACACAGGGTTAAAAACGACTTCAATGCATGTGGTGTATAGTTGACGGTCAGAAGGTAGTCAAAAATGACTAATTATGGGTCATTTCTCGACGGTCATTTTCTGTCCACAGCCATGCAAACACTATACAGAACGTGCAAGCGGGCGCGCGATGACCATGATGACTTATTTATGTCATGGTTATTAACCATTATTCCATCTCCACACCCAGTCTCTTTCGTGCGGCACCCCTTCGTATGACCAAACTAAATTCACTTTTACATAATTAGCATGTTCAGGTATATCACTGATGATCTGCTTCATTTACATCTGTCTATTCATGCTGACGAGAACTTGCAAATGTGTTTTTTAACACATAAATGAGTTGTTGTATGGGTGGTTGGATTCCGGATTTGAACACTATTGGCTGAAATTACTTGGTAGGCCTATACTTAGTATTGGCATCGAGCAACACATGTTCAACAAAATTTGCCTAATTTGAAGCCTGTTGCTCTTTCACTTACCTGATTTTCAACTTCAGCACTTTGTCGGACAACACATGATGCATCGCCTAACAACACCAATGTGTACACCAACGACACACCCACTGTTGACGAATCTAAATTGAAAACTTTGAAAAATGTGGAGGTAAAATATGTTATAAATTATTAACATTTACTTGCGATGGAATTTGAAGGGTATGCTTGCTTGTTATGGGCCCCTCACATGTAGCCGTGTGAGCTGGGCGGTCCCTCACCGTGTGAAAAATGGGTGCCCGTCCGTTGAACAAGTTCAGGGGACTCTACCGGCCACCGGATTTTTGAGCATGCTCAAAACTCCTGACGGGTGCAGCGAACGTTGAGAGCCCGGTATGAGGACGATATGAGGACGGTATAAGGACGGCGCACCCGTTTCGCGCCCGTTTGCAGGGCGGTGATGGACGGTGGTGGACGTCGACCATCTCAGCGACGGGTTGCGAACGGGCACATGCCGCCTGGTTAATCGTTCGCGGAACGGACTCTCAGCAGGCATGTTGTATTATAGATAGATGTTGGTCGTACCAATTCCGGAATGCAAATGAAGCGGCGAGCTTGAGCGCTCAGCTTGAAAAGGGCGGTTTGATGACGTAATCAAGACGGTTCGGTCGGTACCCAGTCGTTCAGACCGGTGAGGACCGGTATGGAGGTGGTGTATACACGGTGAGGACACGGTGATAACGGTAAGCTAGAACTGTACGGGGGCCGGTGAGCCCGGTACCAGTGGATACAATTGGGGGTGGGGGGGGGGGGGGGGGGGGGTTCCCAGCCCGAAAAGAAATTCACCTGACCAACTTTGTTTCATTAGCATAATTCATATCGTGTTGTGTTTGTAAAATAAGTTTCCTGATCACTATCATCACTATAAATGATTATTATTCAGGCTCAGAATGTCGATGCAAATCTGCAAATTGATTCGCGTAAAGATATGCGCGAAATTCCATTTACGCGAATCCATGTGGATTCGCGTAAGACTTACCGAACAATCAAAATGCCAAAATTAGGGCCAAAAATATGCTTCAACGCATGCGGAAAAGTACAAAATTAATTTCCGTTCGTTGGAAATAAAAATAATAATTTTAGATCCCATGATCCCCTATACAAAAGAGATTGGGTCGGGTTCCAGCAAGTACAGAAATGAATCGTGAGATTTTTACCGCACGTGTGGTGTTCGGGGAATTCCCTTCCTCCAATGTAAACTAATGTAAAGTCTGAGCGTGAATTTGCATGATTTAAACGGTGAACGCTGAGCCTGAAGGGAGAGATCCCATGCAATTACAAGTAGAGATGATTGTCTCACTATTTTGTTCGCTGATCCTTTACTTGCATGTTGTACAACATATCAATAGTCAGCGTGATGATGTGATTTTAGTTCTTGGATCATTTACTATGGACAATTTGTTTGAAATGATCGTCACTTGTTTCATAAATTTTGTTGCGTGCACCAATTTCTGCTAAACTTTGAAGCTTATTCTAGCGTGTCCCTACTGCCTAAAAGTGTCAACAATATGCATCAAATGGCGTAATGCGTGAGTTGATTTTTCAAAAAGCTTCACTTCGCAAAAAAACTGTGGGGATTTGCTATTATTTATTTATTTAAAAAAAATCAAATCAGGTATTTTACAGAGTTTGTTATGATCTGAACGACTTAGTATAATTGAGGAATCTTCACTTTGATAGTTTAAAAAAACCACCCGCCATAGTCGGACGGGTACTTTTACAATCTTACCCGCCCGACGCCAAAGGTACCCGCCATGGGTAAAGAAGTTTTCGGGACGAAGGAAATTCGTATTTCAATTTAGTTTCAGTAGACAGTTTGTAAACATTGGCGACAGAATGACCAATACTGTGTGTAGTAGTGCAATGAACTTACAATCTGCAGCCAGCACGTTGGTGACTGCTACTCCAATGACAAATGTGATAGCTAAGAAATATGTAAGAAGTCCCAACGATCGTGTGGTACAAAGAAACAAAAACCAGGCCTGAGTGTGAAGATCAAGATGTTTATCAAATATATCACGAAATTGTTCTTCGGCTCTGTAGGCACGGACTGTGTGTAAACCTTCCAGTGTAGCTGTTAGATGGGAAAACACAGGACTACGCGCTATGAATTTAAACAAAAATACAAATGTAGAGTGATTAACAAGTGCAATAGTGGAAAACTCCAAATTGTAAGAGTAAATTTAGAGTCTAGTTGTTATTTTTTTGTGAAAAATCAGTTAGATAAATAGGTCCCTTTTCGTTTCTCTTTGATGAGCTTTGTCGTACCATATTGAGCTTCCCAACCAACCAACCAACCAACCAACCAACCAACCAACCAACCAACCAACCAACCAACCAACCAACCAACCAACCAATCAACCAACCAACCCACCAACCAACCAACCAACCAACCAACCAACCAACCAACCAACCAACAAACCAACCAACCAACACATAAACAAACAAACAAACTCCAACCAACAGACAAACCACAACAAACAAACACCTACCCCCAAAATTAAAAAAAACCCAACAAACAAACACACTTACTTATTCCTTCTAAACGTTTGATATCTCTTGAGGTCTTCAGGTAATATCTTCTCCCCAAGATAAGCACTGCCACAAGAGGAAGCGTAAATACCAACACGAGAGGATTTAGGACACATATAAATATGACGATGCCAACTAAATTCATGAAAAGCTGTAAAAACAATATTATAGTGAGAGTGGTCACGTTTTATAGTTTAAAGCTGCCATTTTGCTTAGTATTCAATGATAACATTGTCTGCTTACTTAAACATCCCTCCAAGCAGCTTTTATTGTAGAGCCCTATCCATTACTGTGTCGATACCTATTGTACTAATTAGTGCAGCCATGCTCGCAAAGAATTTTAGATTAACCAACATTAATTCCACGATTGATGGGCACTGTCGTTATAATGATTACAACTATCCCACGACAAGACGAGGTCTCATTTGAACTTTCCACTGGCGAAGTCGATGGTATTTGAACAATTCAAATTAAACCGCCAGTGATATAGTTTTACTTTGCACAAAGAATTGGCATGCGATATTTGTTTTATATAATGTTATGTTCCAAACTATTAGAAAATATAAACAAAACTAGGCGCAATCAAATGGCTGAAATCAAGTCTATATTTTGTTTGTTTAAATCAAACATTCACTCACAATGTTGAAGTATACCATTGTTTCTGGTAGCATTTCATCAAGTGTACCAGTATCTTGTGCAAAACGATTTAAAATGCGACCTGGAAGAGGATATTATACAAGAATCGTAATTTTAGCGAGTACAAAGTAATAATATTTTGATTTGGTGAAATGTTATATGTACCGTACATAAATTAACCAATTAAACTATAATATTTGTTTGAGTCATATGAAATGTGTTATCCAAACCTTAAACAAAACACCACAAAACTATACTGTTAAAACTGATGAAAACATAGGTAATAGGTCATAGTTTCAAACATGAACCTTGACCGGGATTATACAACGTACGAGGGTCATTCAATAAATTAAAGAGGTACCTCCTCCCTCATAACATCGCTAATATTCATGATTATAGCTCTTAATCATGGCTAAACATTTATTATGATAAGTAATATCTGTTTCACTTTGTTCTGATACTGTCAAAGCCGGAGAGAGTTTTTGGACAACGGAAACGGAAAATTACCCTCAAAATGAATTTAATCTTCAAAATGGAGAACAATCATAAATGGATGCAGTGGCGTAGCTCAGGGGGCAGGGGGGGGGGGGGGGGGGGGGGCAGGCAGGGGGGGGGGGCAGTTTTGAAGAAAATCCCAGCTACGCCACTGAATGGATAATATCTAAATACAATACGGTATAAGGTTTGAGTTCATACCATATATAAATAAGATTGCAAAATATCAACTCGGCATGCGTTTAGCATACTGGAATACTGCTGATCAGTCAAATTCATTGTTACAACTCATGCAGCAGTAATGCTTTGTATGTTAAATTCGGGGTAAAATACCTTATGAGTTTTCTTTATGTTCAACCTTCAGAATAGTTAATAGTAGAGCATCATTTCCTGGAGAGACTTTACATCCCTCCATTTATTCCTGAATATTTATCTCTCAAATCTTATAAAAAGCAAATATGACTTTTACGTGGAGAGGGTTAAACTTAATGGTTGTCCTGATCTGGTTCTGGCTCACCAGAGGGCATAGGAGAGGGTTAAACTTAATGGTTGTCCTGATCTGGTTCTGGCTCATCAGAGGGCATAGGAGAGGGTTAAACTTAATGGTTGTCCTGATCTGGTTCTGGCTCACCAGAGGGCATAGGAGAGGGTTAAACTTAATGGTTGTCCTGATCTGGTTACGTGGAGAGGGTTAAACTTAATGGTTGTCCTGATCTGGTTCTGGCTCACCAGAAGGCATATTTTCCTAACAAATCAGTTACTTTTATTGTTGATCTTCTGTCAAAGAAATATCAAAAATCTAGAACGGTTACACTTGACTGATATGCGTGTTGTCTCGTAGAATTGACCGAATGCACTTACAAAATATTTTGCAGTTTTTCACCCGTTTCCGTCATATTAAAAATGGACATTCTGTTTTCACTGCTTCTCCAGAAAAAAACAGTACTGCAACCATTACTCAGACCAATGTACCATGCATTTGTAGCTGAGATTCAGAGCTACAATTGTGGAATATATCATAAGACTGGCTTGTATAATAAAAAAGTTTTGCGGTAGAAGATAGAACTTATTGAATGACTCTCGTACTTATAGTAAACAGAAACGCCTAGTGGCATTGTAACGACCAAATCACCGACTCTGGAGTCACAAGTCACATAAAAACACAAAACCTCGAGTCACAAGTCAAATCTCTCAAACAATTTCAATTGTTGTTTTTATTGGCACCAAGTCATTAAATGTAGGGCAAGACCCAATGGTAAGATGTCAGGTTAAGTCAAAAGTCAAACATGCCACAATTCGCCCATAATTACGAGACATAAACCTAGATGAAAATAAAAAAAGTACCACGAGCCTGAACGACACATTGTTTTACCAGTAAGGATTTTGATTTTTGAAATCAGTTTTTGAATTTCTAATGGTTTCTCTATATTTGTTGACATTTTAAAATAGTTTGTGAAACTATCGTTAAAATATTAGGGTATCTCAGAACATAAACAAAACCGTCCGACCGACCCACCCCCGATTCAACGATAACGATTCAGCCCGTAGAGCAGGGTTATCATGTTTGTTCATCGCCTTATAAATACATATTTCACATACCCACTGGATTGGTATCAAACATTCTCATCGGGGCTCTGATAATTGCAGCAAACATGTTATTGTGGAGATGTTTAGAGGCATTTATCATGATGAGGAACAATATTGCCGAACTTGAGAAGTTTAACGCAACCTGCGCAACCACAAGACAGACGTACACCCAAGCATACTGCACAGAATCAATGTCACTTGTTGATGGTACTGGTAGTTCAGTCTGGTAATGTATAATAAAACGGAATTAAGGGAATTAAAACTGCACACTTTAAGATTCGTTTGCGAATATTGCAGTTTAAATTAATCTTATTAACCGAATGCGACGAACGGTTAAGGACGGATAAATGTCAAACAATACTTGCATTGGAGTAGCGATTCTAGGATGAAACAATTTAGTTCAAACATGTGATCATTTTGTTTTATCATATAATCAAATCCGTGTTTACCAAGTTTACAGTAAAACCAATTGGAATTCAAAATTAACAACCATTATCATGTCCACCATCGTCTGAAATGAATCTGCATTCAAGGGCTACCCTTTTATTGATAAAGCGGTTGGGAAATATTAAGAAAACATTCCATGTCCAGAAAATTGTCTTTAAATCGTTGTACACTATCCAATCAAATCAAAACGTATTGAATGTAATATTATGTATCAATAGAATGATCAATGTTGGATTCATATATTATATGTTGGGTACATCACGTAGTTCCATCAACTCTGCATCGTTAGATTGATTAAGCTGGAAGCATTACTTGCTTTGGGACAGAATGAAAGTATGTCACATACATGTATAATTAAGTTTTCCGATGTGCATGCGAGGAGAACAGAGTTGCCGGCTGAAAGTTTCATCCTTTCTGGGTTTGGCCTTTAAACTTTTTCGCGGGTTTTCGCTTTCTATTTCCGCTATTTTCCCGCGATTTCGTTCGCCAGATCTCGTTCTGGTCGCTTTTCATTCATTCGCTTTTTGGCTGCCCTCAACAACGGAGGTCCGGGTGGAGAAAAAACCCACCCACCACCCTATTAGTGGCAGTTCCTTTTTAAGACATGGGGAAGGTGTGTACCCTCGGGTCGGGACTATTAAAATTGATAGAAAATAAGTAAATGTTGTTGGAAATGGGAGGTCCGGTTAGTAAAAACCCACCCACCGGCTTATTAATTTAAGGCGGGAGGTTCCCTCAGTCCGTTATAGAGACGTGGGGTTGGGTGTGTCCCTCAGTTCATAAATGATGTGGGGTCAGGACTATCAAAATTGTCCGGTTAGTAAAAACCCACCCACCACCCTAAGGTGGGAGGTACCCTCAGTTCCTTTGAGACGTAGGGTCGGGTGTGTACCCTCAGTTCATATTTTATGTGGGGACAGGACTATCAAAGTTGTGGAAAACTTTGGTTGAATGGAGGTTCGGTTGTAAAAACCCACCCACCCACCACCCTATTAATTTATTAGGCGGGAGGTACCCTCAGTTCTCTTTGAAGACGTGGGGTCGGGTGTAACCCTCAGTTGTAAATGACGTGGGGTCAGGACTATCAAAATGAATGAAAAAACTAAAGGTTGGTGGTAATGGTGCGATTTCGCAACGCAGGTTGGGCAGTTTTCGTTTCCGTGGAAAAATAATTGTCTAAAATTATTACTTTTGTCTAATTAAATTAGCATTTTCAAGAAAAATCCCATACAGGGGACAACATAAAGTGGCAGGAGTGAAAGTCCTAGGAGAAGTGTTATGAAAATGAAGACTAATTCAAATGAATTAAAATGGGCGTCGTCATTTATATGTAATCGCCGGCCGGCCTTTGTCTATGTTAGGCTGGCTCAATAACAAGAATAAATTTGGGTTATAAATTAAAGTATTAAAGTATGGCAATTCATGATACATGTTTTCATGATCAATTTAAAAAAGTTCAGTGACAAGGTTAAATCTTGGTGTCCAAAAATTTCTGTCATTTATATGCTAAAGTTCATCCTTACTTAATGGTAGGTTGAAGTATTAAAGTATGGCAATTCATGATACATGTTTTCATGATCAATTTAAAAAAGTTCAGTGACAAGGTTAAATCTTGGTGTCCAAATATTTCTGTCATTTATATGCTAAAGTCCATCCTTACTTAATGGTAGGTTGGCATTGCAATCACTGTTCTTTTCATCACAATGGTGCATCATTGTATGCAAATTTAAATATGATACTTAATGATATAAATGAATGATCAAAGAGTTTATACGGAATGATATAATTAAATGATAAAAGAGTTGTGGTAGGCAGCCAAAATGCTACCAATACCAGATCGGTGTGTTTGTCTCTCAAACTTTTCTGTGGGCAATACCCGAATGAATACAAGGTATGAAATAAGCTCCATAATTGTATACTTTGTTTTAGTACTGACCATGAATGTACCATTCATCATGTCTTGAAAAGAACGTGCACTTTCTTCTGCATGCGTCCACTGAGCGAGCCACCAATCAGATACGTTATTGGATGCCTGTAAAGGAAAATACGCGATTCCTCTATCATTTTCCCGGAAACAAACAATGTCATTCCTTTATAATTTTCCGGTATTTTTCTCGAGGGCAGCATGATTTTTATTAGATAAATAAAGAATACGGTATTTGATCGTTGATAGCATTAAGTTCATATCCTATTTTGAGTATCAAAATATCGTTTATTTCATTTCATTCCCGTCAGTACGACCTATGCAAACATACATAATCATGAAACCCAAGAAAATTACCACCATTACATTGAATTAATGATTATTAATTATAATTAAAATAACTAGATGAATAGATCGGTCTCTTTAAAGGAATACATGATAATTATTTGATGGCGGGAGAAACAACAATTAATGTTACCTGAGCAACTACATTAATAGTCATGAAGAAGATCAAGAGTACGCTACTTGCTCCTGCACGAATAAGTCTTACGTATGCTTTGGTACCAATTTGTCCTCCTGCCTTTTCCTCACCCGAAACTTGACCAATATCTTCATTCCCTACCTGAAATATGCACATAGGTACCCAGTGTCTGGTTATATATGGTCACGCGTTATGAACTCGCCTCCCAATAGGATGGTGCCGTTACATTTTTTAGTTTTATGCTGTCATTTTCCTCAAATATTTTCAAAAACACAAAAGCTTTCTCAACAAATTTGGTATCATTTTAAAGCCCTAAGGGAGTGTTCAGAAATACTTTGGTGGGGGGGTTGGCCAAAAAAAATGTGTCGGTGTCTAAACTTTTTTGACCCCCCCTTTACAAATTGACAAACTTTTCTGACCCCCCCCCCTTTAACAGGGTGAATTTTTTTTGACCCCCCCCCCTACTGTCAGATGTAGATTGACATTTGACTCAAGTTCTATGACGCTTTACACTACAGTCAGAACTGTGTATCAATTTGCAATATTTCAAATTCACTTGAAACATATCTTTCAAGCCTCCGAATTGTATTTTTCGGTGATTTGTATTTATCATGTTATAGCCTTTTTAAAAACGGTTTCTTTTTTCCAATTGTAAAAAGTTACTCTTTGTATACAAGTCCTTCTATCTACACAATACTTTCACAAAGATATGCGCGGAGAACGAAAAATTTGGTCAACTTGCTAGTACAAAAGTAGCGTGCAAACATTTGTATCCTGTTGTTGATCACCCTTACCAACAGTTCTGAAGTAAAAATTGTGGACACTAGTTAGTCACATTTTGTATAACAAATCCTGCTGTTTGCACGTTGTTTTCACAAAGACACGCGCGGAGCGTGCGGAAATCTGTATAATTTGTTATAGAAATGTCAATATTGCAGTATTTACTTGCGCGTAGCGCAGAAAATTTTGGTATTTTTCCCGTTAACGACTACCTATTTGGCCTAACTTTTTTGACCCCCCGCTCAGAAATTTGGTCAACTGCGTTCAAAATCACGTGTAGCGCGTGGAAATGTGTAATTAACCATGTTGACGATCACCCTTATCAACAGTTCTCAAGTAAAAATTGTGGACACTGGTTAGCCACATTTTGTTTAACAAATTCTGCTGTCGGTACAATGTTTTTACAAATATAATTTGTTATAGAAATGTCAATATTGTAGTATTTACTTGCGCGTAGCGCAGAACATTTTGGTATTTTTCCCGATAACGACTACCTATTTGGCCTAACTTTTTTGACCCCCCGCTCAGAAATTTGGTCAACTGCGTTCAAAATCACGTGTAGCGCGTGGAAATGTGTATTTAACCCTGTTGACGATCACCCTTATCAACAGTTCTCAAGTAAAAATTGTGGACACTGGTTAGCCACATTTTGTTTAACAAATTCTGCTGTCGGTACAATGTTTTTACAAATATAATTTGTTATAGAAATGTCAATATTGTAGTATTTACTTGCGCGTAGCGCAGAACATTTTGGTATTTTTCCCGTTAACGACTACCTATTTGGCGTAACTTTTTTGACCCCCGCGCAGAAATTTGGTCAACTGCGTTCAAAATAACGTGTAGCGCACGGAAATGTGTATTTAACCCTGTTGACGATCACCCTTATCAACAGTTCTCAAGTAAAAATTGTGGACACTGGTTAGCCACATTTTGTATAACAAATTCTGCTGTCGCCACAATGTATTTTACAAAGATTTGCGCGGAACGTGCGGAAATCTGTATAATTTATTATAGAAATGTCAATATTGCAGTATTTACCTGCGCGTAGCGCAGAAAATTTTGGTATTTTTCCCGTTAACGACTAGTATTTGGCCTAACTTTTTTGACCCCCCTCTTGAGTAGGTAAAACTTTTTAGTCCCCCCCTTTTTGAGACTTCAAACTTTGTAGACGCCCCCCCCCCCCCCCGTTTTGGCCAACCCCCCCCCCCCACCAAAGTATTTCTGAACACTCCCTAATAACAAGCTATCTGCCTGCAAAATGGCATTGGTATAGCTAATACAGAAGGGGAGATACATCTGTTTGATGTTTGGAGACCAGGGGTGGTGCTGGAAGGGGTGCCGCTGGAAGGGGTGCCGCCTGTACAAACTCAATGGGGATAATCCAATAATGGCGATAATCTGTGTTCTTTTTACAATAACTAGTCATCCCATAATGTTACAAACACCATACTGGTCCCCATTTTAAAGGATATTTAGCCTTTAAGTATGTGGTTAAACAGACTTGTCAACTATTTGTAACAACTAATTAATTATGGATAAGACCATGATCATCAGCTTTCTTCCTATTCGCTACACAGTCAACAGGAATAATCAGCCTCAATTTACCGGATTTATAAAAATGACTATAACAGAAAATGTTTTCAACCTATGATAGCAAAAGTATACATTTTTGGAAAGCTTGTAACTAGAGGAATTCAGAAATGCAGTTTATATCAGGGAAGGGTTCATACTTAAACAAATATTTCTGAAATTCTAAAAATATATTAGGGCATATCCCTCAATGCGCGGGCTAATTCAAATGTAAACTGATGCATGGGTGAAGGATTTGAATGTAAAGGAATGTTATGGATGGGTAGAACATGGACAGATTAACCAAATCTTCTCGTGCTGTGTATTGGAAATGCGACTTTTGAAAATGGGATATTTTCTTTTAAATGGTGCTAATCATGGTTTATCTTTGTTGTTAGGGGGCAAATTTGGTATCAGATTATGCCTAAAAGATTCATCTAAATGCCTATCTAGCCTGTTTGGTCAAAAACAAATTGAAAATTACTCAAAATGACATAAACAAAGTGGTATACTTTCTTTTGTTGAACCCTTTATATATATATACACGGCATAACTATATTAGGATATGAGTGCTCTTGTTTTCGTAAATGTGACGTTCGTAAAAGTGACCATTTTTTTTATTTGACGGGGTTTTTTTACATAGATTTGAAGTATTTGACGTGATTTGTCACTGGGTGGTCGAGGGTTTAGTGCAACAAAGGGCTATCTGTATTTCGGTAATTTTGAAAAAAAGTGAATTCAAGATTTGTACCCTTCATTGTCACCTCTTGGTTTTGACAAGATAAAAGAAATGCTATTCAAACCTTTTTGATTAGGTGAATTTACTATTTTCTCATAATTAGGTTCCTGATCTTGTGCGGATCATTTTGATACCAAAATCTCATTTTGGCCAAAAATGCAGATAACCCATTGTTGCTCTAAGCCCTCGAGTTGAACTAGTTAACTTGTGAAAATGTATTATGCGTAATTGATTTCAGGGCAGTCCAAAGATACGGGCAACCCCGTATCTGGATGATGCTAACGATCGACGATCGTGAAGTTAAAGTGAAATAGCTAGATGGCAAGACACTCTGGCTCAGGTAGAGGTCATAAAGGGAAGTCGAGTGGTATGGTATTGAAAGTTGTATGCCCAGTAATGATTAGATAATTCACAATGGAATGGTAGTTTAGTGCCACTGACGTACCTTAGACTCCAGGGAAACAGTTGATGACCGTGAGATGGTGCTTTTAGTTCTTTTCAGAAACCCTTGTGTATTATGTTCTGTTTCTAATTGTTTCCTTTCTTTTAAAAGAGAAGTAAAGTCGACACCGGAGTTTTCCAGTTCTGTGTACGTACCCATTACGGCTTTACCCTGCAAAGAACAAGAAACATGACACTAATAGCTCTATCTTCTCAAGCGTGATATTTCATATTTCCCCTTCATAACTTTGTAACGAAATCATTAAACTCGCTATATTGCCTTATAGTGTATGTTTTGGGTCATAAAACAGACAGGGCACAGCTAATAGTAAAACGGAATGTTTACGATGATCTTGCGTGACCTAATTTTGTCATTACCACATTCACCCAATGTCCGTTATGATGAGAATCATGTGGTGGGTGAACCTGCCCCGAGGGTACACACGCCTCGTTCTCCCCTACCTTATTCAGTAAGAGAATTTTGTCTGCCGAATGAAGATACTGCAATTGATGTGTAACTAAGATACGTGTTTTGTCCTTCAATTTGCCACAAATACATCTGAAAAATGAAGAAAAGTAATATGACATAAAACGTAGTTTACATCAATCCAACTATGATTACAAACAAAAATCAGGAGGTATGGTTACATTGTTGTGAAATTGAAAGACATTTTATAAATAAATAATCCGGAAAAATATAATTTCAAGTTTTGCATGGTGATAATAAAATATTGTTTTTGTTATAGTTTTCAATCACAAATATAACGTCAATCCACCTGTTTCCTATGTCCACACATGTGGATGCCTTTCAATGGAAAAATATAAACCGCCGTTAAAATCGCCACCGTGAAATACGGTATGTTGATATGTCAATCAACTTAAAGTTCGACTGAACTAAATTTAGTCGTGTTACCTATTTACCCATTAAGTATATTACCAATTACTTACATTACAGTATATTTCACTTCCACGAGACAGTGACGTCATTGCGACATTCACGGATTGCAGTGATGAATCGCGCCCGCTTTTTCGAGGCGCTGACATAAACACACGCGTGCAAAAAGACGAAAGATACATACGCGTGCGTAAATGCTGCGCTGGAAAAAAGTTATACTATACGCGATAAATTGAAATATTAGTTTACACATAACGTACTCACTTCTCAAATAAATGCCTCCCAACGGTCGTATCAACAGCACTCAGTGGATCATCCAGTAAATACACGTCGGCATTACTATAAACAGCTCTAGCTAGTCCGACCCTTGCCCTTTGACCTCCACTTAAGGTCACACCTCTCTCCCCTACTAGAGTAAGATCCCTTTGAGGCAGCTGATCAAGGTCCTGCAAGCAGATGGTCAAAGTTGAACCAAAGAAAATCTTAAGGTCTTCCCACAATGCATTGCGTGAACACCAGCCAACTAAAGCTTTTTCACACGATACATTTGCCGAGCTCTTAAAGTTTGGAAATAAAAAAAAGGAACACTGATAACTAATTTATTAAACTAGAACCTACGAGCTCCAACGATGAACCCGTTAAGAAGCCATGATTGTGTGCATATGTCTATGGGAACCGAGACAAATATGAGACCATAATTAGGGTATTTTGCAATGCATTTTTCAATGCATTGTGGTGTTGTCTTTAAATTCTTCTTTGAAGTTGAACAGAATTATGGTTGATAACCGATTTCAGGTAGATGATTTTACTAAATGATAAAGTTTTTCTTTTTGCTTCATAATATATTTGTAAATACGAGGGTTGGTCAACATATAATGAAAGCGATCTTGCTGTGAGACGCATGAATGATTCTATTTAGCATGTTTAGAGAATAAAAGTATTGTTTTTAGACGGTATCCGTGTTATGTTGTCTGACATAAAAACAATACCTTTATTCTCATTCTGCTTAATTTAACAACATTTTTGTTGTTTTAAGCACTTTAAAGACGATTTTTTAAATATAAACATTGTTGTATGAATAACAATGTTATTGACTTACCTGTCGAAAAATTGGTCAATCCAAAGCCCTTTTCGTCATTGTCCAACCAATCAGAAATCAGCATAAATAATGAAGCGTATTTATCAAAGGGCTGGGCGGAGTTAATAAGAGGTCTGAAGAACGTGTAAATCGGCTAAACAATCATCACGCTTAGACAGCTCTGTTTCTTTTTTTTACGCAGATTTTAAGTTTAAGATTCCACACCAGTAGAGGAAGATGGGGCAACTGGTCCGGTTAAGCATATTTCATGATATAAACGATTAAAGCTTGTGTAAATATTTATGGAATTGCTATGAAAATATCACCCATGTAACTGTTAACATATAACATATAATCAATGTTAAAAAATACCTAAAGAAAAGGCCAATTACCACTAACTGAAAACGTTACTTGGCGTGGTCCAGTTACCCTATCATTGCGGAAACTGGTCCAATATGTTCCAACGGTTAGAATACACAAAAATGCAGTGAAAGACAACAGGGAAACTAGGCAGTATTTTCTTTACAACCACATTTCCATATTATTTAACGTGTACAAAGAACATGAAGCAGTGAAAGACAACAGGGAAACTAGGCAGTATTTTCTTTACAAACACATTTCCATATTATTTAACGTGTAAAAAGGAACATGAAACCTATGTTTTATTACGTTAACGTGTAAATAGCAGTAATACTAATGGTGTATACAGCGAGCGAAATTTTCGACTGCACATTTTTGAGATAAAACGGTATGAACCCAGTTAAATGCTTACATGGTTGTGATTTTCAGATTCCCTATATATTTGTCTATATATACCCCTTTCTTTAATGATTTTATTTACTTCATATAATCATCATTTATTACTTAGGGGCCATATCCAAACTCTCAAGTGATTTTATAGCGTTTTTCTACCGATTTTACCCCGGTATTAAAACGGTATTTTTTTCTATTGTTAAAAGCATCGGAAAAAGATCGGTGATTAACTAGAGCCTCTCTACTTATCTGGCGTTAACAATATAACTATTGTAGTACTCTCGATGGCTCAATTAGTGAAGCAGACAGATGAAAGCGCGAGGAAGGTTGTGTTATTAAGCTGACCAGTGTTCACCCGACCCCCGTTGTGACGTAAAGAGCGACCCATTTGCCAGATTGTACATCTATCGGGTTTCTAGTACAAGTGCCAGGTTTTATTGTTTTCTGGTTTAGGCATAATGTGTGTAATCAAGTAGCATTATGAATCTTACTCCCCTAAATAGTGTCATTTTTCTGCGTTTTAGACTATTTAAGAATGTTGCATACACTCTGAACGTGACCTAATAAATAATAATTATTAAGAAATGAAGTAATTAATGTAAATAAATAATATATAAATTAATAATTATATCAATCAAATCTACTGTATTTAGGCCTATTTATAATTAATTGATTGATAAATAATTAAATAAACATCAACAATTAAGAAAGAAAATACAAAATAAAGAAATAACGGTAAAATGATGTCAATATAAATGAAAACCGACCTCTACCCAGACTGGACCGCTCTACGTATAGAGCACAAGGAATATAAACCATATAAACCGCCACAAAGATTCGAACATACGGCCTGCTGATTGAGAGTCCTAATCTTTACCAACTGAGCTATTTCGATGTTCCTGAAATCCTCAGCGCTTTATACCCAAATATAGTTCTCATTCAACTATCCCCTAAATACACACGGATTTTTAAACACGGTGTTGTTGTCTGTAAAATGAGTCTATGATTTATTAGATGTTATTTTCGTTCGGCCTATATCAACAATTTTTGAACAACATTACAAGTTATTCGCGGTATATTAAATGTACAATTTAACAAACAAAAACTAGTATACCCCCCCCCCCCCCACCCCAACTCAAAGGTTGCATTCATGACTCAACGATTTTTACGAAACTTATGTAAATCCCTATCGATTGTCCGTAACAAAAGGGTCTTGTTCCCGTAGTATTTGGACAGGTACAATTCAATGTTTTCACTGTCCTCCTCATGACAGAAAAAACAAATCCTTTTTGTAATCTAAATTATATTCAATGCTACATGTATTGAATATTGATTTAGATAATGTGATGTGAATACTAGCAATAGAAGCCATTCATGATATCGGTCATGTCGGTCATATTTGTAGGAACTAAAGTCTGTTCCCAAATTTGAAAAGACTAATACTATAGATCAACACGTTTAAATAACCCGCCAAATGTATAGGTCATTCTTTGAACAGTAAGACTTGCATCAAATTAATCTGAACAACAAATACTACGGGAACAAGACCCTTTTGTTACGGACACGCATGAGTGAAATGGATTCTATTGAGGTAATTCCTTGATGTCTGACTGTGCAATCGATAGGGATTTACATAAGTTTCGTAAAAATCGTTGAGTCATGAATGCAACCTTTGAGTTGGGGTGGGGGGGGGGGGGGGGGGGGCGGGTATACTAGTTTTTGTTTGTTAAATTGTACATTTAATATACCGCGAATAGCTTGTAATGTTGTTCAAAAATTGTTGATATAGGCCGAACGAAAATAACATCTAATAAATCATAGACTCATTTTACAGACAACAACACCGTGTTTAAAAATCCGTGTGTATTTAGGGGATAGTTGAATGAGAACTATATTTGGGTATAAAGCGCTGAGGATTTCAGGAAAATCGAAATAGCTCAGTTGGTAAAGATTAGGACTCTCAATCAGCAGGCCGTATGTTCAAATCTTTGTGGCGGTTTATATGGTTTATATTCCTTGTGCTCTATACGTAGAGCGGTCCAGTCTGGGTAGAGGTCGGTTTTCATTTATATTGACATCATTTTACCGTTATTTCTTTATTTTGTATTTTCTTTCTTAATTGTTGATGTTTATTTAATTATTTATCAATCAATTAATTATAAATAGGCCTAAATACAGTAGATTTGATTGATATAATTATTAATTTATATATTATTTATTTACATTAATTACTTCATTTCTTAATAATTATTATTTATTAGGTCACGTTCGGAGTGTATGCAACATTCTTAAATAGTCTAAAACGCAGAAAAATGACACTATTTAGGGGAGTAAGATTCATAATGCTACTTGATTACACACATTATGCCTAAACCAGAAAACAATAAAACCTGGCACTTGTACTAGAAACCCGATAGATGTACAATCTGGCAAATGGGTCGCTCTTTTCCTATACATACCTCCACTAGGCGTGGCGCACCAATGGAGTAAACAAATAGCCAAGAAAGAATGATGGAAGCAACTAAGCTGCTTCCATTGTTCCGTCCAAGGACGACCGATGATGATGATCATGAAATTTAAGGAAAATGTCAAATTGAAAAATCCAGTCGCTTTATAAGCGAGAAAATGGGCTTTTTGTAACAACCCTTTAACATGTAAACATATAGGGAAACCATTTAGTGGTGTGAAATGTGCAAAGGCGCAACATTATACCGAATTTAATGTAAACAACAGTTTTCTTTCTCTAATAAATAACAAACGTGTTCGATATAACACGTAAAATACGAATTGTTTGTTTTGATTTACATCCAATAATAAGCGGCCTAATTTTTTCATCGTAGAAATGCCCGTGACTCATGAAATTATTGGCGTATTGATATTTTAAGAAAACAGCTGATTGATTGGATTTCATCCAAGTTCAGTTCGAAAACAGCTGCTTATCATTTTTGATTTGGCGATTTAAAAAACACGTTGAAGATTCTATTTCTACTTGCCGTCTTTCCATGAAATCGGATTTATATTATGGTATATCAATTTTTTGAATTAAATATGGATTCCTATGATTTGTGAAATCAATCTGAACGTGTCATTAATTTGAATTGTAGTGTTTTGTTTTTCGACGGCAGCATGCCTAGGCCATATGGAAGCTAGGCTTGTGTTGAACATGCTCATTAATATTAAATGGTAATTCTACAAGTCTTCCTGTTTATAACAATTCATTAACAGAACAGGAAAATTATGGTATTGGGCGATACCAAATCTTACTATTTGTGTCTGCAAATTAATTAAGCTTAGGCTACATCAGCGATAACTAAATCTGGCTTTGTTTGAAGTGAAACTAAATCAAATAAAAGGCGTTCCATGGTTTTGTAATATTTGAATTACCGCCGGTTCACTTGCTCTTGCTGTAGTTGTTATTCACGTCGATGCCCGGTTAATGCTTGCATACACTCTGCAGTTTGTCAGCATACCATTACCAAGCCTATCTGATGTTACAGAACGAGGCCCGGTATAGCGTCCAGAACCCGGGTGGCGAGAAACCCGGGTTTTGAGTAGACACTAACTGGACAAAACCCGGGTTTTGCGCAACAACACTCAGGGCAATGCCACTCAACTTGCCGATCTGAAGCTGGTGTCCCATTGTTGGTGGCGCTGTTTGTATCGTCTGCCATAGAAATCCTACAGCTTACGCACATGTAAGTAAGGGTTATCTATGTCGTCTGCTTTAGGTATTCGAATTAATTGAAGTGGGGCCAGTTTTGAGTTTATGACCCATTCCTCCCACTCCAATATTGACAATTGACTAAACATCGAAAATTCGGGGGTTTAACTTCGAAGAAAGTAAAGTTTCCATACACGTGTTGTCATAAAAAACCCATCCACGTTTTAATCTGAGTGCCACCCCACCCTAACTTTAATTTTAAGTAGCCTACAAGTTAATCAGCATAGGGCCTAATATTTACATTCACTCAACACACATCAGGAACAATTGCAAAATGTGTCTCACGGCCCATTGACCCATTCATTAAACAAGATAAACAATAATAAAACCACATTAATTTTAAATAATAAAACCACATTAATTTTAAATAATAAAACCAATGCCTAATAGTTTGCATGCATAGAATCGGCTGTCACAACAAGACAGTGGCGTAACAGCCGGGGGGGGGGGGGGGGGGGGGAGGGGGCAGGGGGCACAGTGCCCCCCCCCCCCCCGAAGGTGCTCAGCAGGAAATTCAAACCTACCCACCAGGAAAAATAGGGGGAAGGGAAAAGAGGAAAAGAAGGGGGAAAGGGAAAGAAAGAGAGAGAAAGGAAAAAGGGAGGAAATAGGAAAAGGAAAAAGAGAAAAAAAAGGGGAAAGAAAGAAAAGAAGAAAGGAAAAGAAAGAAAGAAAGAACATTTCGCAGTACAAAAAGCACAACAATTGTGCTTTTTGTACTGCGAAATGTTGTGAACGTGCGAAATTTTGTGACCGTGCGAAATTTTGTGGCCGTGTGAAATTTTGTGACCGTGCCGTGTGAAATTTTGTGACCGTGCGGAATTTTTTGCTGCTTCCAACAAAGGCCTAATCACGGTTGAATTATCAAATGCATGCAACTGGACGTAGTAGTATATTGGCGGGCATAGAAGAGCTCACATAATATCAGTGTGGCACCCAATGCAATGCGCCACTCCTTTTTTGTGTTGCTCCTCGCTTACAATTGCATTGCATCGGTGCAATTTGAAGTGATGTTTGGACAAATAACAGTTCAAGTGTTACATTTTACTCTTATTCTAAAACTCGTTGACTTTGCAGAATTTGCTTTTATTTCTTGTAAGAAACCAAATACGTATTTAATAGGTTTGTGTGAAAATTATCCATTTTTAATTCTATGAATGGTTGAATCAGTTGCAAATGAAAATGTAAATAGCGTAATTGACTGTGAGCGAGATAGTGAATCCGGCAGACCTGCCTGATAAGCTGTTGCTATTGACTGACGAGAGCGCTGGACTGCTAAACGTTAGTTCCACCAACCCGCGTTAAGTTGTCTCATCTAAATGTCGCCGATTTTGCTGATAACCAATGGGATTTGCTTTTAAAAATGAGAGATAATGTAACCAGTTCAAACTATAAACCTTTGTCTTTCAAACAATACACTTTTGGATTTTTAAGTGTTAACTATTAGCTTAAAGTAAGCACACTTTGACACTGCCAAACCAGTTATTTGGCGGAAAATTTGAATTGTTTGTGTGAAACACGTGCTAAGAAGACTGCGTAACATGACACCAGAAGCAGGTCAATCCCAATTTATTTTGCATACTTATAATTTCTAAGACAATTACTTTAATCCTTGTGTAATTTTATACATGTAGTATAAGAGGGAAAAGTAAGGAGAGGCAGATAAATAAAAAGTATACAAATATCAGTATTTCCAATTACCCATTTTTATTAAAATTAGCACAGTCAGTGAATCACTAATTTTGCGGAAAATCAAAACATCTAAACAAATCCAAGAAATGAACCAGTTTGGGTGATTTAATGGGATAGGTAACTAAGTATTTGAACTTTTTATGAAACCTGCAGAAAATATGCGCATGAGTAGACGGCAGATAATTTGAACTCGACCAAACCGGCTTAAAACATAAAATTGACCAGATAAAAGCTTACCGTGCCTTCAAAATTTAATTAGAATGTGTTGATTTTTTAAATAAAATAAATAAAAATATAAAATTCTGGATTTATAGGTACAAGGAGAATCATGCATAACATATATATTCCAAGTTTCATGTCAATAGGGAGTATATTTAGTTCAGGAGAGCGTTTGAAAATGTATCAAAATGGGCGCCAATGTCGGCCATATTGCCTACCTAATTTGCATAATTTATGCAATTCTTTTTTGTTTGCGTACAATTTGTAATATACTTTCATATTATGCCTCAAGATAAACCATATATTGTAAAATTAAAAAAAATCTTTTATTTAGTGGTAAAATACCCTAAATCATTGTATATAATTATTTTGATAATCAAAATGATGATATACATGGCTGTACCAATCAAAGATGGCTGCCACAACCATTATATTAACTGCTATCTTTAGAGCTACTACTACTAGATGTGTATTGTTAAAGTAATTGTCACATAATTTCATCGTTTTGAGAACATTTTATGATTAGCTCCTTTTGAAATCCCCACTATTATTGTTTTACATCCCACAACAATTTACTCAATTATAATCCTTCCATTGTTCTTTATCCTTGTGTGTTCCATGGTTTAATGTGGCGGATTTTGCTTAATAAAATTGTATTTGAGATGGTCTCTTCTTGTTTGTTTTAAGGAATTTTAATCTAAAAAAGTGGGTTAAACAGAGATTATTGTGTGTTATAACTCTGTACCAAGTGTTATCTGTTTCTATGATTGCATTAGCGAGATATATGTAAATGTATAATCGACCCATATTTCGACCTTTTACACATTAGCCAAGTATTTACAGATTTCAGTAAGTGGTTGAAACCTTATAATATTGTGTTTAGGTTAATGACGTTACATAACCAAAGGTATCTAAAAATCTTAAAGGGTGTTGTTTGAAAGACAAAGGTTCATACTTTGTATTGAGAACACTATCCCTTAAGAATCACTCATGCATCCCAAATAAAAATCACTTTCATTACATATTGACCGACCCTCGTAGTACCAACAGAGAGTTAGTTAAAACATGACATACCCTACACAGAAGGAGTCTGTGACAATAACACTGATTTGAACATCTGGAGACAAGTGCTATCAGATATGAAATATTCGTTACAAAATTTACCATCTGTGTGTCGAAGAAGAAAAGGTTAGAATGGATAACTATTTTGAAATTGTAATCAAATATGCCTACGTAGTAAATTTCTCACCTGTTTCAGTGCACAATATTTGATGACGCTTTGGTATCTGGATTTCTCAAATGGCTGACCAAACAAGATGTTGTTTCTTAGTGTCCCGGAGAAGACCCATGGTATCTGAGCTGTGTAGCCAATCTTGCCGTGCACTGACACAGTACCCGTCTGTTTCGGCATCTCTCCGAGTAACGCCATCAGTAAGGAGGACTAGAAGGAAAAACACAAAAACATTGCTTAGTCGATGACTAATTTTGAAGAAAATCAAGTTCGACCGACCGACCCAACCTGAGAGGTCCGCTCGTCCCGTAGAACAGTATGTTCTCCTCGTCGCGTTATCCAAGATATTTATCTTGAGGGGTGTAACATAATTGATGACTTGTTGATGACTTTTTGCAAGACGCATGGAAATGATGTCTGTTATATAACCTTCCACAAAGCAAGGACGAACCACCACCATACAAGACAAGGGTGGAAAATGCCTTACTGAAGAGAAGGACATCCTGAAAAGGTGGACTGAGTACTGTTCAGACCTGTCGTGCTACCAGCAAATGACACTGAAAACTATCCCATTCTTCGGGCAGAGGTGATAACAGCTGTAAACTCACTGAAGAAGGGGAAGTCAGCAGGAGTTGACAACATCTCAGCAGAGCTTGTCTAAGCAGGAGGAGACACCATGATCGACATCCTTCTAACTATTTGCAACAAGATCTGGCAGACAGGAGAGTGGCCCGCACCTTGGACACAGTCAATGGTCATCACACTTCCCAAGAAAGGCAATCTTCAGCAGTGCTCTAATTACCGCACGATCAGCCTCATCTGTCACCCAAGCAAAGTCATGCTGAAGTTCTTACTAAACAGACTGAATCCACAAGCAGAAAAGATCATTGCTGAGGAACAGACAGGCTTCAGACCAAAGCGTAGCACTACAGAGCAGATCCTTAACCTTAGGATAATTTGTGAAAAATACCTTCAACACCGACAAGACCTCTACCATGTCTTTGTGGACTTCAAAAAGGCGTTTGACAGAGTCTGGCATGCAGCCCTGTGGTCTACCATGAGGATGTACAATATCAACACCAACCGGACCAGAGCCATTGAGAACCTCTATAACAAGGCCTCCAGTGCAGTCGACCTCAACGGCAGCTTAGGGGAATGGTTCAAAACAACAGTCGGAATTAGACAAGGTTGCTTGCTCTCACCTACTCTATTCAACATCTATTTGGAGAGAATAATGACTGACGCTTTGGAAGACCATCAAGGATCGGTCAGCATCGGAGGCAGAATAATCACCAATCTGCGCAGTGGCGTAGCTGGGATTTTTTTCAGGGGGGGCAAGATTTCTGAAATTTTCGTAAGGGTCCATATCCAAACTCTCAGTGCTTTTAAATTGTTTTTCTAGCGATTTAAAAGCGCTTTTCCAACGGTATTTCGTTGTAAAAGCGCTTTGAAATCGCTAGAAAAACAATTTAAAAGCACTCAGAGTTTGGATATGGACCCTAAAAGGTTGCCCCAAATTTTTTCCAAGTCACCAACTCGTGATTTTCACGTAAGTGTGTGTGTGGGGGGGGGGGGGGGGGGGGGGGGGGGGGGGGGGGGTGGGGGTGAGGTCAAAAAATGTCGCACGGTCAAAAAATATCGCACAGTACATGTACTATATGTACAATTTTGCCTTATATTTAACTATTTATTTGAGCTGAATATGCCCACACAAAACAAGTACCCCGCACGTAATCTCGGTTTTTTTCCCTATTTTCTTTTTTTTCCCCTTATTACATTTTTTTAAAGGGGCTGGGGCGGGGGCACAAATGGGTTTTGGGGCGGGGGCACAAATGGGTTTTTCCCCCTGAGCTACGCCACTGAATCTGCGCTTCGCCGATGATATTGATGGGCTAGCCGGGTCAGAGGGAGAATTAGCAAAGCTCGTCGAACGTCTGGACAGGACCTCTATAGCCTACGCCATGGAGATCGGTGCAGGGAAAACTAAACCGATGACCAAAAACACCAACGGCATCAGCACTGACATCAAAGCCAACGGCGAGAAGCTGGAAACAGTCAAAAGCTTCAAGTACCTAGGGTCAATCATCACAGACCAGGGTTCCAAACCTGAAATTCTATTCAGGATCGCACAGACAGTAGCATCTCTGACCAAACTAAAGGTCATCTGGAGTGATACAAACATCTCACTTAAGTCAAAGATCAGACTGATGAACTCCTTGGTTACCACGATGGTCCACGATATTCCTATATGCGTGCGAATCGTGGACCCTAACAGCGGACTTAGAGAGGAGAATCCAGGCTGCAGAGATGAGGTGCCTTCGCAAACTCCTTGGTATTTCCTACAAAGATCACATCACCAACGTTGAAGTCAGAAAAAGAATTGTTGCAGCCTTCGGCGCTTATAAAGACCTCCTAACCACAGTGAAAAGACGCAATCTACAGTGGTATGGACACGTGTCACGAACAACAGGACTTGCCAAAACGGTATTGCAAGGCACGGTGCCAGGATGGCGAAAGAGAGGTCGGCAGAGAAGAAGGTGGGATGACAACATATCTGAATGGACTGACCTAAAGCTTAGTGATACCTTGAGATTGGCAGAGAACCGACAAGGATGGAGAGAGCTGGTGGTCAGGGCATCTGTGGCGCCCCAACGGTCGACAAGACTACGGGATAGATAGATAGATAGATATAACCTTCAAAATCTCAAACTTAGAATAAACAATTATTCAATTTAATATTTTTCATGATATAACGCCCGTACTTATTATTTAATTACAATGCTATTCGTTAATGTTTGATTTACCTTGCCTGCTCCGATCGGGCCAATGACAACCAGCAAATCCCCTGGAATAACACAGAAGCTGATGTCTTCAAGAACGTTTGTGTTATCTTTATCCTCCTTCGGTGGGAGATAGTAAGAGAAATAACACATAAAAGGTAATAAAGAATAAAAGCAAGATATACTAACTTGGTGTGGGGAAACAAGCAATAACAAGGGATAATAATTAAGCGGAAAAAACGGTGAAAAGTACTGTAGTGACTTTGGATTACTTACTGACATCGTGCTATAATTATAGTCGTGACCTTGTCTAGTTCACTATCTTCTTTATAGTTCTCACTACTTTTGTTTTTATATTTTGTCCATCCCTGATGAAGGGTGGTATATCCAATTGAAACGTCTGCCTTATTTGTTACGTTAATGTTGTTGTTTTATTGCACAGCAAATTTTATTGCTTGTCCCAGTGCATATCCGTGTTTTATTAGTACTTGTCATCGTTTTATCACCAAGTTGGTGTATATCTTGCTGTTATTCTTTGCATTTAACATTTTAGAGATATCCTTAGGCTGTTATATCAGTTTTCTGATCCTGGTGTGCTTTGTGATCCTGGTGTGCTTTGTTCCTGCGTCCGCTGGAGTCATCTTTTTTGGGGGCGAAGCCACTCTATTAGCATGTGATTGCAAAAATTTACAAATTTTGGTCTTTCTAGACATAAGTGGAGGCTGCCATGTTTGTAGTCTTTGTAAATTACATGTACCTATGCAGTTTAGTTTAACAGTACCCGCAGTCTGTGCTGGAGTCAAAGCTATATTTGTTTATAGTTGATGATTCAATCAGAGAGATGTTTTTATATCCCAACAGAGAGACATAATAGCTTATCTTGTTTGACTAAGGAAAAATCTCCACTTGTTGGCTAATAATAAGTGGTGAGTTGGGGATGTGTCATATATACCAAGATTTGTCATCAGACGGTATCCCCCCCTTCCATGCACACAAATCAACTTTATTGGTTTCCTTTACTATATTTAGACTGCATGTTTTGATTTGTTTTTTGGTACAGTCTGAAAAAGCCCTGAATTTTACTCTTTTGCTTATATC
Source organism: Ophiura sarsii (assembly GCA_035610835.1). Taxonomy (NCBI): domain Eukaryota; kingdom Metazoa; phylum Echinodermata; class Ophiuroidea; order Amphilepidida; family Ophiuridae; genus Ophiura; species Ophiura sarsii. The sequence continues at coordinate 131,099,000 of CM069441.1, read as the reverse complement.
TCGGTCAATTCTGTACGGTTTTCATCCATTTATAGCTTATAACACTCACATTATATTCATCTTTTATCAGTGCAACGTTCACGGTGTTTAGTTGCAAACTGAGAGAGCCTTTTATGGATACATACTCACAACATAAGACAAATTATAGTAAGATTGATATTTAAAACGTTGAATAAATCTGCAGCCATGTTGGCGCTTTGATATTTTTGGAAAGGCGCCTTATACATTGTTGTTTATGTATGTATATATAACAAGAAAAGGCAAATATACTCGGGTAAAGGTTTGATTTGAAGTGGTCCAATTGTCATAATCCGCCCTGTACAGTTAAGTATGGGGCACTCTTCTTTATACACGCAACACTATTTTCGCGCTTCAGTATGTCTATAATGGAGGCCGGACAATGGATTCAGGGGGACTATGGCTCCTGTCACACCGGTATTTTTCCTTATGAATATGAAAATGTCAGATTTTTTAACTTACATTTTCCCACGAGCTAGTAAGGTTTTTCACATTGATTCCTCTGCCCGTGCTAGAATTATGTTCCAAAAGTCTTTCCTGCAACACAATATAAAGATTGTCTATCTATTGACCAGGTGTTGTTTTAGCTTATTATGCCATTGGAATTCGGTATTTTTGGTTATTAGTTGTTCCAGCCATCATCAAGCAAGAATATATTTATAACTTTACAATAAATCTGATCCTAATTACGACCCATACACACTCATGTAGCATCCTATAATGTTATACAGAATAGAACAGGAACGAGCAGCGGTTAAGGCCCAGCTTTGGATCAGAGAAGCTTAACAATATCAACATATATATATATATATATATATATATATATATATATGAAGAGTTTGTTTCCAAAAGGCGCTAACTCACTAAAAGTGAAATAGGAGAAAAGCAACGTTTTTTAAAATGAGGATGTTGCACTTCTTCGATTATGTTGAATTTTCTGCCATATGAAAGATATACATTGTATACGTGGAAGCTTAAAAATTGGTTTGAATTCATTTTTTGATTTTCACTGTATTTCCTATGTCTTTCTTTATTTTCGGAAATCAGTGAGTTAGCGCCTTTTGGAACAAAAATGTTTCGACCAATTTTCAAAAACCACTTTACCAAGCAATCTTAATTTCTAAATAATGTACACCTGAAAGACAATATGAAATCACATTGAAAACAGGAAACCGCATTCAAATACTATTTCAACTTTTTTAATTATGAATTTTTGATATTTTGTGAGAAAACTGAAAATGTGGACAATTTGGCACATTTTTTTTAATTAACAACCATTTTGTTCGTGTGCAATTTTCAAAACAATAATCCCATACATTTTACGTTTTCTTCATTGCATTTCATTAAGAACATTACTATCAATGTTTTACCATGATAAAAGAACCATATTTCCACCATTTTGGCTTAAAAAATAGTGAATTATATTCAAATTTCCGGAAATTACCGAGGGCCATAACTTTGGACCCGAACATGCTACAGATGTAGAACAAAGTTTAAAAGATGTATTTTGTAACTCTCTTTCATGTTCTGCACCTAACTCAATTTTTTTCAAAAAGTGAGTTAGCGCCTTTTGGAACTAAGCTCTTCATATATATATATTTTCACATCACTTTATTAGCATCATAGATTGCCATACCTTCAGGTTTTGATTCTCCATCATTGTCGGATTGATATAAGCTCCGTTTTCACACACCTCATTTTCAGTTGTATTGCTAGTTTTCGCTAATTCGAACTCTTCCAACTGAAGAAAAATCTGAACCAATAATATCAGATATCGGATAGAACAAAAATCAAAAGAGCTTAACATGATAGTTTCATAAAGAAAATCGTTAAAATATATTAACTGGAATATAAATAGAGATCGCTACTTCGAGAACAAATTTTATCTATTAGTATTACAACTAAAATACCTGCATATAAACATATTACTGATATCTTATCTCTCATTAAAATTCAAAATTCAAGAGTTTTAAACAATATTATTACCTGAACTCTTTTAATTGATGTCAGTGTCTCCATCCCGTACATAATAGACCTCGGCGTATAAAACCCGAAATTTATGCGTAAAGCATTGAAGAGTGGTATTGCAAAATATACCGTGGGTGATGACAAAAGGTGACCCGATAAAGAATAGGTGACGAATGTGATCGCTGATATCACGTTGGTCATTGTATTATAACCCGCAATAGTTGATGCTCGTAGGTATGATGATTGTAAGATTTTTTTCACCTCTTTTCTAAAAAAAGGTATCATAAAAACAATCCTATATTATTCATGTAATGATGTTGACAATGGCATCGATGTAGTGCGATATCAATTATATTATCCAAGTATTTTCTCGGCCAGACTTTTCTGATACCTTAAAATAAATAAATAATAAGGGTAGATAAGCGAAAATCCTGAACTTAATGATGTTATATTAAAGGTCACGAAGAAATGTTGAAGATTTAAAAACAAAAACAAAATTACTTCAGAATTCAAGATGAACATTAAAAATTACCATTATTGTTGTTTCTATTTACAAAAACACAGCAACACTTGATTAAAACAATACCATCGCTATCTATTGAAACTTTTCTTTAAACGCCCTCTTTGTAAATATTGTTCGCGTTATGTATCACGCACACTGCAGGGGGACACTGTCTGACGTAAAATGCTGATCGCGGCTAGATCAGCCTTTTTGAATCGACATTTTGTTGTACACAGAGGGCTGATTTTTCTTAAACCTTATAGGTGTAAAGTTCATACATGTAATACAACTGTAAAAATATACCAATCCCAGTTTTTATCATAATTGAGGGCGCAGCCTCCAACACATCTCTTAGTGTCCCTTTAAGGCTTTCAGGTTGCAGCTATGAATCAAGTTTGGTATCAAATTGGATCGATTGAGCACACATTTATGGATAGAGCTATGAGTTTTACAAATAATGGGCGAGACGCAGGCGCAAAACATTCGATTTTATCATTATTATGTTTTGGAATTATTATCTGCCCACACTTGGATTCATCAAAACATAATTATGTTTGCAATTGGACTTGGTTCCAATCGGCCTTTGTATTTTTGGATGTTTTCAGCTTATGTGACCTTTGACCTCATTGATATATGACGTTTGCCATGTTGCATGTATGATCCAAGTTTGGTATAATATCGGATGACTTGAGGGCGATACAGTGAAAATTGTTTAAGCCTTAAAAACAAATTGGGCCGAGACGTAGACGAGTCCAATTTTGCTTCCAAGGCGAAACCTATTTTCATTGTATCATCCGAAAAAAAGAAATTCAATATTAACATTATTATTATGTTTTGAGAATCTGACTCTAATCAAAGATAGGGTATTTATTCTTGTTGAGGTACAGGATTGATTTCTTAATACTGTAATTTAATAATTATGCAACTGTCTGAGCTTTTGATGATTAAGTCTACTATTATCGTATTGACCACAGGCATCGTAGGTTCATCACTATTTTTCAACATTTTCAAAATTCATCATATTTTGGTTCACATAGTATCTATAACAATCAATTAACATGTAGCAGTTGATGAAATGGTTGAGACAACATCTATATATCCATGTTATATATCAAGCAGGATTAACCAACGAATGGTTAAGTTTAGCAGAATTAACCAACAAATGATCAACAGTTTTAACCAACCACATGTTAAAGTTTAGCAAAAAAAATAAAGGTTTAACCAACATTTTTTAACCAACCATTGTTGGTTAAAACATATTAACCAACAAATGATTAAAAATTGTAACCAACCACAGGTTAAAGTTTAACCAACAGAAAATTCAAGAAAACATGACTTGAAATTTGTTTGCCCTTATACACGCTACAGTGAAAATACGACGTAGGAAGTCTAAGGTAGGCTTCGTAGCTAAGCTTAACCATACATGCATGTTGTAGTAAGTGAAGGTAAAATGGTGTCCTAAATCTGTCTTTCTTGATAGACAAATACCATAATATTGTACAGTTTAGCTCAGAGACAGTTACATACTTAGGCCAAAAAAAAAGTTGACTTGCCCGTTCAGGGTCAGAGTCAGGGTCGGACGGTCGGATATTTTGTTTTTGTTGTTGTTGAAAATTGTTGAAAATTTACTACACAAAAACACGTTTTTAAGATTATTTTGTTGATTTAATTTTTTTTAAAAAATTACATTTTAAAATTTTAAACAAGCAGATACTACTTAAAAACACGTTTTCATCTTTCTTAATTGTTATGTGCTTCTTTCAATTTTGTTGTTGTTGTTGGCCTTATTAAATTGCAGCATTAAGAAATCAATCTTGTACCTTGAAACCCTTCTATATGCGTCTCCAGACCCCACAATCGGAGCATTGCAATAACTTGGTCGTCTGCCATTTTGTCAAAGAGAGAGAGAGAACGGGCCAGCCTCGTTTTGATGTCGCAGCAACACACCACATTTTCAACCAACGTTGTGCAATAGAGATTTTTCACCAACACATGTTGATTAAAATGTAACAAACAATTTGATAATATGCACAAAATAATTTGCGCCATTGAAATTCTTTTGCGGGAATCTTATTTTGACCTATTGTTGGTTAAAATTATGCTGCCTTAACAAACGTTGAATAAACCAAAAATGAATTATATTTTTACTCTTTAACCAACGCAGTATTAAAACTAATTTTTAACCAACGCTTAATTTTAATCAACATTCTTTTAATACATGGTTTTTTAATACCTGTTCTGAGAGTGTAGGCCTACACGCTAGCACCATATTATCACTATAATAGGCCTACACTCTTTTAAAATTTGAAGTAAGTGGGGTGACTTGCAGTTTCGCATCTGTGTTACATTGCAATATACCCCAAAAGTAACGTTAATGCATCGATAAATACGACACTGGCTCATTTTGAATTGTAAATCGTGAGTCTAGACTTAAGCCTGCACACAAATCAGAAATTTAAACAAGCTTATTTAGGGTGTATTTCCGTCTGAAATTACAACATGAAGACTGTAAACTGTAAATATGATTTTTTAAATGTCTAACTATATCAATGTTATTTCATTTTTTCATTGGAATGTGCAAACATCATGAAAAGATTGAGGGAATTTAGGTCTAAAAATGTCTACTTTTCTAAGCTTAAAAGGGTATACATTCTCCTAGTTTTAAACCCACTATCAAAAGGCCAAATAATACAATATTCATCAGTCAAAGAATATTTCACACTGTTTGCATAAATTTACCTTTGTCCATATTATTGTATTTACCCTTTTCATGAGTAATTCTGATAGACCTCTGCTGCACACAAGTTTTAGCACTGTGGTCGGCCATCTTGTTTGTCTCAGGATATTTTGGAATGTTCCATTGAGTTAAATAGGGGGTTATAATATTATAGTGACGGTATGGGTTAATTGATTAGTAAAGAAGATAGTTTTTCAACATGTTTTACATCCAAAAATACCACAATTATTATTCTATTCTCTTGTTAAAATACCATATTTTGTTTCTTTATAGAAAATATACAAATATGTCAATTATTTATCTGGTGTCAGTGAAATCGAGCAAAAACATCGAACCAATCAAAAGATCTTATTCCAAACTGTTCAATACAGTAATTTCTTTTGAAAACTTACAAATACAGTCCAATACATGATTAATTCAAATTCAAACCCATACGTAATTGAAAAATACGGAAGATTCTTAAAACATAATAATGATATAAAATTAGATGGATTGAGCATGATACACAAAGATATTAGTCGAGCTATGAGTTTAAAAATATTGTGCGAGAAAACGTCGAGCCCAATATTTTTAAAACTCATAGCAAGACCAACAATTTCCAAAATCTAACAAGTTCCAACGCATGTTCAAGTTTAAATTCCAACACGTAACAAGATCAAGTTCCAACTCATTACAGTTTGCAATCAATTTTAAAGTTTTAATTGGTAAAGTCAACCTCTAATCAAATTTAGAACACATGTACAGTTAAAATTCACACTTCTGTATGACATTGTAATTTATGGTGACATAACAACCATGAAATGCCATCGGTAGTGTTTGCAAGCTAATTTGCCTAACTTGCTGATTCCATCCTCACGTCTCACTTCAGCATAGCAACTTTTGAGCAATTCAGCGAGCCGTCCTTTCTCAAAGTTTTCGAAGTCAGTCGGCACTCCTTTCGATTTTAAATATTTTGTGTAGATAGACACGATAGTATCGATGCTTCTTCGCGTTGCAGAACTGTCCTTATTACTGAAAGTCCGGAAATTCTTGTTCATTTAGACTTAGAGTAACAAAACGCGATTTCTCCGAATACGACGTCATTTTCAACACAGTGACCTGACCTCTAGGTCAGTCAGGTCACTGTCGCAATATCTCTACTGCATTTTCTGACACTACATATACAATCGGCATATTTATACACAAAATGGGTCCTCAGTTAGCCACCTAAAGGTGTCAAATTGACACCATTATGGGTGTAAAATATGACACCTTTGGGTGTCATATTCATTTTGACACCTAGGGTAGTTACCTGAGGACCCATTTTCGAAAAATGTCATTACACCCCAAATGGGGTGTAAAATTGACTCTCTTAAGTGTCATACTGAGATACATTTACACCCTAATTGGGGTGTAATTTTTGGAAATGGGAAAATGAGTATTTGTCACCTCTAGCACATGTTTACGAGCCGGTAAGACTGGTAAGTACCGATCTGCTCCATTTCCAGACATGTTTGATAATAATTATGATACAATTTAATAGCGTAATGTAAGACGTCCGTATGAAAGAGACGACCACTGAGCCAGATGAATCGGGCTATGTAATATTGCACGTATCATCGTATGCATGCATGACGAACACACACATAGTACTAGTAGGTCCATGTACTGACACACAATCCAAAATGAGTCCTGACACAATAGGCTAACAAAATGCTAGTCTCTGACTATGAAATTGTAATTTATTTCATCAGTTAGTTGGCGCAATATTAAACAACATGAACAAGGCTTACATTACGCTAATTGTATCATATTATCAAAAATGTCTGGAAATGGAGCAGATCGGTACTTACCAGTCTTACCGGCTCGTAACATGCGGACAAAATGGCGACGAGAAAACTTTTGCGTGCCAAGGCGCATGCGTTGATATGTTGATAGACGCCCAATTTGGTGTCAGAATTACACCAATTAGTGTCATGCTGCTTGGACACCTCTAAAAACCGTGAGCTTTCCCGCCAACTATTGACGCCCTTGGAGTTATTTCAATTAATCTGACACCAGTTTTGGTGTAAATCACTAAATGATCACTGAAAGGTGTCCGTCGGACACTTAACGGTGTCACCGTAAATTATGTGCAAACCCATACCGTTGACGATGACACCAATTTTGGAGTCAAAATAACACCTTTGTAAGTGTCATTTACAGTTGACTCCAAGAAGGTGTCGCTGTGACACCAACATTTTTTTCAGTGCACGCTGTTAGTGGATTCGTGCGGCGTAAGCTTGAATGTGTTAAAGAAACCTCCGAGTGCTAAACATATTGGTAGCCAATATCGCTCCAGCTGACATAACGCTCAGAATAATAGGCTTTTAAAAATGTATTGAAAGAATAGGACGGAAGATTCTCAAAACATAATAATGATTGCAATCGGACTATGTACAAAAAAGAAATGGGCATGTTTTATGTTTTCAGCTTATTTTACAACTTTGCCTTAAATGACCTTTGACCTTGATTGACCTCATTGACATACGAATGTCACATGTTGCATCTTTTTATCAAGTTAGGTCGTTGTTGGACGTTGTTTGACAGACTGACGGACACACACCCAGACTAACTCATACGAAGGAGTGCAGCCATAAGATCTCTCCTATACGGACGACCTAATCAAGTAACCGGGATTATGATACCAACCTTCGTGCTATTGTGACAAGTTCTGCGAATGGCTTCTCCCATGTATATATCTTGACAACCCTCATGCCTGCAATAATCTCATTCATAATTCTTACTCTCTCATCTGTCAGTGATGCAATTTTTTCTCTGCAAAGAACATAGAGTTGATGGATTCAAAAAATAATTATTTTATAAACAGAATAACACTTTTGTGTATCAATATTTTATGAAATACAGTCGGGAAAGTTCGATACTATTGCAACAATCAAACAAGAAGCAATAATATGTCTAGATATATACTAAATTATTTGTTAGTAATTCACACGTTCACCTCACTACCCCACAAACCATACAACCTATCCCCAACGGCTATGGTTTCTAGTGGCAGATATTCCCAATAGTAGTAATTCCCAGTAGTTTATTTTTTTGTTATGGATGACACAGCTACACGGTCTGTAGCACAGATACAAAACATCCCCCACCTCAACATGCTCAACGCACATTCAACACCCACCCACATCCCTCATCCCACACTCCACGTAGCTTATTAATAGATCTTCAATACAGGGGATGATTTATCACTATTGAAATGTTGTGTGGAGCTGAGTGATACTATATGGCCATGTGTTTTGAACTCGCCACCCTTCCCGTTGCATGTCCATATTTTTACATTTTACACCATCTGAGATTCGAATTAGCATATCGCAATAACTACTTGTTCTATCCCATAAAAAGTATATATTTTCTGAACGGTAATCTTACAAGGAATCCAAATATGCGATTGAAATTTGCATAGGACCTAATGGTGACATGTTAAGATTAAGAATGTTCAAAGAATATCGATTTTTTTCATATTTTGAATAAAGCTCAATATTTTTTTATTCCTATCCCAATCATCATTTTACCGTGCATATTAGTTCCTCATGCAATTTACCCAACAGAACAAACATAATGATTGTCATTGGTAACTTGTTGAAATATACTATATCGGGAAGTAAATGAGCACAAACGTTTACATTTCATATTTATTAGAGTTTACACATATATTTTTTTAGCTATTCACCCTATCTTTATTTAAGCGGCATTTTTGAATTCCCCTATTTGAGAGCTTTCCAAAATGTATAATTTTGCTATCATCGGTTGAAGAATTTTGTTGTAATAGTCATGTATGTAAAACCGATGAATTAGGGCAAGTTCACTGTGTAGTCAATAGGGAGAAAGCCAAGGACAATGCAATCGATTCGTGATTACAATTGTTACGTAATAGTTGACGCGTTTGTTGAAACAGAAACTTATAGAATATAAAATAATCTATAAAATGAGAGTAAAATCATATTTGTACCATACAGAGATGAGGAGTTTAGTAAATTGAACGTAGAATTGGGAACATTTTCTATATTCCCCATAGAGATTGTACACAGCGCCACCGCCACCGCCACCGCCGCCACCCTGACTTTCGAAATATAACCAATCATATCTCAGCGAAACAGTTATAGAAATACCTGATTTATTCACACATTGTAGCTAGATTATAAGCTTCCAAATGTCAAATGACACCTAAACGATAGCTCTACCACATTTAGTTGTTGAGTTAATAGAGAGAGAGAGGGATGATTCGTCACCAAAAATGCAACGCCGCCACCCTTTTTGGGTGGTCAGTTCAAAACACATGGCCATATGTCTGTTTGACCATAGATCGTCAATGAGAGGGATGATTATCTCCCGGATTATCTCTATTGAAATGTTTTGTGGAGCTGATCTATGTCTGTTTTGCACACACCTGTATGACTAGCATTTTAAGCCCGGTAAACAGAACGGGTATTGATAGTCGATTGCGGCAACTACAGTATCTAATACTAGCTAACAGGATACATAAAATTAGTTTGATAAAAAAGCAACGGTGAAAGTTAAGATACCACATAACACTAATTTAGGCTAGAATTCAAAGTAAGCTTCAAAATCCAATAGCTAGGCAATGTATCCTTCCAACACTGTTGAATTTTGAAGCTTTATCAATTCAACTAGCCGATATTGTATACCTTGATTCAGCACAAAACTATTAACCTGAGTCATTAAATAGCTGCTTCAAGGTAGACTTGATCTCAGGTCTCTGGCATAGGAATCTAGACTAATCTTTTTAAGACTGATTTTAACATAGCTTAAACAAGACACCCACCTTAATCTTAATTTCACTTTCCACCAACACTCAGATTGACCTTGTTTGCAAGGCGAGTATACTTCAAGGCAGCTATTTATTACAATTTGAGCTTCTAATATGATCATCGGAGCTTAATGGGATGATGTAGTAAGCTTACAAATCAAATCATTTCACTTTGTTGCGCTGTTATTGATGATGACGACAAGACTGCTGAATTTGGTAGGCTACTTTCATCGTGTAATCTGCCTGTGTATCGTTTGCTTCTGAAATCATGGTGAAATCGAATATTTTGCCCTTTCTAACCATAGTTTTGTAGTGGAATTGTCAAATTGGACCTGATCTCAGTGAATTTCAAGCACTTTAGTAGCAGACTTATCAAAATATCATCAGAAAAATGAAGCGGACGATATCTACACACCAGCATAGAGCACTCATTCAGATTTCACGCCACCAAATGGTTTCCCTATGCGTTTACATGTAAAATGGTGGTTACAAAAAGCCCATTTCCTCGCTTATAAAGCGACTGGATTTCTCAATTTGACATTTTCCTCAAATTTCATGATATCTTTGATAATCTAATCAAAACAATTATATATGATCTCCCCGAAAGTTCCGAGAAATTAGCCCCTAGAGTTGGACAACTGGTGTAGCGCCCTCATTTTTCAGAAAAGTTGAAAAATGTTACCAGAACATTTACAATCAAAATGCATCCAAAAAACCTACAAAATGCATTGAAAATATTTCTTTTTGCACTGTGGTATTAGGTAATAGTCCTAAAATCAGGATTAAACTACAACTTCAGTCATTTAGGAGCAATAAGTACCATTTCTGATTAATTCTATAATCAATGGGCCACAGGATGCCCAGCTGATAAAAAAAAGGTTTGATTGACTTCTGCAATGACTGACATTAATTACTGGTGTCGAATCTTAAGCGACCTTGGTCCGAAACACACATAGCTTCAAAAGAAAATACCCACTTGGTTATCGCTGTCTTAATTATCTGTGGCTAATACCTCAACGTTGCAAAGAGTTTTCCACTGTACACCTGTAGGGGACTTGTTATACAGAACAGGACACAAACGAGCAGTGCATAAGGCCCCAATTCGAACCAGAGGAGCCATATAACGATAGCTAATAGCAGAGGTGCTACAAATAGGTATGGCAGATGAACGACTGACTGTAGAGAATACAAAATCGGGATAAACGTAGTCAAATCAACAGTCAAATGTACACAGCCATATTCTTATACCCGATATCATGATTACCCTGCGGCCGTATGGGTACCTTTAAGGGTTACTGTATTCCAAGTAACCGTATTGGTACCTGTAAGGTGTACTGTATGCCCAATACCCGTATGGGTACCTGTAAGGTGTACTGTATACCAAGTAGGGATCAGCCAAAGTAAACACGGTCGAATATTGGCCTGGCTCTCTTTTCCAAAAATAAATAAATCAGGCCATTGGATAGTTCGATAGAAATATTCACGAACATTTTGTTAAAATACAAACATTCAGCTAACCTTTTCCACAAGTAAAACGCGACTAGGTTATGGTATCTAAGTTTAATACACTGACTGATGAGAAGTACTGAGAATATAATATTAAAGTTGTTGTCAACTTTTCCTATACATCATGCACAGACAACGTTCCCATTGTCGCGTGACCTGCACTCGTGTCTTCCTTCCTTGTTGACCTCCAAGTCAATGTAACTCTCAATACAACTACTTATCGCCTCATGAGTTATTCCCTTACTTTCTAGCTGTTGTGAACCCATAACGCTTGTAACTGTGTAACGTAATTGTAATTCTTTAAAGATCACCATCGTGAAATGATAATACCACAGCCTTCTCTTTATTGAACTTAATTCATCTTCATCTGAAACCCTTCATTTAGATTTTAGTTTAATATTTACCTGATCAAATCTGTTGACATCATTGGAAAGAAGATTGACCATCTGTCCTATTGTTGTCTTTCCCACTGCAACTCCATTTAGACGCAATGCCTGCAGTTCAAACCAAATGTGTTTGTCAAATCTCGAAATTAGGTTTAACTTAAAGTATTCCCATGAAACATCTTGCATTCTATCGCTGACACTGGTGTCAAAAGAAGACCTCGGATCCTCTTAAGCGCTGTTCACTCAAAATATCCTTAGAACTCATCACACAAGAGACCAATAATTTATGGATACTCAGACGTTCTCAAAATGAAATGTTGATCAAAATAATTAATAACATCAATTTATTGGAACTATTGAAAACATACATAACAATTATATAATTTCATTCATAGCCAGCCTGTTTCCCACTGAAATCAGGATATTAAAATGTATTGTTTTAGCTCACGTTGTTAGTTGTATCGCGTCTTGTCGTGTACTTGTGTCTTGTGTCGAATATCCCCTACCTTGAATATGTGGCCATTGATGTTTCTCGTTGATCTTCCCAGTGTTTCAGTAAATGTCACCACCGTCGATAGTCAAAACTCGGAAATTATATCTCACCAAAAACGGGCAAAAATTCATAGCAAAATACACATGTTGTATAGTCATGAAAGTCAGCCCAGATTTGGTCGGCCCTTAGCACACATGCAAAGGTGCCAAAATCGCCCTGCCTTAAATGCACTTCTGCATATTAATTCAATAATATGCACAAGATATATCTAGTGGCTCATGGAAATATGTAGATGGAAGGTGGCTTGGAGGTATCCTGACTAAACTATTTATAACATACTTGTACTTTTTGTGACTTGTAAATATGTCCCCAAAACGGGCGAGTAAGGGAATTAACACTACATGTAATACATGTGTACCCTCTAAGATATTGAATTAATATGCACATATCGAGTTTCCCCACGTACTGAGATAGTCCAGCTAATTAGCATATGAATTTTTACTTTCATGCTCCACTGAACCTAGCAGTAAGTTATTCACAATGAAAGTATTGTGTTGTGTTATCAACATAGATCACTGACTGATCCTGCATAAATCAATAGGGCCCACTCCCCATTGGTCAAAAGTATTTTGGAGGGAAAATACTATACACTTTTACTTTTACTCATGACAACTGGTTCATGTACACGTATTCAGTTTGAATATTACAAACTATTTCTCAAGCCTGAACAAACTGAATACTTTTGACTCCCAAGTATAAACGATGTTGGCCCCTACTCCTAATCACAGACCCGCCTCCCCCTTCCCACAAATTAAAGACCCTTGTAGTACCAGCCCAGTGAGTACCATGATACTTGCCTTTCTATATATCAATGACGTTGCAGCAATTCTTAACCGCATGCCCGTGATATACCCACCATGGTAGATTGGATGTATAATGAAGATGGCTTGAAAGAAGAATATAAGTCCGAAGAGGGCGCTGTAGATGTACGCTTCACGAGATGAAATAGCCGGAACAATGGCAAAGTATGAGATAATTCGCACCAACAAAAGAGATTGCACTATCACTAAGGATGCCTGAAAAATAAATAATATATTGCATCGCTAGATTAGTGGACTTTTCCTTCAATTACACCCGAATGCCTTTACAGGATGCATCAACAAAATTAGAACTCTGTTTCATGACGGTGTAATACTTGTTATAGTCATTAGACCATGACCAATTTAGTCTCAATGTAAAGCCCAAATAATTATTATGATATCCTGAAAATATGAGATCAATCCGATGAAAAATAAGAAATCTAGCATACTTTGCGTAAACCATGTCATTTACTGGTTTGTACAATGGGACCTACATTGTACAAATCACTGAGTAAATAACATGGTTAACATTTCAATACGGTACAATAATTATAAACATAGTAAATAAATCTATCAGTCAATAGCAAAGATTACTTTGGTAATCCATTTAATCCTGGCACAAATCAATATTGGCTAAATAATCCACAAATCAGATGCATGCATATTCTGTTCAAATTAAAAAAAATATCTTGTTAAACAGTTCTCGAACCCACTGTGGATGGTTCATTGAGTTACAAATTAAGAAAGTTAAGATCAATGATCCATAATTGCACGTGTCAAACAATATTTCATATTAATAGCTTGATTGCACATTAATGTTCTTGCATACATAATTTATGTTTTTGACAACCTAAAAAAGTAGAGAAGTCTCTCCTTTGAAGACAAAACAGCTGCGACATTAATTAATGTGTAAGATGAAAAATGTCCGTATTAAATATTGCTCAGTGTTTTTTTCTGGGGAGAAAGTTCCATAGGAAAGCATATTTTAGGCAACCATTACGTTATACTTGCATGCATGCATAAATGCAGGTGCATGCATGCAAACTCATCTGAAATTCTTGCATGCATGCCAAACATGCATGTATCTAAATTTCAACTTCTTGCATGCATACAACAACACATCTGAAATGTGTACAACTCATCTGAAATTATCACTTACATGCAAAACAGACAGTGTCTGACATTTTTGAAATAATCTTCATTTAAATTTGAAACAAGAAAAAGATCCTAAAACTGTTATTAAAATTTAAGTACCGTATTAATAGCATGGTTATTTTAGGTGGGCGGTTACTACTACTACTAATAATAATAATATAAAACATTTGTATAGCGCCCTACAAAGATCACAGCGCTTTATAATCAAGAAAAAACATATACAATAATACATAAAATACAGCCAGAACTATACATAATTTGTTACTCGATCCTGCCATTTATTTCGTTAAAGTTGTAGAATTCAAAGATCTTGATTGGCAACATTTACTTTTCGTAACTCAAAATTTTGTTTTGACAGCCTTACAATGGTAATAATTTCATGACTGCCCCCCCCCCCAATTATCTATGTCAAAAAATATGACCATCGGGATATTTTCCCCCAGGCTAAATGACAGCCCCCTCTCTAATACTGGACCCAATTTGGCGGAACATCCCTGTGACCTCATATCCACCAACTGTCACTGTATCCACTAAGTCCCCTCCACTCCCCCCTGGTGTGACAGGCTTGGCAGCCCCTGAAAAAGATTGCATAAAAGATTGCATATTTGAATATGTTAAAGTAATATAAACATGATAAAGGTGCATTCTACTAAAAAATAATGCATAAAAGTTAATGTTATATACTTCATGTAGCCCAAAATTGATGAATTTGACCAATTTTCTGGCAACACTCCAAAATCTCATTACCCAAATTGGGCAACTTTTGGAGTCTGTCAAAAAAAATTGTCGGTACATAATGCATAATGACTTTCGACGGTACAACTATGTCGTGGCCCCCCTGTTTCCAAAAGCTGGGTACGCCACTGCGTGCATGCACCCCCTTGCACGAGTGCATGCATGTCATTCCACATGCATGTGGCTAGCTATATATGTTTCAAAATATAGCTAGTGCATGCTAGTAATTTTTGAACGCATGCAATATAGTAGCTGGCATGCATGCTGCATGCATGCGAGCACAGAGAGCATCGTGCATGCATGCGATGGGCTTGTACATTCAATTTCTGACACGCGTGTGCATGCTCTAAATGTTCCAAAATATAGCTAGTGGTATGCATGCCATCTCATGTATGTTACATGCATGTTACATGCATGTAACATGCATGCAGAAATGCATGTCATTTTCATGAGGGATGTCAAAGTTTACGAAAAGTATGCTAGTGTCTTATTTTTCATCGGATTGATCTCATATTTTCAGGGTATCATAGTAATTAATTGGGCTTTGCATTGAGACTAAATTGGTCATGGTCCAATGATTATAACAAGAATTACACCGTCATGAAACAGAGTCCTAATTTTTTTGATGCACCCTGTATACAAAACTAGACATAATAAAGTTCACAATCACGGACAATCTAGTCTTATATTACCTGGTTATACGAGCGCATTATCCAACGTGTCAACATTCAATCTGGTGTGAACTTCACTGGAATTTGATTTCATCACACGCTGACTATTCGTCTGCGATGTAACGTCGTCGTAATATTTAACGGAAATAGCATAGGCCAATTCCACCGTTACGGACGTTACAGATACATGCAACTTGCAACTTTTGATTGAATAGCACATCTGTTTGCTGATAAGATAACACTTTATTTCTTAGTATGCTAGTAGTAAACACTCTAATGTTCAATATAATGAAGCAATTTTGTTTTAGCTTTCTTAGTTAATTAGCAACAAAAATTAGAAACGAGCGTTACGGACGTTACCTTGAAATGAAGTGCCTTTTTGACCATGGTACATATCCTAATTATCCTTAAATCTCTTTTCAGTTCACTGTATTATTTTTTTCTGTCAACTATATTGAGCAAGCCCTGACTCCATTCTATGTTAACATGAAAAGCAAGTTTGAAATTAGTACTCCCGTATCGTCCAACGCTGTTGATTTAGTGTTACGGACGTTACATTTTGAAGCGTTACGGACGTTACAGGTATTAAAATCAATAATAAAACAAGATTTATAATATCAAAATGGGACATTTTGTCCCTAATTTGTCATAAAATCCATGTGTTTTTCTTGTGTTACTTTGATGTTAGGGACCGTTCATTATTTATGGTGGACGGGGAGGTGGGGGGGGGGGGGGGTAAACTATAGGGGGTCATGTAACTTTCATATGTTAAAATAGGGGGGGGGGGTTATGTAACTTTTTATTCTTGAACAGGGGGGGGGGGGGGCTTAGCGCATATTTTATTAAAACCTATAGACTTCAAAAAATGTACTATCAGACGACTTCTGGACAGCAAATCGACGACGTGGTGGAAAAAACATCTACATGTATCATCAACGGTCGAGACATTAGAGCCACAGGGTGTATAATGTTACAAAATCCAATTTCGGGGTGCACTACACTAAATGGGGTATCCCCTACCCTTAAGGACGGTGTTTAAAGCTAGAATCGGAAAGTATGCATCACAAAATCCTCAATTTAAAAAGACTTGACAGTAATACAATTGCGTAAATGCCTATGATTTTTGATTAATTGTGATTAATGGGACATCACCTACATGCACCCTGACTATAAACTGTGAATATCATCTAGGTAAATGTTGAGAGATCTTTCAAATTTGTGCTTTTTACTGGAAACATTGGCGATTACGGCGACATTTCCAAGCTCGTCAGAGAGGTAGTCAACTCCATGGGCATATTTTGGAAAATCGAGCAGATCAACCTACCTATTTTTTTCCACTTTTTGGTGGGGAAATGTGATAATCTTTAAGAAAAAATTACTCTATAGGGTCCAATTTCGTAATTTAGTGGTCTAAAACAGAGTTTTATATCGGTGTTTTTGTACATGGCATGGAATTGGCCCATAGAGTTAGAGTGAAAATAATTCCCGTTTACTTATTTCTGATTGGTTACCATTTCATGAATACATGTAAACATAATGGTGCGCTATGTCCTGGGATTGCATTTTGTGCATTTTAATCATAGCGTAATCGCGTTACGAAATACACCACCATCAGCGTCCCAGCTACTGCTTGTCATATGGTTTTGTTAAGGCTATATAATTAGAGCAGTAGATATGCACTATCCCACTCACCTCAACCAATGCTAGAAAGCAATAAAACAAGATTCTTGCACCAGACATTGCCACTAATACTCGAAGTAGTGATGGCTGTCTTGATTGGAGCTTACTCTTCTCTAGTTCTCTGTGCCATGCGCTTGAAAAATAATAATATTGAGTAAATGACTAGACCTACATTCAAACCGTTTCATTTATTTAATTCGAATGCGGACAAATGAGAATGTAATTCTCAACACAAACAACATTGATCTGGAGAGGGATTGGAACCAAATACCTTTTTGATTTATATAAGTCCTGCTTTGTTTATGCCGGACCTATGAAGCACTATGCTGAGGCCAGTATCTGTATTACACCGATACATTTGTGTCAGAATCAGTATTTTAATATTGTAACGGTTTTTCGTCGGATGACTAGGGCCGCTCAAATAACTTTATATCCGACCTGGCTTACTATACAAAATAACACAACGGACTAATTGTTCAATTTCTGTTCTCAATATAATTTGGCCAAATATTTATTTTCAGTCCTCATATCCAAACTTACAGAGTCACAAATAATATAAGAAGTAAAGTTTCTTTACATAAATTACAATATGAAAGCAAACCTCTTTAGGCATTAACTTCACACAGTGTACAATGGGCTTATCAATAAATTACATCTCGTATACCATAATATTAAATCAAAATACCTGCGCCGATATCCACTACTTAAAATATGGACAAACCCATTCATTGTCACACAATAGTCTGGCAACCAAAATAAGATATCCATCTTTTATTCTCTAATTCTAGTAGGAGGTTGTCGAAAATCAATGAGCACCAATGACAGATCTTCCATTGATAAATTCTACGCTCGCTATATTTGTGAATTACACTGCATTTAGCTGATGTACATTTTCCTATTCAACGACTTACCTCTCTAACTTCGTTGCAAGATATGATGCCGAGTTCTCTTTAGTTAACTTGTGCAAGTCATCCATCTGCAGATCGGTGCTATATCCTTTACGTAATAATGGCAAAAGCCACCTATTCAGAATGCAAACATTCATAGCATTATCATAATTCCATGGCTAACATCTAAACGGAATACCGTATTATCTTAAGCTTAAATTGCATACAGAATATTTATTCCGTATGTAACGTGAAGTCACCATGGTAAGGTCAATAGTTACACAAATAATGTTGCTGATTTAATTTATTGTGAAACTAGACAACAGGGACAACTTTTTTGTACAGTATGTGGTTGAAAACATGACATTCAGAGTCAAAATGTTTAACAGTAGAAATCGACAAAATTTCATTAACTTACCAAAATAAGATCTTCGATAGAAAGTTGGCTTTTGCTATAGGAGGGATACCATCTTCTGGTTTAGTGCCTTTGTTAGGTATCAGTTTCGTTTTTTCGGCGGTCTTATCCATGTTTACCATTGTATTGTATCGTTTACAGCTCATCTCTAACAATGACGACATGGAATACCAATCCTGTCTCTACTCGCCGTATTTTCTGAGAAAACTATAAGTGTAATAACAAAGATATAATAGTAAGATTAAACGAGAACTTACCTTAAGTTCGATGTTTGATCGATATTTTATGAAGAAATGATAGTGGAGGAGTAAAATGAGAATAGAAACGCTGAGTGTAAACCAACCTTCAAAGTAATGAGGCTAGAGTGATAAATTTAGTGTATGGATACACCACATCATATCTCTTTAGAATTGTATTAAAATAACTGGTACTATAAAAGTATTACACTATTATCTATGAAGAAATATGGGATGGGATGGGTATTTAAGGGCATTTTACTCCTCCACTACCATTTCTTCATACAATATCGATCAAACATCGAACTTAAGGTAAGTTCTCGTTTAATCTTACTATTTTATTTCGAAATACGTGTATTTTGTGAAATAAGACTTTAAAGCATTGCTAGCCTCATGCAAACTAAACACAACAATTTGATAAGTATCAAAAATAATATCAAAACAATAAAATGTTGTTCTCAAAATATCATGTATTAAAATACACAAATACATAACAATGCTTGAATATCATGAGTATCTTCAAAACACAACAAAGTCTGTGTTATACACCATTCTTGATGTAATGTAATAGTTTTAAAACTATTCATGCAAAACTGCACTTGCGAAGTTACTTTCCTTCGCTACTTGTTTGTTATAATATAATTGAAAAGTCTTTTCACTAGACCACCCTGCTGCAGCTATGTCTCCCATGGAAATGTTTCTCTTATCTGCTGCAGAAGAATCTGCTGCTCTCCGCTTGTTTTATAATCCTTTTTAACCCAGTTGGAAACAGTGTCCTTTGTTACCTTCTGATGTGGCTTTCTAAAGCTTATTAGTATCTGTTGCTCTTCACCTCTCAAATCTTTGGTAACACACATATAATGCTTCAGAACAGTATAAACACATAAACGTGTGTCAGGCACATATGCATTAAACCTCATAATTTGGCCAACATAAAATGTTGTAGAATCCTCGTTAACTGTTATCAGTGTTGGAGTCGAGTCCTCATCATCCGAGTCCGAGTCCGAGTCCGAGTCCTTGAGGAAAGGACTCGAGTCCGAGTCCGAGTCTTTGCCAATTTCTATGTCTGAGTCCGAGTCCTCAATATCCGAGTCCGAGTCCGAGTCCGAGTCCTTATGTATCAAATTCAAGACGCAGTTCACCAATACTATATCAACGTTTTATTAATCAGAATTTCAGTTCTATACTGTTTACTTATACAAATATGGACTGTTCATGAGGGAAATGGGGTGAACTATTGCCCCAAAGTGATCTGGAGACGGTAAGCCTACTATTTTCCCGATGCCGAAGGCTGAGGGAAAATAGTAGGCCTGGGTCTCCAGATCACCGAGGAACAATTATAGTTCACCCCATTTCACGAATAAAGAGCAGTCAATATTTGATTTATATAACGCATGAAAATATTTTTGTGTGCGATTTTGATCAAAATAAACATGAAAAAGATCTTACACACGAGTCGATCCTCCATGCCATTATGGCAAAATCGTACGAGGCAGGGCATTTTTTTCCCGGTCAATAGTACGCGGTCAATAGTACTTTTTGAAAGACAAAACAAGACCGGAAAGTTACGAAAGGTAGTATCCACCAATCAGATGGCTTCCATGCGTTATATAATAATTACTAATCAAAGTATAATCACAGTCAGTTCAGTAACTTACTTAATTAGGCTTGTGTTGTCTTTGTTGTTGTTCTTTTATTTACTGCTTATTTGCAATTATTTGCATGCAAAATTACTTAAATTAGAAAGAGTGTAGGAGGAAAACGTGAGGTCCGCAAGGCGAGAACAGCAAGTGTCACAACGCCAGATACTGATCACAAGTGCAACACATGTGGGAGATGCTTCCTTGCCCGTATTGGTCTTGCAAGTCATCTCCTGACACATATATCAAATTCAACTAACTAATCTGTGTTTTCATTGTCGTCTTTGCTTTGCGATGGACGAACAACAACAGATCAAGTTAAAGAAGTAAATTATTGCTTTTATCAGAATTATTAGCCTAATAATTCTGATAAAAGCCAGGATATAATTTAATATTCTTTGTATTTCACTGTTTTTAAAGCAATACTAAATCGACGATATCTTTGGAACTGGGAGTACTGACATTGAAAGAAGATGTCAGTAAAATAAGGCTATGAAAATGAAACAGGGAAGAAAATTGAATATTTCATTGCTTGACAACACCTGAGTTTTGACCTCATCAATCATCAAAAGCAGTTTTGAGTTGGTCTAATGTTATACTGTTGAATTTAAAGAAGATGCTCATTGCACTTCAGGAACATCAGTATCTGCACCATTTTGGGGGATAATCTGGCGCGATGTGGCCGCATGATCAACCCCAACCACCCTATGCTGAATATGTGTTCCATGGGAGCGCTACTGGTACAGAAAGCACCCTCTGTGCTAACTTATGAAACTTGTTTTTTGCTAGCGGCGGACTGCGAAATTCAGTCCCTCAGTAAAACAAAATTCAGATAAATTAATGAAAATGTGACCTGAAAAAACCCAATTTTGCCGGACTCGTTGAGGACTCGAAGCCGAGTCCTCGAGTCCTTGGGGTCCGAGTCCGAGTCCGAGTCCGAGTCTTTGAGTACTGGGACCGAGTCCGAGTCCGAGTCTTTGAAAAAAAGGACTCGAGTCGGACTCGAGTCCGAGTCCGAGTCCCGAGTGTTCAAGTTCAACTTGTGAAGTGTCTGCGCTCTCTGAGCTGTAGTTAATGCCATCAACATGGTTAGTTTCAAGGTTAGATCTCTTAATCCGAAGTCGTTTAATGGGGACAAGTTTTTCAAAACCTTCAGTACAACACTCATGTCCCAAACTTCTGCATACCTGGGACGAGTAGGCCATCATGTGAAAACACCCCTTATGAATCTACTGAACATAGGGTGAGTGCCTATTGTGTGCCCTCCTGGTACAGTGATGAATGTGGATAGAGCACATATTGCCGTGTTCATGGGACTGTAGCCTAACTCAAACTGATGGAAATAATTGGTTCTGAAATAAGCATGTGTAGTATTTTAGAAAACCATGGCTGGGTACCTACCCATCTTGGCACGACCATAATTCCATCTGCCTCATTTGCCTTAATTTTCTGAAGGCATGCCGTGATCAAACAGAATGGAGGAAATGCATAAAAGAAATATTTTCACCAATTGACACTGAATGCATCTGTTGCTACAGCGTCAGGGTCTGGTTTCCATGAAATGTATTCCGGTAATTTTCTATTCAGTCTAGATGCAAACAGGTCAATTTCAGGTTGCCCATGCATTTTCACTAGCTTGTGGAAAACATCCCCATCTAACATCCACTCTGTTTGATCTTGAATTTTTCGAGATCTTTGATGTGCAATAATGTTCTCTATGCCTGGTAAATATGATGCTGATAACCAAATGATTTGATCATTACACCATTGCTACAATTCTTTAGCCAGGATATTACAAACAACTGACTTTGTACCCCCCCCCCCATATTATTTATATAGGTCACAGTTGTTTTATTGTCACATTTCACATGTACACTGTACATGTAGGCCTACTCCTTTAGCATATTTACAAAATGCTCTCACATTGAATGATACAGCAAGCAATTCCATGAGATTTATTCCATGTTGTTTAAACAAATTCAGTTCATGGGCATTCCATCTACTCCCAATTTGTTCATTGCCATCTGTACCACCCCATCCTAGGCCGCTGGCATCCGTTTCTAACTGTATTTGAGGGTCAGGTAACTATAAATTAGTCAACATAGTTTCCCTTTCAATATTCAAAATCCACCAGTCCAGATCATCCCTGGCCCTTTTCCCTAGCTCAACCTTTCCCTCAAAGTTTCCATGGCTGACTCTTAGGCCTTCAATTTTTGCCATCTCTAGGCCCCTATAGTGTAGTTTCCCATACTGCACAGCAGAAAAAGAGGCAACTATTTTACCAATAACTTCAGCAACCTGCCTAATGGTGGGTCTCAATTTCCTAGAAAGTGCACTGCACTTTTCTTTAATATCAACTCTTTTGGCTGGCGATTTTGGCTTACGAGAATTTATCACAAATCCTAAATAGGAAATCTCTTGTGTTGGCTTGAATATTGATTTTTTTTTGCGGTGTTTGTAAAACACCGGTACATGTACATAATACTGTTCATTATGATCGTACATCATGAATAATGTATTAAATGATTATTATAAAAATTCTCCCTACCACACCTATTTCAGCGGCAGATTGGTTTGATTATGCGCGATGTCACGCAAGCTCCCATACAACGGTCTGAATCAAAAAGATGAATATCTGCCAAAAACATAATACGGCATCACAAAAACAACTTTGCAAAGCTGGAATGGTTCCTTTTGATGGTATTCTAATAAACTGCGCACGCTATTTATCATTTAGAAATTTCTGCTCATGAAATTTCCCAACACCAGTTGATCTCAGTTAAAAATTCCCATAGCGTTACACTGCCGATAATGAGCTAATTGATATTCATGAGGTGATTTACTACGGCGATTTAACATAGGAACAGGAATTCTGGCTTGCTCGTTAAATCATGAATTGTAATGCTTTTAAATCGCGAATCTTAATAGGAAACCTGCATTTATTGGTAAAAAATGTACAATGAACACAATGAAACGATAATGGGGTCTGATGGCTTAACTTTGTTGACAACACAGTGATAACTTGCAAGCTTCCAGGGGGAAATACTTTTGCGCGGCAGTGTAGCCCTGCGGGGCTCAATCTAAATTAGACCCTCAACCGTCCAGCTGTGGTATGGGAGCTCCATTCCCCTTTGGTGCTCCGCACGTACTTCGGGTCTGCATCCCTTGTGCACTACGGGTTTAACGGAATGGACCGTGAGGCACAGCAAACGATAAGTTGCATTACACATTGCATTTCACATAATGAATGGTACAAGTAGTAGGGAGAATTCAGAATGCTCAATCGTACGTATGTACGTACGCGGTTAGCCTAGGGCATGTACGGTTTGACCTAGACAAAATTGCAACATAAACGGTTTTGTTGTAATTGTTTCAAAATGCCCTTCCAAACATTATATTAAAAATCGATAAAATCTGAAGTTGGGGAAAAAATGCTAATTAGCATAACAATATATGGGTACATTTAGCCATATTAGTCGGGTATATATAGGGGTTACCGTGCACCCCCACCACCCAGGACTCCCCCAAACCATCTTTGAAGACTCTTTTCATGGTCCAACACATAGTCAGGATGTTACCGAACAAAAATTCGTGTTATTCAAGATGGCGTCCAAAATGGCCGCCAAAACTGGTCAAATTTCATAAAATGACACATAGCAATCAAAATGCGTGGTGAAAGTATAGTTTTAATAGTGGGATGTATGTATTAGACAACTAGAGACTCATATCCAGTAGTTTTGCTTTGTTAACATACCAAAATCCAAGATGGCCACCAAATATTGTAAAATTACATAAAATGGCATATATCAATCAACATGAATGATCAGAGTATAGTTTTAACAATGGAATGTATGTTAGACCACTAGAAACTAATATCCAATATGTTGGCTTTGTTAACATACTTGAAATCCAAAATGGCCGCCAACATGGCCCCAAAATGGCTCTAAATATTGTAAAAATCCATAAAATGGGATGATATCAACCAAAACGTATGTATTAGACCACTAGTAATTCATATCCAGATTTGTTGCTTTGTAATCACATACTTTAAGTCCAAAATGGCTGTCATAATGGCCGTTGTCAATGTAAAAATAGTCTCCCAAATACAATTTAGTATTATGTTCTTAACTGCTTAGCTATTGCTTTTAGTTGTATAAGACCCCCCTCTGTGACAAATTTGATTCGGTATCACTTTCCAAAATGGCTTCCAGATGGTTGAAGTTGATGCTATACCTTTACCTATATAAATCAATTGTTTTGTATTGTAAATGACCATATTACTGTACCCAATACCCCAAATCTAATGGACAACATCCACTATTATATATAACTAGGCGGTCACCCGGGGTTTGTCGGTTCTCGGGTTTGGGCGGTCACCCGGGGTTTGTCGGCTCTCGGGTTTGGTGGTTTGTAGAATGCATGCATAAAGCCTGATCGGAAAAACTTTGAAAATTCGACCCTTAGACGACCTTTGACCCCGGACGACCCAAGAAAAGCAAACCGTTTTATTTTTTCCACGCTCGACTCGTATTAGGGCTTCCCGTCACCGAGTTTAAGCACGATTGGACAAACTTTGAAACTTCGACCCCTAGACGACCTTTGACCCCGGAAGACCCAACAAACGCTAACCCGTTTTATTTTTGCCACGCTCGCCTCGCATCGAGCATTGTGATCACCGAGTTTAAGCACGATCCCACCAACTTCAAAAAGTTGACCCCTAGATGACCTTTGACCTCGTATGCTCTATTTTTTCCACGCTCGACTCGCATTCGGGCTTACCGTCCCCGAGTTTAAGCCTGATCGGACAAACTTTGAAAATTCGACCCTAGATGACCTTTGACCCCGGACGACCCAAGAAAAGCAAAGCCGTTTTATTTTTTCCACGCTCGTCTCGCATTCGGGCTTCTCATAACCGAGTTTAAGCCCGATCGGAAAACTTTAAAAATTCGACCCCTAGATGACCTTTGACCCCGGACGACCCAAGAAAAGCAAAGGCATTTTATTTTTTCCACGCTCGACTCGCATTCGGGCTTCCCGTCTCCGAGTTTAAGCCCGATCGGACAAACTTTGAAAATTCGACCCTTAGACGACCTTTGACCCCGGACGACCCGAGAAAAGCAAAGCCGTTTTATTTTTTCCACGCTCGACTCGTACCCGGGCTTCCCGTCACCGAGTTTAAGCCCGATCGGACAAACTTTGAAAATTCGACCCCTAGACGACCTTTGACCCCGGAAGACCCGACAAACGCTAACCCGTTTTATTTTTGCCACGCTCGCCTCGCATCGAGCATTGCGATCACCGAGTTTAAGCACGATCCGACCAACTTCAAAAAGTTGACCCCTAGATGACCTTTGACCTCGTACGCTCTAGCGAATGTGAACTTGCTCTTGCGGGGACCGAGCTGCACCCACCCACCGAGTTTGAACGCCGCCCGACCCAGGGAAGGCGACGAAAAAGCGCGCACAGACAAACAGACAGACAGACAAACAGACACACAAACAAACAAACAAACCCCAACAAACCCCCAACAAACAAACGCATACATTCTATCTTAAACTTAGGAACAAACGAAACATATTACCAATATTGTATGCCAGTGTTTGAATAACGGCTGCCTCCATTAATCCTACCAAGTTAAGTGCAGGGCGACCTATACTCAGTGTACGCGAATAAAACATAGTCGTATGAAGGACAAAAGGGAGAGTCATGGCTCGTTCATGCATAGGCATATATTTCCAGGTGAGCGAGTCCTAATAAAAAACAATCCCTTACAGAATAACAGAAATAAGTAAAGAGATGTGCCGGTATGTCAGAACAGGGACGATAACATTAACGTGCCAATAACTGAACTGAGTAATCATTGTCTACCTGGTTCAATATTAAGTTCTAAAAAGTTTATGTATACATGTACACCATGTACACGTCATATGACTATACTTATAGTATAATACAATACTAGTATATTATACGAGAATATAGGCTACGCCAATTAGCTCAACGAACCACCATTCAAATTAAATATGTCAATGGATTTACTCTATACAGAACCATTAATATAAAAAATAGACATATTAAACAGTAAGTTAAAGGATTGAACCTATCAACAATTCAATACATTTGCAGTAATATCCCATATAAACAATGAACGCAGAAAGTTGAAATATCAGTATTTAGTCTGAAGTCGAGTCATTAGTCTGCTGATGAAAGGTGTAGAAACACCTGAAAATTCCAGGTTATTATTTCTTGTGTTGAGATCGAAAGTTAAACTTCAAATTATGTATCACCAGCAACAGATGAACTTTCATTTTAACATTTATTTGAGTTATTATTTAGACCCTGGATTGGGAACAATACTGATTCTGAATTGCATTTTTGATATTGTTAAACTGTTATTCTGTTTACCATTCAAGTGCACTCGTGCATTATATGTTATAAATGGGGAAAGTGTGGTATAATTTAGGGGAATTCCCGATCTATTGAGTGAGGCTATGTATAACTATGACGTATAGTATTGCTCTCCGAAAGGATTGAGCCCTTTACGTGACGAAAGAAGACATTTTTTTTTATCTACGAGGGTCATTCAATAAGTTCTACCTCCTCCCTCATAACATTGCTAATATGAATGTCAGCCTCATGACATTAGTCTTAATTATAGCTTTGAATCATAGCTACACATTTATAGTAAATGATAATCGATATCTGTTTTACTTTTCATATGATGCGGTCAAATCCGGAGAGAGATTTTGGACAACGGAAACGGAAAATTATCTTAAAAATAAATGCATGTTTTTCGGGAGGTTTTCCGTATTATATGGCTGATATAAAAGCATAATTTTAATACTGAAAATTGAAATCAATGAATGATATCTGATAAAAAGTATAGTATTATCATGTATAAATGAGATTGTAAGCAATATTAACTCTATAGGCTCGCAAATAGTGTAATATCAACTCAAATGTATTGCTATGCCTTTGGCATACTGGACAACTGATAATCAGTATAATTTTCGTTGTTACAACTCAAGCCACAGGGATGCCTCGACGTTAAATCTTTAACATAATAGTCACTTTATGAGTTGTCATTATGTGCCACCTTCAGAATAGTCAATCAGGTAGTAAATGATAGAAAATAATCTCTTTGGGAGACTTGTAATTCCTCTATTTAGTCCGGTATATTGAAAATCACTTGGTTCTTATGAAAGTTAAATATGATTTTGCAGGGTGCTCTAGGGGAGGGGTAAACTTATGATTGTCTCGATCTGTTTCTGGTTAATCACGAGTGCACTTGAATGGTAAACAGAATAACAGTTAAACAATATCAAAAATGCAATTCAGAATCAGTATTGTTCCCAATCCAGGGTCTAAATAATAACTCAAATAAATGTTAAAATGAAAGTTCATCTGTGCTGGTGATACATAATTTGAAGTTTAACTTTCGATCTCAACACAAGAAATAATAACCTGGAATTTTCAGGTGTTTCTACACCTTTCATCAGCAGACTAATGACTCGACTTCAGACTGAATACTGATATTTCAACTTTCTGCGTTCATTGTTTATATGGAATATTATTGCAAATGTATTGAATTGTTGATAGGTTCAATCCTTTAACTTACTGTTTAATATGTCTATTTTTTATATTAATGGTTCTGTATAGAGTAAATCCATTGACATATTGTTTGAATGGTGGTTCGTTGAGCTAATTGGCGTAGCCTATATTCTCGTATAATATACTAGTATTGTATTATACTATAATTATAGTCATATGACGTGTACATGGTGTACATGTATACATACACTTTTTTTCTTTTCTTTTTCTCCATTCATTTTATTTTTCATTCATCTATATTCTATAGTTATATAACATAATAACAATAGATTAAACATACTGCTATCAATAAGGTACAAATATGAACAAAAACATGACTCTACCAGCGAACAGCATGTACCAACCATTACCATTAGCATGAAGATAGATGGCTAATGATCATCAACGGCACATGATCTTCGCAGGTGAGTTGACAAACAAAGCAATATATAATATGGGCTGTCATGTACATGTGTTTTACAAGAAGAATAACATAACCTACTATTTACTCTGTGCCTTGTAGGCTTTTGCCAATCTTATGCCACATATTTTCACTATGTCTCAAGATACTAATTCTCCATCTTAATTCGTATAGAAACCCTTTAAATGCATCAACGTTTTTATTATCAGTGATCTTGATATGTCTGGATCTATACAGAGTGAACGACGCCAAACTAAGCATTCTATTTAGCATTACATTCAATACACTTTGATTATCTGGTTTATAACCAAGTACAATGATTTTTAACGATATCTCTGGACATGGAATATTGTTAGAAATAATAAATCTTTTAAAATGAACCCAAAAGCTTTTTGACAAAGGACAGGCAATAAATGAATGTAGATAATCATCTGACATGTTGCACTCAAAACAATTAGGTGAGTTCGCCTTATTCCATTTATATAAGTTTGCTTTGGTAGCGATGATTCTATATACTATAATTTGTAATTGAACTCTGCCAATTTTCTCTCTTTTTCAAGAATAGTTTTCATAGTCCAAATATTGTCCCATTTTGGTGACGTTGACAGTTCCTGTGCCCATCTGTTCTGAATTATGGGCACGACTGTAAACTTTTTAACTACATGAACGTAAATATACCTTGATTGCCAATACATTATATTTACACGGTTTTTTTTATTATTAAACGAGTACTTATTTCAATAGGCATATTGTTGGCGTTTAATAAAGCAAATCAATTCTTTGGAATTGATTTGAAAATAATAAATAGCTCTGCAATCCAGTTGTGCTTTTTTTTAAGCTTGTCAAGTATGTAGTGGAAAAGATACCATCATTATTTATAAGGTCATTGATATATTATATCACTATCAATCCAGTGTTTGAAATACAAGGTCTTGCCATTGTGCATGATCAGTTTATTTCCCCATATAATATGACTTTTGACCCTTAATGAGTCGTTGATTGGTAAGTTTCGATAATCATTATCTAGATTATGTCATGCTTTTACCAAATCTGAATAAAATTTTGGTAGACCAATTAGCGATGGGGCATTCTTTGCCTCCACAAAATTCATATTTAAGATTAAAAAGTTTGAACCATGAGCATTTAAATAACGTTTAAAAAGAAATTTCCATTTACTATCATCATCATACATATAACGTTTTAACCATATACATTTCAAAGCTGTACACTGAGATTTAAAATCACACATTTTTATTCCTCCCATATTGTGATTTCGAATGAGAGTCTTTCTCTTTATTTTCACAGGTTCTTTATTCCATAAGAAATTGAAAATAATTGAGTTCACTTCATTCGTGAAGTTTTCACCCGGCTGCTCATTGACACATTGACTTATTTGCTTTCTTTCCACCGGGAATATTGACCTTTAATGAAAGGCCATAATATCGCAAATGAGTCAATGTGTCAATGAGCAGCCGGTAAATGAGCAACCGGGTCAATGAGCCAATGATCAAATGAGTAAATGAGCAAACGTGCCAATGAACAAATAAGTAAACGAGCCAATAAGCAAATGAGCAAACGAACAAATGAGTCAAAATGTGTTAATGAGTCATGAGCAAACAAGCCAATGAGTCAATGATCAAATGACTCATGAGTCAATGAGAAAATAAGCAAACGAGCCAATGAGCAAATGAGTCAATATGCAAATGACTCATGAGTCAATGAGCAAATAAGCAAACGATCCAGTTTGAGTCTAACTTTCGAACATTCACGGATCTTCTTTCGGAATATACTTTCAACTTGTACTGCATACACGTAGCATAAAAGAACTTTCAGTCGCTCTTTTGTGGTTTGCTTATCTGATCTTTCAGGTCCAGCACAGGTAGTGATATTCATGCTTTGAGTCGCCATGTTTAAAATGTCTATCTTTTTACATGTTCGCTTAATATAGCTCGCCGTGTCACTATGAACACATATATATATATTTAGAAATGTTGGCACGTGACTAGACCTGTCCCAACCTGCATTTGAAATTACGACTCCTACCCCGGCGCGGTCTTTATTATTCATAAAAGAATACCCCCTTATATCACTTGATATTCACCGCCACGAGTTCAGACTTGTTCATATGGATTTTTCTACCTTAATTAATTTTGATTGACGTCTCATTCCATCGAATGATTGACAGCTCATTCACCTTCCTGGGACGGTAACATTCTCGAGTGGATTTATCGATTTATTGATTATAATCCCTTGCTACTCTGGGAGACCAATAAGATGCTACGACTGCGGAAAGATTGGACACAAAGGCAACAACCGTAACTTTCACCCAAGTCCAACCTCTTTTGGATCTGAGAGACGCCCTTATCATTCCCATTGAAACACTGGCCAAGTGTGTGCCGATCAAAGAGATGGGCCAAGTCTGGATAATAACAATATCGTGAATACGTGTACAAAGACATTTTGCAGTAACAATATGTTCCTTGTTTTAAATGATGAACTTGATTATTTATGTGATGATTCTACTAATACTCATGTCTCAAATGTAAATCCTATGTATACTGATAAATGTATTAATAATGTACCTCCAATGAAATCTACAACCTATAAGCATGATAAGAAACGGACGAGAAGAGGTAATTACAATAAGGGTAAATTGAACACTAATAACATCAATATCAATGTAGTCTTTAATAATGTTAATCGTGTGAAACCGAAACTGTATGAAATTCGTCACTTTCTAAAAACACATGAGGTGGACATTTTTGGTATTGCTGAAACATTTTTGGAATCAAATGAGAAAATTGATATCGATGGTTATAACTGGATTGGTAAAAACAGATCTAGTAAAAAGGGTGGTGTGGTTGGCTTACTTGTGTCTGATAAAATTACTATTATAGATGATGATTTATGTAATACACAAAGTGATGATCTTGAAAGAGTTTGGATTAAAGTTAAAATTGGTAATAATATTTTGCACATTGCCACTGCCTATTTTCCGGTTGAAGGTAGTAACTCAGACTTAACTAACGAACTCTATAATCAAATTCTTTCTGAGGTTATTCAAATTGAAAATGATACAGATGATGAGCCGCATATTTTGATTTTGGGTGACTTCAACGGTAGAATTGGGGACAAGATCTTTGGTGGTGATCCCATTTCAAATTCTAATGGGGACCGTTTGATTGAATTTTGCAATGATGCTCATTTTAATATTATGAATTGTTCTCGTAAATGTTATGGTAAAATAACATGGTTTAGACATCCATTTTCCTCTTGTATAGACTATATTTTATCATCAGATAAAACAGATGAATGCATTCAGAAAATGGTAGTTGATGAAGATAGAAATTTTCATTTAGGTAGTGATCATAATGTTATAATAATGTATCTTAAGTTTATTGTCACTAATGACAACACCGTATATAATAATAATAATAATGCTCTAAATCAGAATGTTTGGAATATTTCCCATGATCAAGACTGGTCGATATATCAGGATGCTATCTCTAGTAAATTTGATAATTGGGATCCCAATCAATTTGACAATGTAAATTCTTTGTGGGATGACTGGAAAAATAATCTCCTCTCAATTGCTGATGAGATTATAGGGTGTAAAGAGATTTCTAAGAAAGGCAAACAATGGTGGTGCAAAGATATTGACGAGGCTATTCAAAGCAGGAAACGTGCTTGTAAGGAACATCGTAAGTGGTCCAAAGGTGATAGAGATGACAAAGAACTTGGTAACTCCTTATGGGAGGATTATAAGGCAAAGAAGTCAAGTGCAAAGAATCTCATTCATCAGAAAATAATGCAAATGAGATTTGATAGGAGTTGATCTATTTCTAAGGCAGGGGTCCGTCAAGTAGGGACTTTTGGAATAACTTAAGAGGTAATAAAAGGAAAGTTAATCCCACATCCATCAAATTACCTCATTCAGAACATGTCACTATACTGATAGAAGTGTTATGAATCAAACAATTAAGCAATATTGGAACACTTTGGGTAAGATGGATATGTCACTTAATGATTGTAATTATGTTAATGTTAAAAATTGTATTTCCAATATTAGACAAGGTAAATCGATGTTAAGTTCTGAACCTACTGACATTTTAAATGATGTTCAGATAACTTCAATTGATGTCAAGGAGGTAGTTTCCAAACTCAAGAATAATAAGTCTCCTGGCATTGACTCAATAACGAATGAACTCATTAAGAATGGAGGGGATAGTATTTGTAATGCTTTAACTAAAATGTTTACTAGATTACTAGTTCTCGAGAACACCCCTGTTGATTGGAATAAGGGTATTATTGTCCCAATTTATAAGAAAGGCGCTAAGAATGATTTGAATAATTATAGGGGTATAACTTTAACATCATGTATCTCTAAAATATTCAACCGCTTAATTTGTAATAGCATTACTACTTTTATTGAGGATAATAATGTATTATCTGAGATCCAAGGGGGGTTCAGGAAAGACCATAGATGCGAAGATCATGTTTTCACGCTTAAAAGCATTACAGCCATTAGACTTGCCGAGAAAAAGTCTACCCATCTGGCTTTCTTGGATTTCCGTAAAGCTTTCGATACAGTATGGCGAGATGGTCTATTATCAGTTGCGTGGAATATTGGTATTCGCGGTAAAGTTTGGAATATTATTGATAACTTATATAATAATGTTTTATGTAATGTTAGATTTGGGGATATTGTTACTGACTCTTTTGAAATTGATGAAGGACTGAAGCAAGGTTGTGTTTTGTCCCCCGTTTTATTCTGCATATACATAAATGAATTAGCAAAAATGTTAACTTCTCAAAATGTTGGTATAAATATTTGTAATGTTAATATTAGTTGCCTTTTCTGGGCTGATGATGTAGTACTTATTGCTGAGAATGATACTGATTTGAACCATATGCTTAACATTGCCGCTGAATTTTCAAAGAGGTGGAAACTTCAATTTAATCACACAAAATCGAATGTCCTAGTTGTTGGTAAACAAATCAACAAAAACAAATTATGGAAATTAGGGGATGACGTTATTAAAGAGGCTGTTAGTTATAAATACTTGGGTATTCATATCACTAGAATCTGTCAGATCATACTCACGTCAATGAGGTCATTTGTAAAGGTAATAAATTGATTGGCTATATTAAATCCATTATCAATAATCATGAGGACTTCAACAGGGTGTATTATGGAGATTTGTTGTGGAGGTCACTGGCACTACCATCTATAAATTATGCATGCGCGATTACTACTTATAGCGCTAGTGACTACAAAAAACTTGAATCTCTTCAATTTCAAATGGCAAGATCAATTCTAAAGGCCCCACGTAATACACCGTCAATGTCACTCTTGGGCGATTTAGGTTGGGATACCCTTGAGTCTACCCATAATAGGCTTAAAGCTAAATTTTACTCACGCCTACACAATATGGGCCCTCACAGATGGCCCAAATTATTACTTAACGCAATGTTTATTATTCATGATTATGATATACAATTAAGATGGAAATGGCTTGATTCTATTAAACATATTTTATGTGATCATGGCATGGATTTCAACTTCTCAAGCATGCAACCTAATAACCCCCGATGGGTCCAAGTGTTTAAGAGAATCAGTGCTCAACAAAATTACTCTAGATGGTATCAAAATATATGTAGTAAATCGTCTTTAAGTTTTTATGTTCAGTTTAAAACACATCCATATTTGGAAAGTTATTTGAAAGACAAGCTTGATTTTTATGGGGCTAGTTTGAAGTTTAAAGCTCGTTCCAACACACTTCCCCTTAATGGTAGGTTAAGCTCTTGGGATGTAGATAATGATGGTATATGTTTACTCTGTAATAGAGATTGCGAAGATATCAAACATTTTATGCTTTTATGTAAGTCATTACGTGCAATCCGTGACAATGAGCTTCACAATTTACAAATGAATCTTCGTCAAGCAGATCTCTCTTATGTATGGAATTTTTTTAATCTAA
Organism: Ophiura sarsii; assembly: GCA_035610835.1. Lineage (NCBI taxonomy): Eukaryota > Metazoa > Echinodermata > Ophiuroidea > Amphilepidida > Ophiuridae > Ophiura > Ophiura sarsii. Next base: position 131,064,312 of record CM069441.1, on the reverse strand, counting down.
GTGATGATAATACAAAACTATGTCTAATCTTAGGTAGTAATTGTTTGTCTGTCACCCCGTTGGTAAATAATTATTCATACAATGCATTAATCGATAGACATTTTGATGTCTTTTGTAAGTCATACTTAAAACGTGCATGGTCATGTAGGACGGTGTTATTAAGTAATAATGATCATTAATCAATATATCAAGCTCCACGTGTCAGGACTCGACGAGCCCATCTCAATGTATATAATTCTCATGATTTCATGAGTGTATGATTTATCTCTCTTGTTTGTATAAGTGTTTTTTCCTATCTTTTGATGTATCTTACTTTATATTTGTTGGATGCACCACCATCTGTTGGTGGGTGCCGCTGTTTTGAAAGCGTTTTCCGAATAAATAAATAAAAATAAAAATAAATAAATAAAAATCCCATCTCAAGTGGCTTAATCCCTTTAAGTGGATTTCGCCTCAGCCCCCTGTCCTTACTACTAATACACGTGTACATCGGGTCTGCAAATCGCTTCCCCTGGCTCCCCTTTCTAAGGTTGGATTTTCATTAGTTTTGTAGAATACTCCTCGTGTTGATCCCTTCAATACATCTTTTTTCATATACGATCGACAATCTCAGTTTTTCAATAATGATTTTAATTTTAGAACCACCCCCACCCGACATAAGCCTAATAGTACTCGGATTTTACCTCTTCACATGTGTAAACAAGACTTTGCCCAAGAATATTTCGCAAGTGTTTGATTACAAACGTGAATGTTACAACATTTTGATACACTCGTCGTAAAAATTCACATTTGAAGCTGCAATCCGTTATTTTTTTTAGGGATAACACCCTCGGTCCTGCACACTTTTCCATGGAGGCTAATGATTGTGCGTGCCCTTAGCATGCGTATAACTCGAAAACGGTACGTCAAGATAACACTGACTATATACTTGTTATGAATAATACAAAGACTGGACTTATTATCATGTATTAAAGGTGTGGCAATCATCTAAATTTCCACAGCTTTTGAATTTTACCCTGTTTTAAGATGATAGCCCCTTACATCTCCCGCCCATGCTTTTGCGAGGGACTCTTTCGCATACAATTTTAATTAGATCTTTTAGATAAGATCAGTGACAGTTAACTGTCACTGATAAGATCCAATGGTGATCTAAACTTCGCTCCTCAAGCATGGTCACGAAATAATTGAATTTGACCACTATTTGACCCAACTTACCATGCGTACTGACTATTTTGCCAGCCAAGCGGCGTAACCAGAGGGGGGGGGGGGGGGGGGGGGGGGTATCGACAGTCTATCAATCGAGATTGGCACTGTCGAAGCACCGCGGCAATGGCGTATCCAGGACTGTTTTGATGGGGGGGGGGGGGGGGGGGGGAGGGGGCAAATGTTGTAACATTGTGAGCGGCCCGGTGAGCGGAGTGTGCGAAGCGAGTGGAGCAACCAGCTCATTGGTTTTCGGCATTTTTAATGCATAGACTCAGCATTCTGAAGCAAGAAGAATTAGGTTGGTTCGAGATCCATTATAATGCTGAAACCTGTATAAAAAATGCGCAAATATTTGCAGTTTATGAACTATAATGGTCCAGGAAAATTCCCTGAAGCCATCGAATTGTTAAGCCTAAATGTTGAAACATTGGAACTAATATGCGCGAATGCAAAAATTGTGATTTTAACACTAAAAAGTTACAGTATGACGTTTTAAACGTCCTCCACATAATATTTAGTATATTTTGTGTGGTTCGAGAGCCATTATCATGCTGAAACATGTAGAAAGAATGCGCGCAAAGAATTAAAAATTTTAAACTAACATGTCATGGACAATTTTCCTGAAGCCATCTTGTTCAGCTTGAATAATGAAACATTGAAAGTAATACGCGCGAAGCGCGCAAAAATTGGCTTTTATAACGCTTAATAGGTCCAATATGAAGTTGTGACGTCCCCCACATAATATTTAAAATATATTTACGGTAGTAAAAATGAGCGCGAATCGAGCAAAAAAAAATATGAATGACCGAAGCTGATTTATGACTGGATGAAAAAACTGTCAAACCCTGTCTCTAAAGAATCACACATGTAATGTTGAAGATTATACGGTCTTCTTTGTTCATTCGGTTAATGCTGAGAAGACTTAACTGACTTGAGGAAGACAGAAAAGCTTTGAGTACGTATTACAAAGTGCACTATAGGATAATCCTGTTCAGTGTTCAGCCAGGTTTTTGTTAAATAATATTCATGAAGGAAACTGTGTTGCCAATTTCAATTATTTTTGGAAGAAATTTTAGTCAGAAATGTCTACCTAAAACGTGTAACTTATAATTGTATTTGTTTCTTGCAGGGTTTCAAAAATCATAAATTGCATGACGTCTTAAGTGAACCTGGAACGGCTGATTTGACGGCAGATGTGGATTTCTCCTACCTCAGAAATATTATGCATCAACATAAAGATTGGTGTCAACAAAAAACACGTTATAGTTTATGTTGATGCTTAAGGGAATGGGACGCTATTACAGTGTAACAAGTTATCGATTTCCTCACTTTAAAATGTTGAGTGTACCATTATACTCATGCTTATGATTATGCTAACCGAATGCTCGGTTACGTTTGCTAGATTTTTGCTGTTTATCACAGGATTGTACTTGAAATTAGAGGGAGTTGTAAACTCTTAAATGTAGATAATTTGTTCATTTTCTAAACAGGCACTAAAATTATTCTCCCTTCTAATTTTACATAAATCCACTTCGCTTATGTGTTTTTCTCATATTATATATTCTCCTTTTGAAGTGTCTTCCTATGGACCCGTCACCCAGCAGGCATTTCTACAACAAATGGGTATCCAGACAAGACGAAAGGTATGGATTATTCACAAGAATTTTAATATACTGTTGAGATTGGTGGTATCTCACATTTCAAAGCAATTGACAAATATAAAAAAATAAAATTCACACAACTTTATTAGAAATTATCCGTACAACTTTATTGTAGAAAGATCACACAGAACTCTCTGGTACAGAACATTTACCAAGTACAGAGCATTCACCAACTAAAATCTATAACACAACTAATTCAACATCATTACGCATACATATATACAATATAGGGATAGAAAATGAGGGACTATGACATTATGAAATATTGGGCCAATCACAATAAGTAGGTGACTTGTTAATAATTAAGGAAGGTCACATGATTGAATGACGTATGAGGGATTATGAGAGATTTGTGTGGTGGTGATTATAGGAGGAATTATGGGAGGAGTAATAATCAGAGAGAAGACAATAGCATTGTCTTCTTTCTTGGTCTCTTGGAAACTGGCCAAGGTTGGTGTCTTGGAAACTGACCATAGTTAAGGGTGTTTGACCTGCAGTGATGTTTGGGTTTACATGGTATAGTATACAGGTATATGATAAATCTCAGATCTCAACACTGCCCACTCTCTTTAAAAAATGTTGATCTCCTGATCGATAGAAGAACAACCCTACATCAATTTTAAATATGTAATTGTTTACTACAGAAATATGAACTTTTTGTTTAACTCCTTCATAATAAAAAAAACAACTCAGCATCATTAAAATGTGACCATTCATCCTTGGGAACTGATTACCTCAAATCAGATTTAAGTATTGTTTGAAAAACTTAAAAATCCCAGTGAGAAACTCATAAACATGTTTTAAAGGCGAGCTACCACTCTGCGTTGCTAGCCACGTCCAGTTCTCTTGGGAATTTGCCAAGGTTACAATTTCTCCATTTTAAATCTGTACTGTCTGTCATCAAGTGAACAAGTGTATGACCAGTTCGTATGTGGTGAACTACCAAAGTGGTAGGCCAGCTTTAAGGAGTTTGACTGACATTTTTGATTAACACCCATTTACAAGTACAATATTCTTATTAAGCACTGTCATTGTATGTATTACTGTTATGAGTAACGTGACGTCAGTAAAGACAGAGTAACATTACTTGATTAGCGACCAACAAATCATAATATTAAAATCACCAATGTGAAATATACACATTCCAAATTGAATACAGTAGAATTAAATATTCTTAAAATACAAATACAAAACATTTTGGTGAAATTGTCTATCAATCTCACGTCATTAATCAGTACAAAGCACTCTGTGGTACTTGTATACATTACAAACGCTAAAACATGCTTCTATTACCCAGTGCAAATATTAGTCACAGAGTTAAATTAACAAAACCGTCCTACACTAACTATAGAATACAACATTTTCATCGTGTTCACATAATATAAGAACTAAACATAGTAATAAATTAAAGTCAAAATTAAATTAAAATAGAAATTGAACAATTTCATCGTCTTCACATAAAAGAAATACAAATGATTTTGATGACATTTTCCATCAATCTCACGTCACTAACCAGTATAAAGCACTTTGTGGTACTTGTATACATTATACACTCAAAGACATGTTTCATTACCCAATGAAAATATTAGTCACGGAGTTAAATTAACAAAACCGTCCTACACCAATTATGGAATACAAATGTACACTGATAACGTTTTCATCGTTTTCACATACAAAAAATTAACATAAAAATAAATTAAAGTCAAAATTAAATTAAAATAGAAATTGAACAGTTCCATCTACAATGGACAACATTACAACCACCAAAAAGAACCATAACCACACATGTTGTAGGCGGGAGAATATTATAATTAGCAAATTTGAAAATGACCATGTTACTTTATCAACCTACTAGTTCCCTATTTTACACATTATAACACAATATTTACAATTAGCAACTAACAGATATACATGCATTTTTGAACCTTTCAATGATAATCTGCAATACTGGATTAACCAAAACAAAACTATTTCAAACTTATTAGATTAAATTATCAAATTAATCTAACTTGAACCAATTTCTAAAATCAATCAGTTAAACAAAATATTCAGTATTTTGAAGGCACTAAAGGCTTGGCTGACATGTCAAAAATAATCATACAATATACAAACAATTATCTACCAATTCTCTTTGGGTCAACAACCTGTCATATAATTTCTGTTCAAAAATGAAATAAAATGGTTTAATTCAAAGAGAACATATTTCTTTACTTAAAGGGGCACAGAAAGATTTCTCAAAATTGAAATTCAACATTTTTACCTTGTTTAGATTGATGATATACATAGAAACCCTCTCATGTAAGATTTCTTCAAACAAAATCAATAAAAATGAAACATAAAGACATTTTCTCAGCATTTCCGAAGGTATATTAGTGGTTAAAAATCACCACCAATTGAATCAGGGAGGTAATGACTATGCATCACGCAACAAGCCATGGGTGGTCTTCAAGGTTATTTTGAATAAACATGAAACAAATAAGTAAGAAGCCATCTGTGACCTTTTAGATCAATTTCGGTAGTTTCGATGTGATGTACATTGAAAATCAAAACGCTATCAAATCCATGAATTTCACATGAAATACTGCAAATTAAGTTCTATAATTTTAGGTGGAAGTTAGTACGTATATAAGCGCATTACGTATGTGAAAACCAAACTTCTCCCTCCATGAAGGATCTCTTAGTGGCCCTTTAAGCATCAAACATGTGAAGGTATTGCTCTTGTTGTAATCTTATCACCACAGATGTTGTACATTATTTGGCTCATGTTACAAACAATCCTCTTTCTTATCAGTAATCATTATCCTCATTTGTAAAGAAACCCTATATACTGATGGAAAATTATAAACAATAACTTTTTGCAATTAGTAAAACTTAATACTTTTTAAAATTATAATATAAAAGAGTGCTAGTTACTCCTGCCATTTACCCGCGCCTGGGTACCGGCACATTTGTACAAAGATTGGAAAGATTAAACTTTAGACAACCTTGAAATAAAGCTATCTTTGCTGAAATGTGGATTCCTCAAAATGAACAGTTTACATTGTAAAGTCAGCGAAAGAAATTTGGCGAGTTATCTGAGCATTGAGATACGTGGACAACTACTACTAAAGCAGTACTACTACGTTTATATACAATTAGATTATGAACATGATTATCTGATTGAAAAACATCATAACAAATGTAGGTGGATGCATGACAAAATGGTGGATGAACTTATTGTACTGATGCCAGGACAAATTTGTCAATGAATACACAAATGATAGTCTTAAACAAAACAAGCGGAGAGATAAAATCCACATATTTTTTGCCAATTTGGAACTGATTGAAGTATACCACTCCTGAAGTAAGCCACATATGTATTTCCCTAGATTAAGGAATGATACAAATAATGAGGCTCTAATGAGACTTCTTAAATCCAAATCAAAACCACCTGGACCGGTTTTTGTGTGCAATTTTGAGACACAATTGGATTGAAATTAATCCAATGAAATTGTCACAAGGCACTATCTCGTACTTGTCCTAAAAAAAATTGTTGACAACAAATAGCTCATGGGAGTTCTTTTTAAAGCTGTGGACACATCTTCTATGTAATGTATAATAAGGTTTTGATTTCAGATCAATGTTTGTCCCGCTTAGTGATAAGTGTTCAAGTAAATTCCTATCCTTGAAGTGAAACTATTCTAGTTAATGAGAGTTGAGCAGGTGAAAAAAGAGTTGAGCAGGTGATTTCAGCATTGATTTGGGGGGAGTTGGGCATGTAGCATTTTACAAAATCTTTTAAAAACATACCACCATTTGTTGCATGAATTGTAGATTCAATAGACAAGCATTTGTACTCTGATATTGTATACTCGGCGTGTAGAATAAGAATGAAATGATACATGTTAAATTTATCATTTATGTTTTCAGATATTGCTAATGACAGCTAAACCAGACGACCAGAAAGACCTCATTTCTGGGTATAGAATGCTCATGGATCCTGCGCAGATGGGAGAACGATTCAAGGCAAACCGATTCAAAGCGTTTGCCTTGATGCAGAAGAGCAGACCGTGTTCTAATGAAGGGGATATCAACACTCCAGCTGGATTTGCTGTTCCTTGAGGATTTGAAAGTGTTTTGGAACTGATCGAATCTGAAATGTGGGACATTTCTGCGATACCTTCAGAAATAGATATGGCAGATAAATTGCTGGTGACTGATGAACATGGCAGGACCATGTACCAGAGAGTCGGTTGTCCATGCTAAGGGCATGATTATTTGAACATCAGATACTGTAACAGGTTACAGAGTGTTGGTCATTCTAAAGGAACTGCCATGTGTTGCATGATCTGCAGTATTGGGATTTTTTTTTTTAAAGAGCTTTTTAAGGTTTATCATATTGCACACACCTTTTTAAAAGCAAATGGGTACAATTGAAAACAAAATCAAGAGAATAATATTCGTAATAAATATAATTTTAGTAAGTTGTGTTTGTGAGCGATAATATTGTCAAATTAGGTGGGGCAAATTTGGCATGGCAAATGTGTGGAGCCTTAGGCTCTTTATTGTGTAGGAAGGCAGAAGATCCCCCATTACCCCAATACCAAAGAATGTTTCAGACTAGATCCATCAGAGATTCACCATATTAAGTGTCACAGAAAAGTTTAGCATGTTACCAACCCTTCCACTATTCGGTCAAAATAACTAAAATACAATAGTTGATAAGCATGTCTCTAGATAGCTCTCAGATCCAGTACTTCCTATTTCCATGGGTGTCATTCTTCTTGACTGACTTTGGCCATTTGTGTCAGTTTTGCTGCTTCTGTCTTGCCAGTTTCTTGTACCATCTTGGTAAGAAGACCATCTTCATTCTGCAGTAGCTGGTAAGGAGTATCAAATTCGGCAATAGAGCCGTTGTCTAGCACCTGAAATACGAAATATCAGTCAGAGTCGATGATCTTTATTAGCCTTCCCATATCCTAGTCGATGAGATGAGTGTTTCTGCAAGAAACATTGCAAGAAACAATCCTCTAATTGACTAAGGTAAGGTCATTGACTCTGAAAGTGATCACACATTGCATTCAAGGACAATTCGGATCGTAAGTAAGGAAGGTGAACACAGTTAACAGGAATGAGGGCACCAACTACCCCAGTAGTATCTACTCCAATTCACTTTGGTTGACATAAGAATGTCATCAAAATAGAACTGGCAATAGTGCTTCCAGTGGTTGATCATCAGCATTGATAATGCTGGACTGACCAAGTTTGGCAAAACGTCTGATAATGGTGTTACATCTGTCTTCATCATAAATTTACAAAGTTCAAATTTTATATCTAAAATTGCCTCCAAGTTTTAATACCTTGTATTAACTATGATCTGTCTATCTTGTGACATGCAATAAACACACAACAATTAAAATGTTGTCCCAAATTCTATTAACATACAGTCAAACAAATAAGTAACTGACCAGGTAATAAATGTGCTAATAACTCATGAAAGTTGTTGAGAAATTTCTCCTCTTTAAGTTGAGATATTGCACGCTAGGAATGGTTGATTATTGAGGAAGTTACAATCCCAAATATAAGGTCAAGTATGATTTTTATTTTCACATTTTTCTTTTCAACACGGGGAGAGTATGACAGGTAAAGCGTGTGTGCCGTATTGATCAACCTTAACAATGCGGCCGGCCGACTATCCAACAATCTGGGCATCGACCGGTGAATTAGCTCTACCACTACCAGTAATGTATAATTTGACCATCGAGTCCGCATGCAGAAAAGTAAAATGCGAAAATGAAAATCGTACTTGACCTTATATTTGGCATTGTAACTTCCTCAATAATCAACCGTTCTTAGCGTAAAATATCTTAAATTAAAGAAGAGAAAGTTTTCAACACATTTATAATTCAATTTGTTTATGTAGGAGTTATCACCACATTTATTACCTGGTCAGTTACTTATTTTGTTGACTGTATATCGCCCCAATGTCGTATGACATGTTATTTACAGAGCATTTTATCCTTTCAAATTCAAATAATCTTACCAATATTCTGTCTGAGTCCATGACAGTATTCAATCTGTGAGTTATGGTTAGCACTGTACACTGCTTAAAACGTTGTCGAATTGTGGTCTGGATAAGCTCGTCAGTTCTATGAGAAATGCGCGAGAATGACTGATTATTGTTCCAAGAAATGATTGTAAACCATGATAACTTAGAATCTCAAAAACCGTTATACCAGAATTATATCTGAGTGACCTTGCCTTTAACAATCGCGAAAATGTCGCCTTCGACTAGACCTCAGTCGATGGTCCTAAATAATTTTAACTATAGTCGATTCATCTCCTATGACTGTTCCCCTTGAGTTTTTGGCAATGTCAATCGAGACAAATGGGGTACATTATTTCGGTAAAATCAATGTAATATGATTGCCTTCATCGTCTTCATCTTCATCAAGTTAATAGGATTTGTTTCGTCATGGTTTCTGGCTCCAGTAAAAATATGACTGGTCAATATTGTTTGTTATTGGTGTGCCTGTGCCTTTTTTGTTATTTTTTGTAAGTACAATACTGTGTATAATGTGTGACTGCATTATCAACAATTTAATGTATAAAAAATGTATGTACATGTATGTGGGGGTGCACATAGGCTTGTGTAATGCAGGCACATGAATATGAAATAATTAAGAGCCGTTATTTTCTTAAAAATTATTCTTCACTTAAATTAAACATTCATTTCATTCGTACATAACCCATGCACATGTGTTGCTCTTTAATAGTTGTCTGTTGTTGGAACCAGTGACATATTATACAAATATTGACTGCAATGAGGGGCATGGTTCAAATTATAGGCCCAAGGTGATCTCGAAACCAGACTATGCCCCGAGGGCCTATCATTTGAACCGTGACCCGAATGAAAACAGTCAATATTTGATTTATATACCAAATATATAGATTGTTGTCATTTGATTGGTTAAAAGAACATTTTCTATCACCTTAGGCCAAGCAAAGTTTCACGAAATGGTACACGAGACCAAACCTTCACCGTTCTATTGCCAAAGTAGAATCTGACAAAAATATAGATTTCCGAATTTGGCAGGTTTGTCACTGATAATATTCTTACCGTAGCGATTCTAACAAGACTATAGCAGAATCCATTATATCTTTGATACCTTCTTCATTAACAAAGGCAACCAAAAAAGCTGTTTGTTTTTAGTCATCTTAAAACGGTACAACAATGCGAAACTGATCATGGAAAATTGTAAACAAAAACTTGCAGCTGTCTGCAGACGAATTCGGACGAATAAATGCGAAATGTCAAAGGTCAGTTGTCATTCACCGGGTAAATACAGGGTGTTCAAAACGAAATTGTTCGCCGTATTATTATGTTTCGTCAATCGGGTGTTTCGTTTCAAACGGGTTGCGGACCCGGTCACGGAATGCGAATCGCTTGACTTGAACCATGGGGTGTGACGTCATCAAATAAGACTATGCCCGGGGCATAGTCGACTATGCCCCGGGCATAGTCATTTTTCATGACGTCATATTAAATTTGAAGGCATAGCTTGATTATTCCCTCACTTTTAACCAATCAAATGACAGGAATCTATGTATGCGGTATATAACATCTTACTGATCCTCAACTGATTTCCAGTGATTTTATTTTTGCTCGGTCCCTCACATATCTCAGATCTTTCTTCCCGTTGAATGGCAGGGGATGAAATAAAAGATGAATCAACTATAACAATATTAATACTGATGCGATTTTCTGGCAATATTAGACAGATGTAATCGCGTGAACTGTACAAGGACATAGTTTACACAAATCCCTACCAATGTGATCTTGTTTGCTCCTTTGTTGTTGTAGGCAAGTGCTGATTTATAACGGATATAGACCGCTATGGACCTTTTCATCGAATATTCTTCTTTAAGGCAGGTGCCCCCTAATGTGGAGTTTTCAGTGCAGGAATATGTGTGAAATTATAAGATTCATACATCAGCGCAAAAGAGTAATATTCAAAAAGGTCCAAGAAATGATTTCAAATAATACTATCATCCCCGGTGAACAACGCCTGACCCGTTCAGGAATTGATTCAAATTGATACCCGTTCAGAAATTGATTCAAATCGATGCCGTTCGGGTATTGATTCAAATCGATTCCCGTTCAGGAATTGATTCAAATCGATGCCCGTTCAGGTACGTATTGATTCGATCGATGCCCGTTCAGGGATGGATTCAATTGGTATATTTTACATTTGCTTCGGATGCTGACACTCTTGCATTATAAGTTAACTGATTCTCACTTGAGATCTACAATAGCCGTGGCTTCATCTACAATCAGGATCTTATTCCTTCTTAGTATGGCCCGTGCCAAACACATCAACTGTCTCTGCCCAACGCTAACGGTTTGATCCTCCTTCCGCCATTTTGGTCTCCAGACCATTTTTTAGACTCTTTATTTCTGTCTTTAACTGTACCTGTGGTGTTATATAAAGGAATCCATTTTAATATTTGCATTCACAATACAGGAATCATTTGGTTGGGTATAACGAGGTTTGAATTTCTTTAATTTCTTTAGAAATGTATAAAGGAATCCATTTAAACGTTTGCAACCAATTTGCAAATGGTGTATTTGGTGGGATTTTGAAAATGATATAGATGATGTGACCTGTGACGTAGTGCCCGGCGGTATGCGTGCGCACCTACAGGGAATGTGCTTTGTAAATTAAATTCACACTTGATTGATAATTACTTACGTTATAGAATAGTGCAGAAGTCATGGTCTGCACTTAATCTGGTTCCCCGGCGGCAAATTTATTACCGTACTCACTCACTGTATAAATGTATTGCTGTACAATGTACATGTGCTAAGCACTTTACTCCGTCAGGTATCAAATGTTGTTTACGGTAATAAATATCGCTGCCCGGCGGTAAGCGTACGCACCATAAGGGCAGGTGCTTTTAAAATAGGCGCTCAGTGATGAGTATTTTACTTTTGAATAGTACGTATGCAGTAGTCATGGACTAGTACCTCTAGTCTAGCATGTCTTCAGACCAGGCGCTAATCAATGTGTAAACACTACTGATGTAAACAACGGTCACGTCATCTATAGGCCTACATTTTTTCAGGTACCTCAAGAGTCACTACGAAAAGTTGGCAATTTCGAATACAGTCTTCAAATTCAATTTATAAACTAATAAAATGCAACCCTGAGGTGGTACAATTTGTGAAAATTGACACTTCGGAATTCAATACCATGTAAAACCTCTCTTTAAAAAAAGTCATTCATCATTAAAAAAGTCTCAACACTATCAAGTTTTATTTTATTGATGCTTATTTCATCCAGTGCTCTCCATAAGTCATTGTCTGTGTGTTCAGTAAATGGGTCCAGGTTTTTGCGTAGCGTTCCACTGAATAAAGAAGGGTCCTACAAACAAAACATTTTCTCCCTCTAAGTATAATGCAAAAAGCAACTCGGCTAATGAAGTATGTAGAACAATATTAATTGTATTGTAGCAGGTGGTGCTTTTATCGATTAAGCCACGTTGATGATCAAAATACCTCTTTGGTTTGGCAATGTCTTGCTAGACGTCCCGTAACTGACGTGCGCATGCTCATAACAAATGAACTGGAGTAGTAAATTATTCCGTACGGGACGTTACGTACCAAGATATAGTTAAATCCCCGGGTTGAATCCCTAAACATTAAACATACCTGTGGTATACACGATAGTTTGCTCCTTAGATTATGTAATCCTATTTTTGTAATGTCTACATCATCAATTGTGATGGTCCCACATGGCTCAGCCAATCGGAGAAGCGCAACTGTCAATGAACTCTTGCCAGCACCTGTTCTACCTACTATTCCAATCTGAAACGATACCGAAACAATGCACAAAAAGAAATTGAGAATTTTCCCCCTTTAATTTGAGAAATTGCACGCTTGAAATGGTTAATTATTGAGGAAGTTACAACCCTAAATGTGAGGGCAAGTCTGATTTTCATTTTCACATTTTTCTTTTCAAAATGGAGAGAGTAAGAGAGGTAAAGCGTGTGTGCCGACCGAGGACACAGAGGATGATGAAAGATCACCAGACTGTATTCATGAAGCTCGTCGTGGCAGAATACGGAAATGGCCAGAATCCCAATATAGAGGCGTCTATCGGTAAGCTGATAGAAGAGTCAGAAAAATACTTTGTTCGACTGTATTCATGAAGCTCGTCGTGGCAGAATACGGAAATGGCCAGAATCCCAATATAGAGGCGTCTATCGGTAAGCTGATAGAAGAGTCAGAAAAATACTTTGTTCGAATGGAATTCCCCTCGGAAGCTTCCAAGCAAGTGAACCACCGGCACACTTCCATTGCTAGATACCAACACAAATCTAGAGAACCATACGAGAGAAGAGACGGACCTCGCAAAGATCTTCGTCGTGAAAAACTTCACGGCTCTTTTGAGAGCCACCCTATTTTCCAAAAAGAGAAAATGACCACAAAACGAGATTTGCAAAGTAAATTAAAACCTTTTGCCTTATGCTATCCAAAGGCTCTTTTCATAAAAATATTGTTCCTAAGCCATAATAAGATGGTTCCCCTTACAATATTCTAAAACATCTGAGATTTACGAAATAAATGCCGTTTTTTTATTTGCATTAATATTTTCATTATTTCCATGATGATTTTGATTAAAACTAAATTAAAAACACGCTACATCTCAAAGATCTTAGAGAGGATCCCACGATAAAAACTGTTTGTCGGCTTTTTCCTTTGAAGATCATACGACGAACCAATTTGGTTTTCGAGCCACGTAATTATACAGCATTGCGGACTTCGCATAACCCACATTGGATTGGAAACTTTTTAACACATAAAATCTCTTGATTATCTTACCAATTTGTTTGTTGAAAAAAAAAACCCAAATGTAATTTCAAGATATAAAAGCTCTTTTCAGAGCCACCAAAGAACCTAAAGTGAACACAACCCCACTTTTATCTTTCTTTTGAGATTGAAATAAGGTTCCAACCTATTTACCTATCTCTTTTTAAAAAGATTTATTAACCATTAGGCTATTCCACCTCCACACCAAGTCTCTTCGTGCGGCACCACTTTTGTATGAACAAACTGATTTTCTATATTCTTAGTTAGCATGTTCAGATAAATCACTGGCTGATGATCTTCTTCATTTGCCGCTTTCTATTTATGCCGATGATATCTTGATAAATTTGTGACAATGTGTCCTTTTAACCCACAGATTAGTTTTGATATTGGTGGTTGGATTCCGGATTTGAACACTATTGGCTGAAACTAGTTGGTAGGACTTTTACTATAATTGGTATCGAGCAACACATTTTCAACTTCTTCAATATTTGCCTTATATGAAGCCAGTTGCTCTTTCACCTACCTGATTTTCTACTTCAGCACTTTGTCGGACAACAAATTGTGCATCGCTTAACAACACCAATGTGTACACCCACTGTAGACGAATCTAAATTGAAAACTTTGACAAATGTGGAGGTAAAATATGTTATAAATGATTAATATTTACTTGCGATAGAATTTTAACGGTATGCTTGTTTGTTATGGGGCCCTCACATGTATCCGTGTGAGCTGGGTGGCCCTTACCGTGTGAAAAATGGGTGCGGACGGCGGCACACACGGTAGGCCGTTTCCCGTCCGTTGAACACGTTCAGGGGACTTTGCCGGCCACCGGAGTTTTGAACATGCTCAAAACTCCTGGCGGTTGAGTAAAAGCGGCGGTGAACGATGAGAGCCCGGTATGAAGACAGTATAAGGACGGCGCACCCGTTTCGCACACGTTTCGCACACGTTTCGCGCGCATTCGCAGGGCGGTGATGGACGGTGGTGGACGTCGACCATCTTAGCGACGGGCTGCGAATGGCCGCATGCAGCCTGGTAACCGTTCAGCAGGCATGTTGCAACTCTCTAAATGTAAAAGAGCTAAAACTCGCTCTTTGAGAGCTCTAGGAGGGACAGCTCTTTTTTTGGAGTGAAGCTTAAAAGAGCGATTTTCACTCTTAAAAGAGTTAAATCACTCTAAAAAGAGTCAAAATCACTCTTAAAAGAGTGAACTTCACTTCTTAGAAGAGCCGTCGCTCCTAGAGCTCTCGAAAGAGTGAGGTTTAGCTCTTTTACATTTAGAGAGTATTATAAATGTTGGTCGTACGAATTCCGGAATGCAAATGAAGCGGCGAGCTTGAGCGCTCAGCTTTAAAAGGGCGGTTTGATGATGTAATCAAGACGTTTCGGCCGGTACCCAGGCATTCCGACCGGTTAGGAACCGGTATGGAGGTGGTATGCACACGATGAAGACACGATGAAGACACGGTGAAGACACGGTGAGAACGGTAAGCTAGACCTGTATGAGGCCGGTGAGCCCGGTACCAGGCCGGTGAGAGCGGTATGAACCGAGGACCGGTGAGGTGGTGTTATGCACCCGGTGAGAACGGTAAGCTAGCTACGTATGAGGACGGTGAGCCCGGTATCAGGCAGGTGAGGACCCCGCATAGACCCGGTATATAACGGTATGGACCCGGTGACCACCAACAAAAATCAATTTGCCCGTTGACATTTTTTACTGATTGTTTGGACTCTGTTGATTTTCTATTAGACCGTAAGGTGGTCGCCTACCATTACCGCCCTGCGAATGGGCGCGAAACGGGTGTGCCGTCTTTATACCGTCCTCAAACTGGGCTTTCACCGTTTGCCGCCGCTTTTACTCACCCGGCAAGAGTTTTGAGAATGGTCAAACTTCCTGCCGGGCACGGATGGCCGGCAATGTCCCCGGCAACGTGTTCAATGGACGGGAAACGGCCCACCGTGTGACATCACCGTGTGCCACCGTCTGCACCAATTTGTCACACGGTAATGGGCCGGCCAGCTCACACGTATACATGTGAGTACAAATGTATTTTACAGAGATTCCCGGAATGTGAGCGAAGCGGCGAGCTTGAGCGCTCAGCTTATACAGGGCAGTTTGATGACGTTATCAAGGCGGTTCGGTCGGTACCCAAGCGTTTCGGCCGGTGACGAGGTGGTATGAGCCCGGTTCCAGGCCGATAACATGGATAAGGACCCGGTATAGAACAGTATGAACCCGGTGACAAAAAAAATTCAATGCGGCCGTTGACATTTTTTGCTGATTGTTCGCTGATTGTTCACTCTGTTGTTTTCTATAAGACGGTAAGGGGCCGCCCAGCTCACACGGATACATGTGAGGGCCCCATTAGTGTTATAAATCATTATATTTTCAGCATAGATACAATATAATATTATACTTTCGGTTCCTGCAAGGTTTTAGGAACTGTTTTCTCCCTGATCGGCAATGTCACTCAGCTGGGTTGTATATAACAACTTAGAGCTGACTGAGTGGTGTCATCCCTAGTGTTCCTGGGTCGCTCTTTTGTGTGTGATAGGATGTTCAAAGAGCTTGTCCAAGTTGTTGCCACATGTTGTGCAAAAAGCTGACTTCAGTCCCGGATGTTCTTGCGTTGTGATCTTGTGACCGATGTAGCACTCATAAGGCCCGTCTTATCACGCTATTCGATGCATAGATTCTGCAGTCTAGTGAGTTTACTACCATGTTGCGAAGGGTGCCAGTGAATATTGTTTGTTTGTACTCTGTGTCTGTTCCAATATAATAGATTGTGTTTCAAATTGGCGCCTTCCTGCCGTTGATGGGGGTGGTTATTGCGTAACGAAAGCGCGGCTTAGAATGTAATGTTTTAAGCCGCGCTTTCGTTACGTGATATCGTAATGTTTACATTCTTCACCTCGCTGTCGTTACGCGATATCGTAATGTTTACATTCTTCACCTCGCTATCGTTATGCGATATCGTAATGTTTACATTATTCACCTCGCTATCGTTATGCGATATCGTAATGTTTACATTCTTCACCTCGCTATCGTTACGTGATATCGTAATGTTTACATTCTTCACCTCGCTATCGTTATGCGATATCGTAATGTTTACATTCTTCACCTCGCTATCGTTATGCGATATCGTAATGTTTACATTCTTCACTTCGCTTGCGTTACGCGATATTTTAATGTTTTTTCTTTCTCCACGCTTTTTACGCGATGTCGTAATGTTTACATTCTTCACCTCACTTGCGTTATGCGATATTTTCATGGTTTTTCTTCGCCACGCTTTTTACGCTATATCTTAATGCTTGTGATCACATTTTTATAAGTTGGGCCCTAAAAAGGGTGGATTTGTCACATTTCCCCGCTTATTTGTCATTCAAATGCTTATATTTTTCAAACCATAGGCCTACATCAAAATTGATGTATATTTAGTCTCATTTGGAAGATAATTTATTGCTTTAACAGTAACTATAAGAAAAATGTATAAATCAAGTTGAGATTAAATTACTATAACTCGTTAATTACAATTAGTCAGGGTGGAGGCGGGTGAAGATGCATGCGGGTGAGGATGCATGCTATGTATTTCCAATGGGATGGGCAACAATTTTTCGCTTATTTGCCATTCAAATGCTTATATTTTTCAAACCATACTTCACAATTGAGTATATTTAGTCTCATTTGGAAGATAATTTATTGCTTTAATAGTATCTATAAGAAATATGTATAAATCAAGTTGTGATTAATTACCATAACTCGTTAATTACAATAAGTCAGGGTGGAGGTGGATGAGGACGCATGCGGGTGAGGATGCATGCTATGTATTTCCAATGGGATGGGCAAAATAAATGATAAAACCTTGTGTATATTAGTTCATTGAATTATTATTTTGTGTGATTAGTATCTTTATTGTAATTACCAAACCTTAATTAGTGTTATTTACATCCCCAATTAATTAATATTACTAATTAATTACATACAACAAATACCATCTGAAAATGTATCAACGGCAGATTATTACCCATTTCAAATGGTAACTGAGGGGGGGGGGGGGGCAATATCACTACAGTGTTTTAATGAAGTTGGACCTAATGTTGAATGTTCCTAATCATTTAGATAATCTTTGCTAATTATATTGATACTAATTACCTAGGAAGTGCTTACTTTCTCCACCAAATCCGCACAATAATATCACTTTTTAGTGTTTAGGATTAACATATCCATCGCCGTCACCCTACTAGTATATCATTTTCAAATTGTTTAATATCCAATGCTGATTTCTATAGATCAACAGTTTTAACTATGTATGTTAGCAAGATTTCAGTTCAATTAATGCCAGGCATAACATTGTTATCAATTCATAATACAGAAATGAGGTTGTAAGTAATCAGCCGAATTTGTTTTCTTCATTTTTTGACACCCTGTATAATAAGATTTGAATGAATTGTACCTTTCTACCAGAAAGGTATGTTCATAAACTTTATATAAATGTTTCTTTTAAACAAACAACATTTATATACATTTTTGTCGTACTGTCCACACAGAATATATAGTTTTTTTATGTGAAAATTGACACATTTTGATCACCCTGTATTTTCGTTTGACAATTAATTAACCCCTACAAATAATATATGACCGGAAGGACCTTGCCTTTGGCTTCTCAAATCTGGGGTTCAATATTTATTTCAATGCACTATGTTTAAATTAGGATGCATACAGTAAATTACATTTCATAGTAATATTTCTTTTGTTACACCCTATATATTTCCTAAGTCACCCTGTATACTGGAACAAACACTAGATATTCACAATCCTAGATATCTCAGCTTTCTAACAATGTATACTTTTGCACACTTTGGATTTATACTTTTTGAGTTATTAGGCTTAGAGCATTATCACATGTAATTGTTGTCAAATGTATGCATGTGACGCAATAGGGTCCCAACTTAATAAATGTGACCTTATATTCTTTACCACGCTTTCGTTACGCGATATTTTAATGATTATTCTTCGCCACGCCTTTTTACGCGATATCGATGTTTACCCCATCAACGGCAGGAAGGTGCCAATTATAAATAACTTTTTTTTCTTCTTTTTTTTCTTTTCTTCTTTTTTCTTTTTTTTCTTTCTTTTTGTTGATGCCGGCGCACCAACTATTTATTTGTATTTGTCATACAGGAAACAATAATATATACATGTATGAACATTTAGTTTAGTTAACATTAATTATAAATAACATCGATACTGCTCAGGATTTTCTCTGATTCCTAAGAAATCTCGATAGAGGTATCGGTTAAATTGGTATGGGGTGGTGTGTAAACCTTACGCGAAGGAGATCAGTCCTAGTATATTCAATGAGCTGCTTGTTGAGGACTGACTTTTTAAAGTATTTCACGTCCAAAGTTGGATAGGAATAATTGTTTCAAATAATAAAACCTGCCTCATGGCTGAAATGTACTGCTGATGGTTCCTAAATATGTGAAAGGGTTTATATTTATGTTTTGATCACTGCATTTTTAGAGTTGTTTTTACTCGTAAAGCAGTTCTCGGGACGAAGGAAATTCGTATTTCAATCTACAATGTTAGAAAATATTGTTTGAACACTTTTTATATCGGTTTTTTTATAACAATCTACAATGTTAGAAAATATTGTTTGAACACTTTTTGTATCGGTGTAATGTAAAATATACCCCCTTTCCCCCGATCAATGATGAATCCCACAATTTGCTCACCATCAGAACAGGCCCTCGCAACATTGATAGGTGGGGAAGTGGGAGAGGTATGAAGAACGGGATACTTACAGGTTATCAGAAACAAGTTCGATTTTCACGTGACTCAAATATCGCGCGTGTTATGGTACAAACAGCATGCCATGAGGGTCAGTGTTCGAACACATTTGTTCTATGATTGTAGTTGCAGTAGACAGTTTGTATAGATTGTCAATAGAATGACCAACACTTTGTGTAGTATTGCAAAGAACTTACAATTTGCAGCAAGCACGCTGGTGACTGCTACTCCAATGACAAATATGGTAGCTAACAAATCTGTAAGAACTCCCAGCCATCGGTTGGTGCAAAGAAACAAAAAACAGGTCTGAGTGTGAAGATCCAGATGTTTATCAAATATATCACGAAATTGTTCTTCGGCTCTGTAGGCACGGACTGTGTGTAAACCTTCCAGTGTAGCTGATAGATGGGAAAACACAGGACTACGCGCTATGAATTTAAACAAAAATACAAATGTAGAGTGATTAACAAGTGCAATAGTGGAAAACTCCAAATTGTAAGAGTATTTTTGGAGTCTAGTTATTAATGTTTTGCGAAAAAAAACCAGTTAAATAAATATGTCCCTTTTCGTTTCTTTTTGATGAGCTGTCCAACCAACCAACCAACCAACCAACCAACCAACCAACCAACCAACCAACCAACCAACCAACCAACCAACCAACCAACCAACCAACCAACCAACCAACCAACTACCAACCAACCAACCAATCAACCAACCAACCAACTTCCAACCAACCAACTACCAACCAACCAACCAACCAACCAACCAACCAACCAACCAACCAACCAACCAACCAACCAACCAACCAACCAACCAACCAACCAACCAACCAACCAACCAACCAACCACCCCAAAACACAAACAAACACAACACCCCCAACAAAAAAACACAAACCAACCAACAAACCCCAACAAACAAACACCCACCCCACAAATTAAAAAAACACACCTAACAAACAAACACATTTACTTATTCCTTCTAAACGTTTGATATCTCTTGATGTCTTCAGGTAATATGACGATGCCAACTAAATTCATAAAAAGCTGTCAAAACAATATTATAGTGAGAGTGGTCATGTTTTATAGTTTATAGCTGCCATTTTGCTTAGTACTCAATGATAACATTGTCTGCTTTCTCAAACATCTTCCAAACGGCCTTTATTGTAGGACCCTATTCATTACTGTGTCGATACCTATTGTGCTAATTAGTGCAGCCATGCTTGCAAAAGAATTTTAGATTATCCAACATTAATTCCACGATTGCTGGGCACTGTCGTTTGATTAAAACTATCCCAAGGTCTCATTTGAACTTTCCACTGGCGAAGTCGATGGTATTTGAACAATTCAAATTAAACGGCCAGTGATATAGTTTTACTTTTGCACAAAGAATTGGCATGCGATATTTGTTTTATATAATGTCATGTTTCAAACTATTAGAAAATATAAACAAAACTAGGCCCTATGAAATGGCTGAAATCAAGTCTATATTTTGTTTGTTTAAATCAAACATTCACTCACAATGTTGAAGTATACCATTGTTTCTGGTAGCAGTTCATCAAGTGTACCAGTATCTTGTGCAAAACGATTTAAAATGCGACCTGGAAGAGGATATTATACAAGTATCTTAATTTTAGCGAGTACAAAGTGATAATGTTTTGATTTGGGGAAATGTTATGTACCGTACATAAATTAACCAATTAACCACTTTTGAAATCAGTTTTAAAATTCTAATGGTTTCTCTAATTTGTTGACATTTTAAAATAGTTTGTGAAACTATTGTTAAAATATTAGGATATCTCAGAACATAAACAAAACCGCCCGACCGACCCACCACCGATTCAACGATAACGATTCAGCCCGTAGAGCAGGGTTATCATGTTTGTTCATCGCCGCCTTATAAATACATATTTCACATACCCACTGGATTGGTATCAAACATTCTCATCGGGGCTCTGATAATTGCAGCAAACATGTTATTGTGGAGATGTTTGGAGGCCTTTATAATGACGAGGAACAATATTACCGAACTGGTGAAGTTTAACACAACCTGCACAACCACAAGACAGACGTACACCCAAGCATACTGCACAGAATCAATGTCACTTGTTGATAGTACTGGAAGATCAGTCTGGTAATGTATAGTAAAACAAAATAAGGGAATTAAAACTGCGCACTTTAAGAATTCGTTCGCGAATATTGCAGTTTAAATTAATTTTATTAACCGAATGCGACGAACGGTTAAGGACGAATAAATGTCAAAAAAAAATACTTACATTGGAGAAGCGGTTCTTGGATGAAACAATTTAGTTCAAACATGTGTGATAATTTTGTTTTGGAATCATATAATCAAATCCATGTTTACCTAATTTACGGTGAAACCAATGGGAATTCAAAATTAACAACCAGAAAATTGTCTTTAAATCATTGTACACTATACAATCAAATCAAAATGTATTGAATGTAATATTATGTATCAATAGAATGATCAATGTTGGATTCATATATTATATTTTGGGTACATCACGTAATTCCATACATCTCTGCATCGTTAGATTGATTAAGAATGAATGCTTAATCAGAATGCTTAATAAGAATGCTCTTGATAATTTCGCCCCGATCTCCAAGAGAATGTATAACTCTAGAGTAAAGCAACCATGGCATAACTCAGATATACATAAAGCTCGTCGTGATCGACGTAGGCTTGAAAAGAGATGGCGGAAAAGTAGGTCTGAGGCTCACCATGAGTTGTACATTGAACAGAACAAGCTTGTTAACTCAATGATCGATGACGCCAAAGCTGCTCACTATAAATCCAAACTGATAGACGCTGATGCAAAACACGTTTTCAAATTAGTAAATGGTCTGCTGAACAAGAACAAGAAGATTTTGCCAAATCATAACTCTGAAAAGCAACTCGCCAAGGACTTTTGCAATTTTTTTCTCTAAAAATGTTGCTGATATCCACAGGGATCTTCAAACTGATCAAAAAAGACTGAAACATGTTGTTGATGTTTTTTAGATAATACTGTTACTTGTCATTTAACTAAATTTGATTTTGTTAATGATGATGATGTTGTAAGTCTTATCAATAACTCAGCCACCAAAAGTTGTGTTCTTGACCCAATTCCCACATGGTACATAAAACAAGATTTGCCTAT
Organism: Ophiura sarsii; assembly: GCA_035610835.1. Classification (NCBI taxonomy): domain Eukaryota; kingdom Metazoa; phylum Echinodermata; class Ophiuroidea; order Amphilepidida; family Ophiuridae; genus Ophiura; species Ophiura sarsii. Next base: position 131,041,644 of record CM069441.1, on the reverse strand, counting down.
TTTTGTTTCTGTTATCAAATGTATTATTAATATGTCTTTATTTTTCACTCTAGTAAAATCACTCTAAAACCGTGATTTTTAGTAATTAGGAATCGTATCGCTCTGTACGAGTCGTACTTCGCTAGCAGGACCACCACAGTTTGCATTAATGACACCTTTTCTGATCTTCATCGCATGGACTATGGCCTTCCCACAAGGCTCCATCGTTGATCCAGGTTCTTTCAAAATATACATCATCTTAATTGGTCGCATCATTAGAAAGCATCACATCCCCTATCACATGTATGCTGACGACATGTAGTTATTCCTTGATTTTAATCCATCTGATCTAACTACCATCGAATCGGCTACATCAAGGCTCTCAGCCTGTATCTGCGAAATAAAACATTGGATGACGATGAACATCCTTAAACTTCCAAAACGGAATTTTTCCCCTCGAAATAAGTTGAAGCTGCCTGATGGAATTCATCTCCAGATTGGTTCTGAGATTATCAAACCATCTGTGACTGTTCGGAACCTAGGAGTTTTGTTTGGCAGTGATCTTTCATTGTCTCCATATATCACTAATCTACGAGGGTCATTCAATAAGTTCTACCTCCTCACTCATAACATCGCTAATATGAATGTCAGCCTCATGACATTTGTCATGATTATAGCTCTAAATCATAGCTACACATTTATAGTAAATGCTTATTGATACCTAGTTCACTTTTGTCATGATGCAATCAAAGCCAGAGAGAGATTTTGGACAACGGACACGAAAAATTACCCCAAAGATAAATACATGTTTTTTCGTTTTCTCTCCGTATTGTTTGAGTAGGTATAACCGCCCGATTTAAATACTAAAAATAGAAAACAATGGATGATTTCTGAATATAATGCTATACTATCATGTATAAATCAGATTGTTGGCAATATTAACCTTTGCAGCTTGCAAATAGTATACTATCAACTTGAATGTATTGACACGCCTTTAGCATACTGGAATACTGATATTCAGTCAAATGTCCGTTGTTACAAGTCAAGTCACAGTGATGCCTCGAATGTTAAATCTTAACATGATAGTAACTTTATCAGTTTTACTTATATGCAACATTTAGAATAGTTAATCAGGTAGTCAGTGATAGAAAAATATATCTTCGAGAGACTTGAAATATATCCATTTAGTCCTGTATAATGAAGATCTCTTAGTTCCTATGAAAACCAAATATGACTTTTGCAGCGGTTCTCTAGGGTAGGGTTAAAATTGATGGCTGTTCTGATCTGGTTCTGGCTAATTAGAGGGCATTTTTCACCAAGAAATCAGTCACTTGAATTGTTTAAAGTCTGTTCAAGAGATATTTGTAATTTAGAACGATTGTAATTGACCGATAGGTACATTTTGTCTCTTAGAATTGGCCAACTGAATAGCACTTAAGAGACATTTGGCTGTGTTTTACCAGTTTCCGTCGCACTAAATTGGAAGTTTGGTTTTTACTGCATAACCAGAAAAGTGCAATGAGTATTCAGAGCAATCTACTATGGTTTTGTAGCTGAGATTCATAGCTTTAATTGTGGAATTTTTCATACGACTGGCTTGTATAATAGCAAAGTTATGAGGTAGGAGGTAGAACTTATTGAATGACCCTCGTATGTACCAACTTGACTCATGCCACCATATTGTTCGTTCACTGATTCTAACTAGACTGGATTATGCCAATGCAGTTCTCCTCGGCACAAATGCATCCAACATCTGACGTCTACAGAGACTACAAAACTGGGCGGCAAAAAAATAATTTTCTGTGCCAAAAAACATGATCATGCCACACATCTGATCCAAAAAATCCACTAGCTCACCTTCAAAAACAGAATTACCTACAAAATCATGATCACTGTTTACAAGTGTTTAAATGACCTTAGCCCATCATATATGGGGGCAACACATAGTATTTTTTCAATTACAGATGATAATATAGTTTTCAACGTTAATTAAGTTTACTTTAAAAATTAAAAATAGGCCTGAAATATTGCCTAGATTGCTCAAATAAAAATGTATGGCATTAACCCACATTATGCCCACATTTAAAGGGACATTAAGTGGTGAAAAAATTAAATGTTTACAAATTTACTTCAGAATTCAAGATGAACATTAAAAATTGCCATTATTGTTGTTTCTACTAACAAAAACACAGCAAAACTTGATTAAAACAATATCATCGCTATTTATTGAAAAACGCCCTCTATGCAAATATGGTTCGCGTTATGTATCACGCGTACTGCAGGGGATACTGTCGGACGTAAAATGCTCGTTGCGGCTCTACGAGCATTTTTGAATCGACGTTTTCTTGTACAAAGAGGGCTGATTTGTATTAATCCTTATAGGTGTAAGTTCATACATGTAATACAATTATAAAAATATACTAATCCCAATTTTATCATAATTGAGGGCGCAGCCTCCAACACATCTCTTAGTGCCCCTTTAAATTAATAACCTTTTACGATCATCAATTTATTGCTCTTTACATTGAATCCAAACCTAGCTTGCAGCGACACCGTTTTCACATTTAAAATACAATTTAGAAACTGGGTTCAATTTGGCTAACATTTCGTCGAATACTCAATATTTCACCACTAGTTCATTATATAGAGAACACATAGACACGTCAATAAGTAGTCATGGCCGAGCGGTTACGAATATGGACTAGTAAATCTAATAGATTCTCCCCTCCTCGGTTCGAATCCTCCTGAATACCTTTTGTTAGAAAAAACGATTTAGTCTCTGTGTGTTGGAAAATGGCGTATATTTTTACTGTAGGTGAATAAAAGTCGTGGCCCTGACCCCTGTCCAAAAATGTATTACAAATAAACATATTTTTGATCAAGTTTAATACGTTAGGCACATATCTTGTGCATAAAGTTTTTGCTACGACGTCTAAAAACACGCCCCATACAGGGCCAAAACACACCCGCATAAAAGAAGAAAATAATCAAATCATAACAAAATCAATAACCAATGAATGGAGGGAAACAGACAGGGACAAAAAAATGATCTTACTGAGAGTCGAACTCACGATTTGGTGGTTGCGATATTTATTATCTATGTTTGTACTTCAGTCCACCGCTCTTGCAAACTGAGCTATAGAGGCACGGCAATTGCTTGGCCAATTTGTTACATTATAATGTATAGGATTTCATGATATCAAAGTATCTCGCGAGTTGCAACTTTTGAACTAACACAAATAAAATATTTCAAGAGAGGGCGATGGTCCAAATTTTCATGTATCAGGAACGCTTTTGTCGACGTAATGTGCGATATGCTGATAATTTACGGTATACCTAGATTGTTCTTCAGACGGTATCCCCCTCCATGCACACAAATCAATTGTATTGCTTTCCTGTACTATTTTTAGACTGCGGTGTTTTGATTTGTTTTTTGGTTTGAATTATGGAAAATACATACACCATTTCCTTGGTATTTTGGTACGCAACAGATGCTTCAGCAAATGGTTACAAAACATGCTTCTTTCTTTTGGATCGCCCCCATTCCATTTCAATGGAATTTTTATTTGTATTGTACACCAAATCACCTTTTTGATTACCAATTTACTAATCGATTGATGGCAATGTTTCATGGCGCTTTGATCTTTCTGGAAAGGCGCCTTATAAATGTTGTTTATGTATGTAAAACAATAGGTTATTGAAAAAGCCGAACATACGTCACAATGTAATACCGTACCACCGTACATACGTCACTATCAAGACGCCAAATAAGCAGGTACTCGGAAGATTTTTGACCTAATGGTTGCCAAGATTTGGCTCCTGGTGTTCTCCAGTTTTTGTTGAGTAAGTATATAGGACCAGGAGCTATTTTTGTCAAGAAAAGTAAAAAGTAGCTCTTGGTGTACGCATATTTATTTGGAGGCCTGGTCACTATATCATGTAATACAATCGACGACTTGTTTTTGTTCATTCCATTCCAACCATGCACCTAATATCCGAAATCATTGATTCTATGATTCATCATCTCTTTCAAATTCATGGAATTGTTGTCAGCATTAATCTTCAAATGAACTTTTGTTACTTTGGGTATTAAGAAAGCGATAATTATAGTACACGATAATATGAGCAAGTGCTCCGGGAGGCAAGGTTGTTCATCTAAAACTCATCAAATAAAGTAAAATTCGCAATAAATCACGCAAAGCCGAAATTCTGTAGCAGTGTTGTTTCAAATATGATCATCGCACTTTCGATTCTCAGTTAAATTTTCTTTGGATGAAACGTTTGAAATAGCTAGACCCTGAACCCTTCGGCACCTGAAGGCTTCCATAAATGCACTACGATAGATGGAGCTGGTAGATACATACACGAATGGGTTAACACAAGCGTTGACCATAATGAGACATCTGCCAGTTACCTGCACAGCGCCGAGTTGTCTCGCTGTAAACATTCCAACACCTGTTTGATGGACCAGCATGTTATGGATGGACGCCAATCGAAATGGTGTCTGACAAAGGATAAATAAAGTCCCGTTAATGATGAGGAGACGCGCAACCTGGTTACGGACACGATCAGCCTGGGATTGGGCGTGTGAAGCACCATCCGTTGTTGATATCACAGGACGCTTACTCAGAGCAAGAATGATAGCGCCGTACATGTAGACATTTGAAATCATAGCTAAAAATAAAGGAGCTGTTTGAACTATTTCCGAAAACATATATATCCCCGGATGAATCTCTTCACAGCGTTCAATCTCTATCGGCAAAGCTTTGAATTGTTCTTCTTCAGGCCATTTGATACAGAAACCTTTGAGACCGGCATATCGAGGAGCTACGCAAGCTCCAAACGAAACCCCCATTACCCAGGACGTCACGATGATCTTGATCGTCCGGCGATCATCCGGTGTTGTAATGGTCGACAAATGGCGTAGTATCGTTCCACTGTCACAAAAGTGATGAGAAACAGTGAAGCAAAATAGGTTGTCATGATAAAATGAATAGTGGCAAAACAACCCGGTATCGTACGATACCAGACGTCGTTACGGACAGGAGATAAGAAATAGACCAACATGTACGTTATGGACGAATATGCAACAAATAGAAGATCTGCGGCTGCAACGTGTGTGAGATAGCTGTTGGTCACAGTCTTCATATTGTTCACACTAAACACGGTGTAAATAAATGCCGAGTTTCCGACCGTTCCGATTATGAGAATGATTGGTAGAATGATAGCGAAGAAGATATCATCAGTTGGTGTATACAAATGCGATTCTGCTGTAAAAACATCTGTGAGAACTACAACAGTGTCGTATTTGCAACCGTCATTGCTCATGTTGAAAGCCATGATGATGATTTCTATAAAAGTGGTTCTGTCTTGCGCTTGCACTCAACATTTATAGCGAAACAAACACCCCGGGACAACTACGAAATTGGAGAGCTGCGGCATATCAACATTACCCGTCGATAATCAATCAGCATACATTTCGAAAACAGCGTTTTGCTTTATTGTAACAACCGACGATTGCTTTAATTGAATAGAAAAATGCTACATTTAAAATTGTATGTAGTAATTATATACAGAGTATGGTCATCGACCAAGCGCATAGACTACCACAAATGGCTGATAAACATGGAAAATATACATTGTGAATATTAAAAGTGTGCAATGATCACTGAAATGGAGTTCCCCAAATTACTTATATTCAACAGAATGTAAGCTAAAATTATTCTAGTGACTGCATAACGGGGTTGGTGGGGGCATGAGGGTGCAAATTCATGATTGCCCCCCCCCCCCCCCAACCCCAAAGAATTTTTATGCCCCTCTTCTTGTGTTGGCCCACAAATGTTCTCATGCTACACACATCCGATTGCTCATATAATCAAGCGCTACAAATGTATAAAGTTTCAATATGATACACAACTGTACATTTCATTTGACCCCAATAAGTCGGTCGGGGATGCTGAACATGAGGATATCAAATCTAGGATGTCGCAAAATATGCTTTGCTTGAAGACAGAATTTTCCATTGCAGCCAATCCAAGAGCCTTGAAGTCACTTTGTAACATCTTTGTGTTGGTGATATTGAGATCAGACACACCCCCCCCCCCCCCCCCCTCGCCACGTGTCCGCGATCTTGGTGTTGAATTTGACTGTGATTTAAGCATGTCTCATCATGTGACCAATGTTGTCGCAGTTTGAATTTTTCACCTTAGGAATCTCGTATTCGGATGTTTATTGATGAAACAACATGTCATCACGCCACTACGCGCATTCGTTACATCACGGCTCGGCTTTTGTAGCTCTCTCTTGCACGGATCTTCTGCGAAAGATATTAAACGGCTACAACGTCCCCAAAATAGATGAGCCAAACTCATTTATAATGCTAAGAGACGGGATCATGCATCTCCTCTTCTCCACAAGTTACATTGGCTGCCTGTAAAAACGCACATTGAATTCAAAATGAATTCAATGACGGCGCTCCTTATTATCTTAAGGACCTTACTATTACATGTGTGCCCAAAAGAAGTGGTCTTAGTTCTGCCTCTGACACTCGGATTCTCACTAAACCTGAAAATCACCTCACGTCGGTCAAGAAGGGATTTTATGCCCCCCCCCCCCCCCCCGGCCAATTTTTGTTGAACAATTTACTGCGTCACATCAGGCATGACTCATCACTGACTCAATTTTAGAAGATATACCATGTGTCACTGTGTAATTACCCCCCCCCCCCCCACCCCCCCCCCCCCCTATATATCACAAGTGTAAATTATTATCTAGACAGGTAGAAACTGACCAATTCTTTAGTTTTGAGATGAGTTTGACCTGAATTTGTTGTCATCAAACACTTCTCGCACTCTTTGTACACAGTGTACGTCGCAATGTCAATTTTGAAATATTTTATAAACATCGAAGAACACGATTTTGAAGTTGGTCACGTGTCGTACAGTAGAGAGGCTCGTAAACTGTTTGCAGAGTGCAAATGCAGAGTATGCTTATTTGGGTACCATGGCATAGCTAAAGAACCCCCTTTTTATACATACCAAAACAAGTACAAACATCCCACCCCTACGCATGACGTCACAATGACGTCACTAAAAATGGGCCGACCTCAAAATCCCACGGTATTCGCTGTACTATCGGTGATCGCAGTTTTAAGGTTATCGGTGATCGCAGTTTTAAGGTTACTGCTGCAAAGGCCTGGAACTCCCTGCCAATACACCTCAGAACTGCTCAGTTAACGGAGACTTTTAAAAGTAATCTTAACTTATTTATTTTAACTTCTTCGTTTCTTTTAAACGCTATGGTACATTAATTTAAATAGCGTCCTAAATATCCGTTTGTTGTTGTTGTTGTTGTCGTTGTACAGTGAGGTACAGGTACCTTTAAATTTCACCTCTTAAGTAAAACAGCTATAAAATTGTGAAAACCCGATCAATTTTGATGGTCTAAACGCTGAGATATCTAATACATGTTGGCCGCCATATTAGATGTGTGTTGGAGCTGTGCACAAAGTCTTCTCTCCAGTAATGAGTAATGGTGATTATCGGGAGTACCGGGGGGGGGGGGGGGGAATTACTTATGACACACGGTATATTAAAAACTCACTTATTCCACCTTTAACACTGTTTCCTACTATTATGATTTTATTTTGTTAAGCGCTGTGGTACCATTGTATAATGTGCAAGAGCGCTATATAAATGCTCATTGTTGTATATTATTATTGTGTATGAGAAAACTAACCATTATGAAATAACGATTAAATGTGGTAATTTATATTTCAGGCAAGCGATTTAATGAGTTGAACGAAACTTTATCCAGCGATAATATAATTATGGGATAAGAAACTCCCGGTCAGACAAAACCCCGATTCTCTTGACCTTATACTATAGTTTGTCGCAACTGGTCTAGTTGGCGCTCTATCATTGCCAAAGCAATCAGAGGATGTTAGACATGTTTGCCTAAATTTAGTGGTTTCTAACGTGATCACGAAATACCTTGATGCGAAAATGTAATCCAAGGGCGTTAAATTGATAACAGGTGATGGGTGATCGGAAATTGTAAAACAAATCCAACACGACACGAATATGCGTCAATATCAGGTTCATGTAATCTGTGTTTAGAGGAGAAAGTTGAGATATTGCACATGATCGGTAATTCGACCAATCTTATCCTTATCCTCAGCCTTATCCTCTAGCTTTGATGACTCGTTATGCTTGAATAGATTGAATTGTTATGATGTAAACATGACACATACATTTTAACTAAAATGCTGATGGATGTATGTAGAATAACGGAAGGAGTTTCTTTGCTCTTTGAACAAAAAAGACTGATCAGCAAACACAACATTGTCCATTATATGTTAGAAAAGTCATTATCGAGCCTTAATTGCGTAATTGTATTGAACAAAACATTATACTTATTATAAAAAATAATAAAACAGCCATCTCTCAACATGCCATTTTTCAAAATTCGCGATGATTTAAAGCCACACTATCAATAACGTCACGGCTATTGGTGCCCACATTTGCGCAAGTGCACTGATACCAGGGCTTTAAATCACCGCGAATTTTAAACATTGCCTGTTGAGAGATGGCAGCGTTTGTTTGTTTTTATGATAAATTTGATGTTTAGTTCAATACAACTACTCGATTTAGGCTCGATAATTACTTTTCTAACATATAATGGGCAATGTTGTGCTTGCTCGACACCTCCTTTAAGAGAATGTTTTAATCATGCATGGGTAGTGTAGCACGGTTGCAACGTGTGATCGATATCAGTCATCCAGACCATGCAATGCATTACGGCCGTGTGTTTTGAACTCACCACCCAAAAAGGGTGGTGGCGTTGCATTTTTGGTAACTAATCATCCACCTTTCTCTATTAACTCAACAACTAAATGTGGTAGCGCTATGGTTGAGGTGTCGTCTGAAAGCCTATTTATCTAGCTACATTGTGTGAATAAATCAGGTATTTCTATAACTGTTTGGCTGAGATATGATTGATTATATTGTGAAAGTCAGGGGTGGTGGCGGCGGTGGCGGCGGCGGCGGCGGCGGCGGCGGCGCTGTGTACAATCTCTATGGGGAATATGGAAAATGTTCCTAATTCTACGTTCAATTTATAATAACTCATCCCTTTATGGTACAAACTTGATTTTGCTCTCATTTTATAGATTATTTTATATTCTATAAGATTATGATTCAACAAACGGGACAACTATTATGTAACAATTGTAATCATTAATCGATTGCATTGTCCTTGGCTTTTCCCTATTCGCTACACAGTGAACTTGCCGGTTCATCGGTTTTACATGCATGATTATAACAACAAAAGTATTCAACCGATGATAGCAAAATTATATATGTTTGGCTCTCAAATAGGGGAATTCAAAATGGCTTCAAAATCAGGATAGGGTGCATACCCCCCAAAATATACTTGTAAACTCTAATAAATATGAAATTTAAACGTTTGTGCTCATTTACATCTCGATACAGTTTATTTCAACAAGTTACCATTGACAACCATTATGTTCTGATGGGTAATTGCATGAGGAACTAATATGCACAGTTAAATTAAAATTGGGATAGGTATAAAAATACCGTACTCAACCGTACTCAACAAGTAGTGTGCGACGGAGAGACTTCCACGCCAAGAGACGTTGTATCGGGAGTCCCACAGGGCACAGTATTAGGACCATCCTCTTCTTACTTTACATTTAACGACTTGCCGAACCAACTGGTAAGCAAAACCAGACTTTTTGCAGACGACTGTCTTATATATACAAATGGAAATGACGATCAACATGTCCAAATCCTCCAAGAAGACTTGAAGAAGCTGGAAGAGTGGCAAGATAAGTGGAAAATGTCCTTTAACCCGTCCAAATGCTCAACAATGCGTATCACATACAAGAAGGATCTCCCAACTTCAACCTTTATCTTCTGTGGCAATGAACTCCAGCAGGTGAACTCACATCCCTATCTAGGCGTCGAAATTGACAACAAGATGACCTGGGCTCCACACATCAAGAATGTGATCAGCAAAGCCAACAGAACCCTTGGTTTCCTGAGACAAAACATGTGGTTTTGTACCAAAGAGGTGAATACATGTAGGCCTACTTACTACATGTTAGTCTGTCCTGTCTTGGAGTATGCAAAAGCACCGACTTGAGATGGTACATGGACGAGCGGCAAGATTTTGCTGTGCAGACTACCGCAGACACAGCAGCGTCACTGACATGATGACCAAATTAGAATGGGAGACACTTGAACATAGGAGGAAAAACAATAGATTGACAATGTTATATATACAAGATCAACAGAGGACTTGTTAACATTGACTGCGACGAATACCTGACACCAGCAAACGACTCAAGACCTAGACAAGCAACACACAGAAATAGCAGAGAACATTTGCCAGACTGAATGCACACAAGGAATCATTCTTCATTCGCACCGTAACCCAGTGGAATAGCCTTACTGATGCAGCTGTGAACGCACCATCTGCTGATGCCTTTAGGAAGCACCTTTAATTTAGTTCAACATCTAGTACCCAAAACATCGCGTCCTGCTTGCGTGAGTCATCCAGTTTATTTTCGTAAAGTTGGTAAAATGTATAAGAAGTTACACCCTACCGACAGAACCGATACTGATACTGATTATTGAGCTTAAATCAAAATATGAAGAAAAAAAATAGATTTTTGAACATTTGTAATCACAACATGTTACCAATAGGTCCTACCTAAATACCAATTGCATATTTGGATTCCTTGTGAGATTATCGTTCAGAAAATATATACTTTTTATGGGGTAGAACAAGTAGTTATTGCGATATGCTAATTCGAATCTCAGATGGTGTAAAATGTAAAAATCTGTACATGCAACGGTAAGGGTGGCGAGTTCAAAACACATGGCCTTACACAATACACAATACAACATTACAACATTACAACATTACAACATTACAACATTACAACATTACAACATTACAACATTACAACATTACAACATTACAACATTACAACATTACAACATTACAACATTACAACATTACAACATTACAACATTACAACATTACAACATTACAACATTACAACATTACAACATTACAACATTACAACATTACAACATTACAACATTACAACATTACAACATTACAACATTACAGCATTACAGCATTACGACATTACGACATTACGACATTACGACATTACAACATTACAACATTACGACATTACAACATTACAACATTACAACATTAATTTCTCTCCGCGTAGTGTGTTGAAAATGCGAATTTGGGAACGTCACGGATTTGGTTTAAATGGAGTTAATCTTAGCTTATCCTTGTTGTTTTGTGGCACATTTGGTATCAAATTGTGCCAAAATAAATTATCCAAATGTCGATATTATACTCTAATGGTCAAACATTAATTGGAAGTCGCTCTATAGGATATAAACAAAGTGTGTGACTTTCTATTATTGAGCGCTTTATTAGACTATGCAATCTGAAGCTTGAATACCTTTTATTACCTTATAATGGCAGGAGCAGTGTCGATAATATATAGTGAAGCCTCAAATCTCGTTACCATAATCAGACTATTAATTGATAGGACTGGTGAATCAATTATGGAGTTTCCATATGTACACATACTAAGAAACTGACAGAAAGTCACAAACACTTGTTTATTCTGTACTGGTATGGCCTGTTGCTTAGGTGTAGGTTGTGTTCCATGTACGCTTCTTGCACGGTTTAGATGGAACCATTGAAAGCGAGGCTCTCCCCTCACCACGCGCATCACGCACTATCACGCCACACTGCGTCGTGGTTTCACGCAGGTTTGTGCATCGCGTGACGCGGTTGTGCGCGCACGACCTGAGGGGAGAGCCTCGCTTTCATTCTAAAGTGGCGATTGCGTGCAAGTAGCGTATTGGCTGGTACCTTTAAGGTTTATGACAACTGCGAAGTTTGTATTGGACTACCGTAAGTATGAACAAGAATGTATTACCCCAATGAAGGTAATATTCAGTAAGTCAATATGGCAGACTTTGCCGCAGTCTATTTTAATTTCTTTAAATTTGGTTGAAATACTTCGCCAAACACCATGAAACTATGTTAAATATTATAATCATTAAACAAAAATTATAAAATTATATTCAAACTTTAGATAAGATAGTCCTTAGTCCTTAATCCTTAGTATTATAGAAATTCAGTCTACAGAGTCTTGGCTTTATGGATTTAGTGTGGTGAATAACAAACAGGGTAATATTGACCTCGCTGTGAATTTTAACTTATCTCCAGATACGACAAATTATAGGCTAGGATTTTACATGATGACGAAATTGTACCTATATTAATTATGTTTTAATTTGGAAGAAGTAGTTCTACCATTTCCTGTAACTACGAGGGTCATTCAATGAGTGCTACCTCCTCACTCATAACATTACTAATATGAATGTCAGCCTCATGACATTTTTCATGATTATAGCATAACCGAATCAGGGCTACACCTCTATAGTTAATCAAACTTGATATCTGTTTCACTTTTGACATGATGCGATCAAAGCCGGAGAGAGATTTTAGACAACGGACACGGAAAAGCAGCCTAACAATAAATACATGGTTATTTTCGTTTTCTCTCCGCATTATACGGTTTAGATAATTATAACAACCTGGTTTAAATACTGAAATAGAGAACAATGGATGATTTCTGAATATAATACTGTATTATCATTTATAAATCAGATTGTAGGCAATATTAACCTTTGTAGGCTTGCAAATAGTATCATTTCATGTATTGCTACGTATTTAGAATACTGGAATACTGCATGCTATTCAGTCAAATGTTGTTACAAGTTAAGTCACAGTAATGCATCGAATGTTAAATCTTAACATGATAGTCGCTTAATGAGTTATATTTATACCTTTGGAATAGTCAATTAGGTAGTCAGTGGTAGAAAATTATCTCTTCGAGAGACTTTAAATCTATCCATTTAGTAATGTATATTGAAGATCTCTTAGTTCTTATGAAGAGCAAATATGATTTTCGCAGCGATTTTCTACGGTAGGGTTAAACATTAAAAGCTGTCCTGGTCTGGTTCTGGCTAGTAAGAGGGCACCCCCCCCCCCCCCCCCCTCACCAAAAACAAACAAAAATCAGTCACCTTTATTGTTTGTAGTCTGTTCAAGATATATCGATAATTTACAACGGTTTTAATTGACCGGTAGGTACTTTTTGTCTCTTAGAATTGGCCAAATGAATAACACTTAGGAGACATTTTGCTGTTTTTCATCCGTTTCCATCGCACTAAACGAACGTTTTGTTTTTACTGAATCTCAAAAAAAGTACAACCAGTACTCAGTCCAATTTACCATGAAACTGTAGCTGAGATTCATAGCTACAATTGTGGATTATTTCATACGACTGGCTTATATAATTGTAAAGTTATGAGGTAGGAGGTAGAACTTATTGAATGACCCTCGTACTATATACCAGATAATAAACATTTACTTGTGTTTTATTTGCAATTAAGTAATCCACTTAGCTAAACATATTCGTGGCATACAAATTATTGTTTCAAATACCTCCACTCACTTTTTATTAGTAGTTCAATATTACAAAAACGACCATGTTTGCTCCCCTGTGCTGGCACATCCCTTTTTAAAGTTTTTAAAAATATTATTTTGGAATCTAAATCAAATAATCTAAATACCTCCCTATATTGAAACCAATTAAATGGGAATACAAAATGTACGGCCAGTCAACTGTGACCACCGCTATCTGAATGCAGTCCTGAAATTATGAATTAATATTTCCTGAATAAGAGAGCGAAGTGATTCATGTTGTTATTTGATAATGCTAAGTGCTATTGCGATAAAGTAAACATGTTCTGCAATGCACATTGATTCAACATGTTCAATGCTTCATAAAAGGGGGAATGCAGCGTACAGTGTAAAACGGTGTAGACAAAGTGACATCCAGACTAAAATTAGATGCCAAAACAAGACAGATTCTAAAGACCTAAAATTAGATGCCACAAACATCTAATTTTACCAGAATGATATGGAAAGCCTTTGAATCGGCAAACGTTTTATTTGGTTTGGATGGTCTCATATCCTCAGTAGAGAATACAAAATGGTGTCAAACGAGGTAATATAGAGATCAGAATCAGAAGGCAAGGGGGCAGGGAATTATTAAAGCAATTTTCGTGGTGAGTGGTGCTGATAATTTCGACGTGATCTACATGTACATCGAATTTACCAAATCGGGAAATTTTACACGATAGACGGCAAATTAAGGTAAACGGGTGCGCCGTCATTATCATGATTATACCGTCCTCAAACCGGGCTCTCACCGTTCGCCGCCGCTTTTACTCACCCGGCACGAGTTTTGATGGCCGGCAATGTGTTCAACGGACGGGAAACGGCCCACCGTGTGTCCTCACCGTGTGCCACCGTCTGCACCAATTTGTGACACGATAGGGCCCGGCCAGCTCACACGGATACATGTGACTAATACAGAGATTCCCGGAATGTGAGTGAAGCGGCGAGCTTGAGCGCTCAGTTTATAAAGGGCGGTTTCAAGGCGGTTCGGCCATTACCCAGGCGTTCTGGCCGGTGAGGAGGTGGTATGAGCCCGGTTTCAGGTCGATTAGGACCCGGTATAGAACGGTATGAACCCAGTGACAAAAAAAAATTCAATGCGGCCTTTGACATTTTTTGCTGATTATTCACCGTGTTGGACTCTGTTGTTTTTCTATAAGACGGTAAGGGGCCGCCCAGCTCACACGGATACATGTGAGGGGCCCATAAGGCACTGTACGGCGGCGTCTTACCTCCAGTTGGGAGATGACATCAGCGCATATTCTCGTATAGGGGCATTATTTCTACGCTCAAACATCATTATTCTTTATACGCCATCGCATTGGCGTTATACGCGAGCCATTGTGTTGAGATCACAAATATGAGAGCTGAGGTCATCTGCAAATTGAGGAGTGGCTATTGGCTGAAATATCGTCCTTATTTGACGTATTTTGGAGGTTATTTGTGATTTGCTATAGATGCAGAACTCCAATACATTAGGTTAATTTTGTCAATTAATTGTGCGATCCCCTGGGTATACAGGGCGTGTCAAATGATGTCCCATGTAAAACATGTTTTGGCAATGTAACATGTACAAATTGACCTTACCTGAAATAGTTATAAAAATGGTCAGAAATCTTTAATGTGTCATAAAAAAGATTTTGTATGATTTTTTCGGAGCTTTCCTTAACAAATTCTGGAAAATCTACGCAGGCGTGTGAAAAATCAGCTATCAGGTGCGAGAGCCATGTCAATACGAGAATCATAATTCAGTGAGTAATTGACATAATCAATATAATCGAAAATAATTTATGTTGATAGTCAAGGTTAATTTCAATGTAAAACATGTTTTTATCCATATAATGGTGACAACATTGCACTAGTTCGTTGACTGATATCCAATTGAATAATATAATGATTGCGTAATAAACTGATAAACTAAAAATCTCCATCAATATTATTTTACTCGATGAATTTGTTCTATTCATATTCTGTAGGAAGCTAGATCTGGTTTGGAATATAATTAATTGATCTAAGTGGTTGCATGTTTATTTTATTCGTGTTGGTTCGAAGAGAAAACCATTGGATTATGGTCTTTTTAGCAGACAAGACACATAAAAGTGAAGAATTCTGAATATGTTTCCGAACCAAGTGTTTGAATGTGAGAGTGTACGGTATTGAACGTACGACCGTGTTCCAAAGTAGCTAGCACATTTAGACAATCTAATCTATAAGCCAATAGTTCAAACAGCTCCAAATTGGCGATAAATATTCGGGTTTTTATCTCTCCGCGCGCAAAAGTAATCCAAGCATACGTGCGCGAGTATGGCTATACGCACGCGTCACGCACATGATGCGCAGTGAGCTTGTGGCCATCATGCGCGCCCGTGTCCTTCTCCTTCTGTATTCATTGCACTGCTGCAAGGAGGCTTCGCCAATTTGGAACTGATCAAACTATAGATGATTGAGATTGTCTTGTTCTATAATGATGCACTATTCTTCTGTGAACAAGATATTTATAACACTACATTTTACGCTTATTCTCAGTAATCTAGTAAACATAATTCATGTACGACGTATGTATATTTAAGTGTAGTATTTATTCATGTATGTATATATAAGTGTAGTATTTAAACGGTAAATAAATGTGATGTCTGTTATCATTGAAATGATGTAAGGTGTTTAAACACGAAATAAAATAATTAACAGAACGCGAAACAAACACAATTGTTTTCATTGTTTATTCAATCATATATATTTAAATATTTCCGATACAGAAAATAATTGCATTGTAACAATGAAAACATATTTTGATAGCATACCGTCCTCATTTGGGTACCAAATCTAATTCTATTTGAGGTGTGTTAAACGGGTTAAATAAAGTAAGTCTCGTTTAAAAACATTCCACTTTTGTTTAAAAATAGTTTAGTGTTCTTTAATGGTGCTTACGTCAGACTAGAAAATTAACAATTCTACTTATTTAATCCATCCACAATTTATA
Organism: Ophiura sarsii; assembly: GCA_035610835.1. Lineage (NCBI taxonomy): Eukaryota > Metazoa > Echinodermata > Ophiuroidea > Amphilepidida > Ophiuridae > Ophiura > Ophiura sarsii. The sequence continues at coordinate 131,025,092 of CM069441.1, read as the reverse complement.
ATTATATTCATTCATAAACTCAACATCGTGATATGTAATCTATGGAAAGCTGATGTGTTCATCTTTCCAATGATACCTTTATAGCAATCACTTGATTTAGCGCTCAGCCACTTGCTTGAGAAACTTTTTAGGTCTGAATTTGAATGTTAGAAAATAACCACTATTTTATACTCAACCGAGTAACCGACTAACGTTGCTGTTTGTTCAATGAAGTGTCACATTGCTCATTTGATAGATTGTTTATTTTTGAGTATAACGTGGTGATTTGTGGGTACATTTAGATTGAGACTTCCACACATTATTTTTTAGTAGCAGAGCACTGACACAAATAATTACTACAAGAGTGTTATCATTAGAAAGATTAACATCAGCTTGCTATTGATGCAATGCTATACACATATCACGAAATAATAATATAACATTTTACAAAGTATAGCCGATTGAAAAAACTCCAGGCTTTTTGATTGAGTGGTTTGTATTATTGTTCATATGAGAATTTGAAAATGAAATATTCTCAAATGCAAAAACTTCTACACGCTCCCCATCACAATGGTTTGTTATCCAATTTACCACGCGTCACGAGTACAATCCAAAGCGTATTTTACTAAATGCAAGTTGAATTTGAAGATCGGACAATTTGTTTTTCTTCATTTAAACTTTGACAATAGAGGTAGTTGTAATTTTAAGTTTGCTACCAATTACCAAGCGATACTATTATAAAGTGTTTTCACTTCAAAGAATGTAATTTACATGGCGTATTAAAAAGGAAAGTAACTCAAGGGACTTCGTGTTCTATCAATAACCTTCCAAATAAGAAAAAGTTACAAAAACGTATAATGTGCAAAGTTTATTAAAATTATAGCGCGTCTGATTTAATAAGGCGTAGTACTACTAAAATCTTACGTTGGGCTAATGAAATATGATTCCCAGTTTCCCGTTTCATATTTTTAAAAGAGTGGGTAGGTGTCTATTTCATTATTCATTATTCATTATTTCACTCAATTTCATTATTGCATCTGAAAGGGGTGTTAACTACTAACTACCTATTGATTTGTATATATTACACCTTAATTAACACTTTAACACTTTGAAAAACAATAAAGGAAGCATTTGTAGATGTGTTATTGAAAATGTCGACAAATCTGTCTGAAATATTGCAACGTCAATTACATCTGAAATCTGAGTAGGTAATGCAAACAATTTCATTATCAACCATATACCTTGACACCACTGCCATAAAAATCCCTTAAAATCAACAGGAAGATATGCCTGGTATTTTGAGCCACTAAAAGTTTTGAATTTTATTCAAGTTTGTCAGAAAATGTAATTTTGCACAAAATAATGAAAGTTTTGGTAAAACTGAAAAGTTGGGTCGGTAGGGAAACGGGAAACTGGGAATCATATTTCATTAGCCTTGGAGTTCTGCAGGTTTGTACTCATGCCCCCGGCACCGCATCGCGAGATGAATACGGAGACATCGAATGGTTTAAAAAAACACATAACTTCGCTAATGTAAAGGCCACCCATATGACTTTTTCCATGATTGTAGCTGTGAATCCCATCTACAAATCCATAGTAAATTAAACCAAACTTAGCACCGGTTGAGGTTCAGTAAAAACTGAATTCCATATATTGGCATATATAAACCAACATGTTTGATCAGAGGATAGTTTTAACAATGGGATGTATGTGTTAGACCATTAAAAACTCAAATCTAGTATTTTTGCTTTGTAAACATACCTTAAAACCAAAATGGCCGCCAAATGAATGGTCCAAAAGTGGTCAAAATTCCATAAAATAGCATAATATCAACCGAAATGTATGATAAAAATATAATTTTAATGATGGGATGTATGTGTTAGACCACAAGTAACTCATATCTAGTATTTCTGCTCTGTTATCATAGTTCAAAAACCAAAATGGCCTCCAATATGGTTCCTAAAGTGGCTCCAAAATTGTCAAATTCCATAAAATGGGATAATATCAACCTAAATGTACGATGAAAGTATAGTTTTAACATTAGGATGTATGTATTAGACCACTAGTAACTTATATCTAGTATACTTGCATTGTAATATCATACTTTAAATCCAAGATGGCCACCAAAATTTTAAAAAAACCTATACGTTCATCATACATTTTGGTTGATATTATCCCATTTTATGGAATTCAAACAATTTGTTCAGTCATTTTGGGACCCATTTTGGGGGCCATTTTGGATTTCTAAGTATGTTAACAAAGCACAAATACTAGATATGAGTTACTAGTGGTCTAATACATACATCCCATTATTAAACTATATTTTCATCATACATTTAGGTTGATATTATCCCATTTTATGGAATTTGACTATTTTTGCAGCCACTTCTGGAACCATTTTGGGGGCCATTTTGGCAACCTAAAGTGGCTCCAAAATTGTCAAATTCCATAAAATGGGATAATATCAACCTAAATGTACGATGAAAGTATAGTTTTAACATTAGGATGTATGTATTAGACCACTAGTAACTTATATCTAGTATACTTGCATTGTAATATCATACTTTAAATCCAAGATGGCCACCAAAATTTTAAAAAACCCTATACGTTCATCATACATTTTGGTTGATATTATCCGATTTTATGGAATTCAAACAATTTGTTCAGTCATTTTGGGACCCATTTTGGGGGCCATTTTGGATTTCTAAGTATGTTAACAAAGCACAAATACTAGATATGAGTTACTAGTGGTCTAATACATACATCCCATTATTAAACTATATTTTCAGGTTGATATTTAGGTTGATATTATCCCATTTTATGGAATTTGACCATTTTTGCAGCCACTTCTGGAACCATTTTGGGGGCCATTTTGGCAACCATTTTGGATTTTGAACTATGTTAACAGAGCAAAAATACTGGGTATAGTGGTCTATCACATACATCCCATCGTTAAAACTATATTTTTAACATACATTTCGGTTGATATTATGCTATTTTATGGAATTTTGACCATTTTCGGCCATTCATTTGGAGGCCATTTTGGTTTCAAAGTATGTTAACAAAGCAAAACTACTAGATATGAGTTTCTAGTGGTCTAACACATACATCACATTGTTAAAAATATACTCTGATCATACATGTTGGTTTATATGTGCCAATATATAGAATTTTACCAATTTTGGCGGCCATTTTGGCGGCTATCTTGGATTTAGGTGTATTAACAAAGCAACAGTTTTGGATATGAGTGTCTAGTGGTCAAATACATACATCCCACTATTAAAACTATACTTTCACCATACAATTTGATTGCTTCGTGTATATGTCATTTTATGAGATTTGACCAGTTATGACGACCATTTTGGGATCATGATAGTGTAGCGGGAATCGCTTTTTGTAGAAGTTTTGGACGTATTTAAATATTTAATCATTGCAAACGGTTGCAATACCCTTAAGATCTATTTTTATTATGCGCCGCTTGTAATTTCATTTTGGGGTGTTGCCTGTACGTTACCTGATCGGCCTTACCTATCTGGGGGCAACTAGAGTTGCTAATTTGCATAGCTAATTGCTCCGGGCGTGCGCCGTACAGCGTGAAGGAACCTGAACGCCATCTTTTGTTGAACGCGTGGTATGATCTGAAACTCGGAAAGCTGTGTGGAAAAAATATCGGAATTTGGTAGAAATTTGACGTTTTGGTTGACATCCTTTCATTGTAAGTACTATAGATGTATATAGAACATTCTCGGACCATTGTGATTCATGTATTCTGTAAATTGAGCGATTTCTGCGCGTTTTCGTGAACAAGGTAGATGCCAGATTTTTTATACATGAGTTCCGTGATTTTTAACAGTGTGTGAATAGGGCATTTATTTCTATTTTTCATCATCTTTGACACCGTATTTTGAGACCCCAAATATCTCTTTTTGATGGTGTCAAATTACTTCAAAAAGTCGATTGTTAGTGATAGTATGTCGTATAGCGTTATGCATGACTAAAAACTAGCCCTGATTTACGTGTTTGGAATGATTTTGGGCAGTTTTTAAAAGATATTGAATTTGTTGAAAATTATCAAACTTGTGTGCATAAAACGGTACCCCTGCGTAAATCAATTTGAGATGATGACGTCATGATATTCTGGAAAATTCTCGAAAGGTGCGAAGTGCATTCTGGGTGTTGCTATAGTAACTCGGCGTAAGAAAATACGATAAATTGTAGACGGTAGGCTTATTTTTGGCTGTTTTGTTCAGAAGTAGAAATCATTACAGAGTGTACCAAAATAGTACGCTTCACCAAATTACGTTGTATTATGTGGTGATTTTGTATGGTTGCCGTATAATAATCCTGTTTATCAAATTTTGTATGTCGTGCTGTGATTTTGAAATTATTACAGTGTGTTTCCAAATTATTGTATCAAATAATACTTTGTCAGTAGAGATTGAGTACAGCTGGAAATACAGTTGCACTGTTCTGAACATTACAATATTGTTAATGACTTTTAGGATTGTTACATGAAGTCAGCTGTTCCTGATTTTCATGCCCTAAATTTTGGATTAGGATTTTCTTCCTGAGCTAATTGTTAGTCTGATTTTTGATTAGTTATTCAGGCTTGCATGTCAATGGTAGTGTGTATGATTATAAATTACCAGTGCACACAAAATAGTTTATGAATGTAAATTGAGTCATTGTTTTATGGATAAATGATTACTCTATGCCAAAATTGTCACGCTATCATGATTCAGTGTGGGATTGTGTAAACATGTATTGAGACCATGGTGTGGTAGGAGCGATTAGTGAATTTGTTGTTATGTATTCTTAAACAACATGGGATGGGCGTGCCGCGTATAAATTGAGCCTGTGCTTATCTTTTTGATTATTATTGCTATCTAGTATTTGGGTAGGCTTTTTGTGACAATATTCCATCATTCCTTATCGCGTTGATATAGAAACCAAATCATCAGAGATGATTCATGATCACTGTATTGTAAATACAGGGAACTTGCATGGCAAATTATTGTATTTTATTACTTGTGTGTTGGACAGAACAGGTGACCCGGTTGTTAAATTATTATGATGATGTGTGTATATATTTGTATGCTAGAGTTAAATAGGTATTCCAATATTCCTGAATACTTTCGGTGGTAATGATGTTGAATCATTCAAAATTTCTTAATATTGAGGGTTGTCATGTACACAAAGTGTGACCCCCTGATTGTGCTGCGGAATAGTCGGCATGTTTGTTCTGATTAGTTAGACCGTTTTGGAGACTTATTTATTGCATTGTGTAATGTAATCTGCTGATTTTGGGTTGTAGTTTTTTAGTGACCAAAATTAGTGCTTTATCCAACACTTAGAGCATTTTTGACATTTCACATTTTTATGTTCAATGAGAAATTACTTAGTCGATTTTTGCTTTATCCAACACTTAGAGCATTTTTGACATTTCACATTTTTATGTTCAATGAGAAATTACTTAGTCGATTTATGGAAATATTTTCAATTTCCAAATTACTTACAAGTTTTTCTGTAATCATAATTTGTGTTTTTGGTAAAACACTTAGAAAGTTTTGGAGGATCAGATTTGGTGTTTTTGGTGAAACACTTATAAAATTTTGGAGGATCAAAATTTGTTCTGTAACACTTAGAAGTTTTCTGTGATCCAAATTTGTGTTTTTGGGAAAAACACTTGTAAATTTTTGAAGTGATTGAAATTTATCACTTGGTCCAAAAATACTTTGTAGATTTTTGATTTCGATATTTTTCATGCTGTGTCAATACTTAGTACATTTTCGATTTCAACATTTTTTCATGCTTGGTGGAAAATACTTTAATGTTTTGACAACTAACTATCTTGTTACATGGTGACACTGTGTCACACTATACTATGTGAAGTACATTGGGGAGCATGCTTATGCATGGGTATTATTAACTGGGGTGAGGTCAACCTTGTTATTGTCCATCCACACATACAATTGTGAATGCCATGACCTTATACTGTATATAGACTAGATTAACTATTGGTGGGAATATCCTACTATCTTTTGTGTTGTAGGAGTAATATAGGAGTAATTGAAGAAAGCGACGGAAGTAACCAGTGAAATACGAACCCTTATTGTAGAGCAGGAATGTAAGTAATGTCACTTCCTTTAAAAATCATGGTGATATGTAAATAATGGCAATGGCGAGTAGGAGAGGTACAGGTGAGAATTAAACTGTTTGGTACAACATTAATTCATCGTAACCTTTGGAAGTGGTTGTCAATTGTTCCATTGGAATGATATGTGCGCTCCAAACCATGGCGTCGTACTGAGTAATGAAGTTCGTGCACATGTTGATTGTAGTTTAAGAAATAAGACTTGCGATATTTTGTCAAGTTATGAACACATTTTACTTTGGTTACCATTGGTTACATACTGTATTGTTATAATAAAGTTTAGATAAGTAGAGTAGTAAGCGCACCCTAAGCGACCCATACTCGCGTAGTGTAGTTTCAGTAGTTATAACATGTGGTAAAAATTAATATGTACTTGGGTGAACTCATCATTCAAGACTTGCTTACAAATAATAGGCTTACTTGTACAAAGTCACCATCCATTCTTTGATCACCAATACTAGGCTTACTTGTATATATTGCTTTATGTTGGAAGTACAACGACTATGTACTGCCTCAAACATATGGTTAATGATCGTGATGAGGAAGTTTGAGCAAATTAACCGACAAATTATGATATGTGTAAATGAAGGAAAATGGTCTATGTGCACGTGGCGATGGCGTAGTTTCTGTTATGAAAAGTATTCGTATGTGCACGTGGCGATGGCGTAGTTGCTGTTATCAACGTACTGGTTGCCGTGCGCGGTGGGAACTGACCTAGAGAGGTTGAGCGACAGAGAGTTGAGCGACAGAGGAGTTATTGAGCTTAAGCGCGCAGATGTGTTGTGGAGCCTGAGCGCAAAGTTGGACTGTAAGCTTATGGCGCGTAAACATTTACACATATGATAGTCGGTGTGACATGGTATTAACACAGTGTTCTTTTCTTTTGTATGTTTCAGAACGCTCCATGGTGGTACAATTTTGTTTTGGTGGTACAATTTACTTTTGGTGGTACAAATATTTTTATTAATCTGTGACTTTGGTTTGTATAGTCTTGGCTGGTTAATATTTGTTGTTTTGGTTTCAGTATATTTGGTGGTATAAATAATTTGTAAATGCTGTTTAATTTGTAAATGGTACATAGAATATTAACCTAATTGTCCGGTGCTTTGTCGTTCACGGTAGAAACGCAGGTTCTGCCCTGCAAACTAACCCACGTGGTCTTATAAATCAGGTTTCTAATTTCAACCCTGCCCAGACTTAAATAAACCCAAAAAATTAGTGGTGTCAGATTGGCAAAATTGCATTCTGCACGCTTCGTGGTCTCGGTTCCCGCCACAATAGGAAGTAAAAAAGTTTGTTTGGGGGAGTCCTGGGGTTGCACACTGACTCTGTATATACCCGACGTGATTTTGTATATACCGTAATTCAATTAGGTCAAATGTTTAATTGATTGATTGTGTGTAATGGGTGGTGTCGATAAGGCTCCGTATTGTCGTTGTTGGAAGAGCCTCTTGTGCCGGCTCGGCAAAAGAGACTAGCCGGCTCCCATTATAATTGAGTACGGTCTACTGTTCGTCCTTTAATACATAATTTATTACACGAGTGAATTGAGTCAGTATAGAACGCCGCTCCTGGCCTTTTGTCGGCTACATACAAGGTAACATGGTTAGATAGAGCCAACTAATCATTCCTTTATAAGAACTATTCTTGATATTATTCAATTTTCACCGCGGGTAGATCAAGAAGCTAGAAGGTAGATGAACTGCTCCTCGCAAATAAACAATTGCATTCTGAATGTAATAATTATGACTTAATTTCTGTAGTGTTCAGATTGATATTGAATATCAATAAAGAATCTGAATTGGAGACAGTGTCTAGGGCGTTCAAGGCCGTCGCTAGATCTCTCTGTCAGGGGAGGTGTATTATCAACACTTTTGAAGTAATATGGCGCCTGTCTATATTTTGCGATCAAAGCGCGAGAGGCGCGCGAAAATTTGCCTGTACAAAATTTGGCCCGAAAGGGGGCAACCTTTAATTGTAAATAGCAATACAATTCCCTCGATTGCAACGCCACTGTGCCCTATTTATACTAGTTACCCAAAGGCATAGCTGTATCACCTGGCCCGATTTAGTCATTTTGAACAAGCCTTGACGGGGCAAAGCTTTCACAAAGAAGTTATACTTATCGCTAATTCTACCTTTAAACCTCCCCCTCCCACCGACCATGGAAGAGTACTTCCATATGCATCCCCGGAAATTTGGAGGAAACTGTTGTGACTGGCCACTTGTTTGTTCAATGAAATGTCACATTGCTCCTGTGACAGATTGTTATTTTTGAGCATAAAGTGGTGATTTGTGGGAACACTCAGATTGAGACCTCCACACATTCTTAAGTGGCCGAGCGATATAACAAACGATTACTACAAGTGTTTATCATTGGAAAGATCAACATCAGCTTGCTATTGATGCCATGATATAAAACAAATCACGAAATAATAATATGATATGATACGAAATATAGGCGATTGAAAAAATCCAAACTCTTAGATTGATCGGTTTGTATTATTACTCATATGAAAATTTGGATTCTAAACTTTTTGATTGTGATTGAAAGGTTTGTATTATTGTTCATATGAGAATTTGAAAATGAAATATTCACAAATGTAAAAACTTCTACACGCTCCCCATCACAATTTTTTGTAGGATCCAATTTGTAATGCAAGTGGAATTTGAAGATTTGTCTTCTTCTTTTGAACTTTGACAATAGAGGTAGTTGTAATTTTAAGTTTGCTACATTACCAAGTGATACTATTAAAAAGTGTTTTCACTTCAAAGAATGTAATTTACATGGCGTATTAAAAAGGAAAGTAACTCTAGGGACTACGTGTCCTATCAATAACCCTCCAAATAGGAAAAGTCACAACAAAGTATAATGTGCAAAGTTGACTTAAAATGGGTTAAAATTATAGCGCGGCTGCTTTAATAAGGCGTAGTAGTAAAATCTGACGTTGAGGAGTTCTGCAGGTTTTGTTCTCATGCCCCCGGCGCCTCATCGCCAGATGAATACGGAGACATCGGGTGCTTTGTACAAAGTACTATAACCTCATAACTGCACTAATGTAAATGCCAACCATGTGACTTTTCCCATGATTGTAGCTGTGAATCCCATCTAAAAATCCATAGTAAATTAAACCTAGCACGGCGGTTTGATGTGCAGTGAAAACCGAATGCCCATTAATAGGTGCGATGGAAATGGATGAAAAACAGCCACATATGTCATGGTTATCAATTTAGTCAGACAGAATATAACTATTCGAATGGTTTATTAGTTCAAATATTGCAGGTCTATATCTTATACTTAACATGCTTAAACATATTATAATCAACAAAAAATGACTTAATTGTGTATGAAATATGCCCTCTGCTTAGCCAGAAACAGGTACGGACAATTGTCATGTTAACCACCAGCCAGTTTGTGTACTACTCAAGGGGCAAAATTCTTGTGACCTTGTACTTATAAAATTAGTACCATTGGAGTTATACAACTCAAACTATATGGAATGTGACCACTTTAAGGATGACCTTTCATGTCAAATAGAAAACATCAAGTTGAAAATCGGGCCAGCAATCAGAACATTCTACCTTTAATGTCTTTAGTGTTCAGATTGATATCGCATATCAATAACGAATCTGAATTGGAGACGGCGTCTAAGGCGTTCAAGGCCGTCGCTAGACCTTTCTGCCAGGGGAGGTGTAAATATCAAAACTGTTGAAGTACCACGGCGCGCCTGTCTATAATTTGCGAAAATTTGCCTTTACAATATTGGTCCAAAAGGTGGCAACCTTAATTGTAAATAGCAGTAAAATACCCTCGATTGCAACGCCACTGTGCCCTATCTATACCAGTTGTCCAAGACATAGCTGTTTCACCTGGCCTGATTTAGTCATTTTGAACAAGCCTTGACGTGGCAAAGTTTTCACAAAGAAGTTATACTTATCGCTAATTCTACCTTTAAAACTATCTCCCCCCCCCCCCCCCCCCCACCGGAAATTCGGAGGGAACTGTTGTGACACTGACATTGGTAGATGAGAGCGAGGCGCACACAAATATGTAATCCCCACTACAGGTTGCCTTTAGATATGGCTATTTTGCTATTTGGCGACATTTCGGGGTGAAGCAATGAAAACTTTTTCCTGGTATTTCGAGCAAGTTAGAAGTTAAATCCCAGATTTTCTAACCGCTATTTTGCCATTCCTTATGTATTCCATCGTTTATCAAAGTTAGAAGTAAGATACCTCATATTCGCGTACTTATGTCATTCTGACAAATGTAGTAACGTACGTACGTTATTTGTCTTAAATATAGGCTACCATCACAAATCACAGATGGCGGACAAATACAGCACTTTCTAAACGGTTTTCACAAAATTGACAACTCTATTAGCATCGATTCATGCTGAGAAGGCATACATTTTAAATCATAAAAACACAAAATGCAGATGGGTTTATATGCCTTATAGTAACGAAGGTTACACTGAAGTTTGAAACATATTTCAATTGTAAAATATTTTACAGGAATATCACAATGTTTCTTATTTTATTTCCTTATGTGTATGCGTCTATACTTGCGTTATGTGATAAATTCGAAGTATAGGAGGGGGTTATTTTTTTAAATACAACACAAAACATCAATATCTCGAATCGCGACAAGTGGCGTTTGCCCAGTTTGCTATATTTGACAAACCATAACTCCAAACGTAATAATACCGCAAATGTGTAAATCTGGATACGTTTAAATATTGGTAATTACCACTATATATAACTATTACTTCATTCTAATTAAATGTGTGCGACAGGTTTTGTATAAGCCGTCAGTTTTAGTTGTTTTGTTCGAGAACGTCTCTTTCTGATTTAATGACGATGTAATCAAAGGTTTTTCGCACGCTACCGTATACATGGTATACGTCAAGGTTGTCAGATTGTCTGGTCCGGTTGATTATATTATTCTAAGAAGTCGAGCATCGCGTAGCAACCATCCAACTGTTGAACTTGTTGGAGTGAGAGATGAAGCTTCTTAGCCGTATATGGTAGAACAGGTTTGACCGGTAGATAGAGAAAGGTTCTTTGAATAAAAGATGATTTCCATACTGCCGCCTTTCACGCAGATTTTGACATTTCGTCGGTGCTGGTATTACATAGTGACGTAGTATGGACGTTACAATATTCTTATTAGCTTTTTTTGTATTGTACACCAAACCACTTTTTTGATTACCAATTAACTTTAAGTTATCGATGTATAAAATGTAAAAAGATGAATCCAACGGAACCAGGAACAAAACACACCAAGGATCTGAAAACTGATACAAGAGCATATCCCGAAAATGTAAAAATGCTAAGCGTAAATGCAAGATATACCAACAGGGTGTGGGGAAACAGGTAATAACAAGGGAGAATAACGCGATAAAACTGATAAATAACAAAAACAAAAACAATAACACACGGAAATGCACTGGGACAAGCAATAATCCATGTATGGCAATATTTCATGGCGCTTTGATCTTTCTGGAAAGGCGCCTTAAATGTTGTTTTTGTATGTAAAACAATAGGTTATCAAAAAGCCGGACATGCGTCACTATGTAATACCGTACCACCGATCATACGTCAATATATCAAGACGCCAAATAGGCAGGTACTCGGGAGATGTTTGACCTATTATTACAATACAGACTGTTTTCATAATCTCTGCATAAACGGACAGCAAAATGGTGCCTGCGCCCGCGGCATTTACACACATGTTGCACCTTCTGTTATTTCCTCCCTTCACTAGAATTGACAAATATTGTCTTCGTGTACATTATCAGAACCAATCACAAAGACTGTTTTAAAATGGCTATATGTTTAAAATCAATTATATCATTTGTTTAATGAACCTTTTAAAAGCTAAACAAAAATAATAATGCGTTAAAAAGATACAGCTTTACCAACAAACTACATTATCTTATTGACAACAAATTATCGAGTTGGAAAGCAATTATCTTTCACGTTTGGAGTAATTGAATATATTAAAAAGGTCTTCAAAGTATTCGATGGCCATATAAAATTGGTAGTAATTACCTTTCGCCATATAATCCCGCTTTGGATATGTAGTAATTGCTAAAACTACAACTCTTTGTATTCAATCATCTTCAGTTGATGTTGATTTTGTTATAAAGTTTTCTCATAGAATTAGGAGAGCAGATTCACGGTTCCAATGGGGAAACCGGCAATTTCGATACACATTGGAATTTTCGGGCTAATATTAAAAAAAGACAGTTTTAGGTGCCTGCCAGTAAAATTTGCAAAGATTTGCGTCATTGGTTTTGAAACAATAGTGTCATTAACATCAGATTTGCATAATTATCATGTCGCCATGAACATGCGAATTAAAGGTGTATGTTCCGATCACTTTTTTGGGGCTATGATCTTTTTTTTCACATCAAGATATTTTGTTATCAGAAGAATCCCCATATTTTTCTCATTATGTCTGTAAAATCTTAGGGGCCACAAATGTTCCATTTAGAAATTATAGGCTAAAATGTGGTGAATTACTGCCAAAGGTGGTTAACCACCAACCAGTTTCCGTATGACTCAATGGGCAAATGTTTTGTGACCTTGTGCTGCTAAAAATAGAACCGTTGGAGTTATGAAACTCAAACTTTGGAATGCGACACTTTTAAGGATGACCTTTCATATAAAATAGAAAACATCAAGTTGAAAATCGGGCCATCAATCGGAACATCTACCTTTAACTCTTGTAGCAGGAGAACTAAACAACGTAGCACTGCGCAGTTTTTTTGTAACTTGGCCAACAGTGTATACACTAATAGTGAACGTCAAAATATTTTTTAATTCAATTAAAAAGATCGATTTTTAACCAATATAGTTATGTTTTTTGTCATTTCTTTGAAAATGACCTACAATTTTCACTTATTATAGAAACACTGAACTTTAGTTTTCAATATAGTTTTAATTTCATGATTAAAAATAATGTTGTTATTATCTAGTTCAAATCTGGTGGTCGTACGACAAAATATTAATAGTTGTGGTAGCACTGGTATCGTGCCTACCTAATACCCCGAATATATAACCATGTGAGCATACGTAGTAGTGGATCCGCCCATGCCCGACGCTCGGCGGCTGCGCCGGGCGCGGGCCTTCGGCCCGCTTGGGATCTTTACCTAGATCTAGTTGTGGTACAATTTTACATTTTACAGTTTATGAAAATATAGCGGACTGCGCAATGAGTCCGGGGTCGATGCGTATAATTGCCACTTACTTATTATGGTTGCGAATTTTGGCTCCTGGTGTTTTCCAGTTTTTGTTGAGTAAAGTATATAGGACCAGGAGCTATTTTTGTCAAGAAAAGTGAAAAGTAGCTCTTGGTTCACGGCTCACATATTTATTTGGAGGCCTGGTCACTATATTATGTAATACAATCGACGACTTCGTTTTGTTCATTCCATTCCAACCATGCACCTAATATCCGAAATCATTGATTCTATGATTTTATCATCCCTTTCAAATTCATGGAATTGTTGTCAGCATTAATCTTCAAATGAACTTTTGTTACGTTGGGTATTAAGAAAGAGATAATTATAGTACACGATAATATGAGCAAGGGCTCCGGGAGGCAAGGTTGTTCATCTAAACTCATCAAATAAAATAAAATTCGCAATAAATCACGCAAAGCCGAAATTCTGTAGCAGTGTTGTTTCAAATATGATCATCGCACTTTCGATTCTCAGTTAAATTTGCTTTGGATGAAACGTTTGAAATAGCTGGACCCTGAACCCTTCGGCACCTGAAGGCTTCCATAAATGCACTACGATAGATGGAGCTGGTAGATACATACACGAATGGGTTAATACAAGCGTTGACCATAATAAGACATCTGCCAATAACCTGCACAGCGCCGAGTTGTCTCGCTGTAAACATTTCAACACCAGTTTGATGGACCAGCATGTTATGGATGGATGCCAATCGAAATGGTGTCTGACAAAGGAAAAATAAAGTGCCGTTAATGATGAGGAGACGCGCAACCTGGTTACGGACACGATAAGCCTGGGATTGGGCGTGTGAAGCTTCATCCGTTGTTGATATCACAGGACGCTTACTCAGAGCAAGAATGATAGCGCCGTACATGTAGACATTTGAAATCATAGCTAAAAATAAAGGAGCTGTTTGAACTATTTCCGAAAACATATATATCCCCGGATGAATCTCTTCACAGCGTTCAATCTCTATCGGCAAAGCTTTGAATTGTTCATCTTCAGGCCATTTGATACAGAAACCTTTGAGACCGGCATATCGAGGAGCTACGCAAGCTCCAAACGAAACCCCCATTACCCAGGACGTAACGATGATCTTGATGGTGCGTGATCGTCCGGCGATCATCCGATGTTGTAATGGTCGACAAATGGCGTAGTATCGTTCCACTGTCACAAAAGTGATGAGAAACAGTGAAGCAAAATAGGTTGTCATGATAAAATGAATAGTGGCAAAACAACCCGGTATCGTACGATACCAGACGTCGTTACGGACAGGAGATAAGAAATAGACCAACATGTACGTTACGGACGAATATGCAACAAATAGAAGATCTGCGGCTGCAACGTGTGTGAGATAGCTGTTGGTCACAGTTTTCATATTGTTCACACTAAACACGGTGTAAATAAATGCCGAGTTTCTCACCGTTCCGATTATGAGAATGATTGGTAGAATGATAGCGAAGAAGATATCATCAGTTGGTGTATACAAATGCGATTCTGCTGTAACAACATCTGTGAGAACGACAACAGTGTCGTATTTGCAACCGTCATTGCTCATGTTGAAAGCCATGATGATGATTTCTATAAAAGTGGTTCTGTCTTGCGCTTGCACTCAACATTTATAGCGTCACAACCACCCCGGGAAAACTACGAAATTGGAGAGATGCGGCATATCAACATTCTTCTTCTTCTTCTTCGGCCTCCGTCAGATATGACGATTGGCTGCCATACGATCACATCTCCTGATCATCTTTCTCCAAGCTACTCTGTCTTGTGCCAGACGCTTGGCCTTTATAAGACTCATACCAGTCCATTCCTTGATGTTGTCAAACCATTGTTTCCTTTGACGACCTCTTTTCCTGCTGCCTTCCACTTTCCCTTCTATGATGTGGAGTGCCAGTAAGCTACCACTGCCTCTAATGATGTGCCCGAAGTAGGCCAGCTTTCTTTTGATAAGCTCTCCTAGCAGTTGTCGCTTTACACCAAGTTCTTTCAGGATACTTATGTTGGTTCTTTTCTCCTTCCAGTTAACTCTTAACATTCTTCTCCAGATCCACATTTCAGCAGCCATTATGCGATTTTCATCTGCTTTGATTAGAGTCCATCCCTCCAGACCGTAAAGGAGCACGCTCCATACCAATGATTTTACAATCTTTGTTTTTAGGTTTGTTGTGAGGTTGCGGTCATTCCATAGGTCCTGGAGTTCTATCATCCTTCCCTTGGCCATTCCGATTCTAGCTCTTATATCAGCTGTGCAACTGGCAGATGTGGTTTTCACAGAGCCTAGGTATTTGAAGCGACTGACTTGTTCAACATTCTCACCATCGATTGAGATATTATGCACAGGCTGTTCTTCTCCAGTTGTTAGAAGTTTTGTCTTTTTGACATTGAGCTTGAGATTTAGCTTCCTGCCTGCATCATTTACGGCTGTTGTTAGCCTCTCGATGTCTTCTTCAGAGGTTTCAAAAAGTGCAGTGTCATCGGCATATCTGAGATTTGAAATTGGTGTACCGCCTACGTTTATCCCATACTGGTTTACATCAGCGTCTCTCATGACTTTTTCTGTGTAGGAGACGAACATGTGTGGTGAAGCAATGCATCCCTGCCTCACACCTTTACCTAGGTTGAATTCCTCTGTGTTTTCACCATTCCATCTGATCTTTGCCTTCTGATTCACATAGAGGGATTGAAGCAGTGCTACAAGATGTGCTGGAAATCCCATCTCTATCATTGCAGAGAAAAGCTTGATGTGGCTCACAGAGTCAAATGCTTTAGAATAATCTATGAACATGATGAAAGCTTTCTGACCTATTGCAATGATTTTCTCCATCAAGATCTGCAGACAAACCAGCATATCGACAGTACCCCTGCCTTTCCTGTAGGCGGCTTGCTCTTCTGGAAGTTCTTGGTCTAGTTTGGCTTTCAGGCGTAAGATAATGATCATCAGTAGCACCTTACTTGTATGGCTGATGAGGGCGATTGTCCTGTAGTTGGAGCACTGTTTGCGGTCGCCTGATTTGAACAGCATGACAAATTCTTGCACTTTCCAGTCATTTGGCCAGTCGCATTTGATCCAGATGCATGTACATAACTGATGTAGCGCTTTAGTTCCGTGCTGGCCTGTTGATTTTATGAGCTCAGCAGGAATCCCATCAAGGCCTGGTGATTTCCCATCCTTGAGTTTCTTGACAGCATACATCACTTCATCCATTAGCGGTGGAGGTTCCATGTCATCATCAAATGCTCTGTTCATTTTTGTCAGTGGTGTTTCTCCATCTGGACTTTCAAAGAGTGAGGCACCGTACTCTCTCCATCTGTTCATGATATTTGATGGTTCACTTATCACTGCTCCATCTGTGTTTTTTACACATGCTTGGTTTGATGGAGTGGATTTATTTCGGAGTGATCTGATCTGATTGAACATTGCTTTGGATTTTCCAGTTGCATCAAAGTCCTTTATTTGTAGACATTGCTCTTCAAGCCATACTGCCTTATCCCTTCTGATTTGTCTTTGAATTTCAGCACGCACTTCTTTATATCTCTCTACTTTGGCTCGTGAGATTTGCTTGCGTAGTTGACTTTTTTCCTCAGCTAGTTTCAACACTTCTTTGCTGATCCATGGTTTCTTTGGGGATCTTTTGACTCTTCCAAGTGTCTCCTCAGCTGTTTCAGATAAGATGGTTTTGTAAGTCATCCATAGTGATTCTGGAGATATGTTAGATGGATCTTGAAGGAGAGCTTCTGCTTCAAATCGCTTTTCTGTCTCAGATTCAAACTTGGCTTTCGTAGTTGGGTCGTTGAGCATTTTCACATCCAGTTTGCCTTGTTTTCTCTTGTGTTTGTTACAGACTGGTTTTGCTCTCATCTTTCCCGCCAGTAGTAAGTGATCTGTGTCACAATCAGCACCAGGGTAGGATCGTACGTCTGTTATACTTGACTTCCATCTTTTGTTTATAAGGATGTAGTCAATCTGATTTCTGTAGCAATCACCAGGTGATTTCCAGGTGTATAAATTCCTCTTCCGGTGTTTGAAGCATGTATTCATTACAGCCAGGTTGTTAGCACAGCAAAATTCAGCTAGCCTGTCTCCTCTTTCATTTCTTTCACCCAGACCAAACTTTCCAATTCCACATCTTTTGTCTTCTCCTTCTCCGATCTTTGCGTTCATGTCTCCCATAACTACACACACATCCCCTTTCTTTATGGTCTCCACTGCATTTTGGAGCTGCTCGTAAAATTCCTCTATAATGGCATCATTTTGTGTTGAAGTAGGAGCATATACCTGAAGGATGGTGATTGGTTTAGGTTTAGCATGGAGTCTTACAGCAAGGATCCGGTCAGAGATGGGGTTGTAGCTTGCTAGCGCTTTACGTGCTATTCCTTTTAGGACAACAGCTACCCCACTCTCTCTTCTTCCTTTGGTTTTTCCGGAGTGTAAAATTGTGGTTATCAACATTACCCGTCGATAATCAATCAGCATACATTTCGAAAACAGCGTTTTGCTTTATTGTAACAAACCGACGATTGCTTACTTTAAGTGAATAGAAAAAATGCTACATTTGAAATTGTATGTAGTAATTATAGACATAGTATGGTCATCGACCAAGCGCATAGCCTACCACAAATGGCTGGTAAACATGGAAAATATACATTGTGAATATTAAAAGTGTGCATTGATCACAGAAATGGAGTTCCCCAAATTACTTATATTCAACAGAATGTAAGCTGTAATTATTCTAGTGACTGCATAACGGGGTTGGTGGGGGCACGAGGGGCAAATTCATGATTGCCCCCCCCCCCCCCCCCCCACCCCAAGAATTTTAATGCCCCTCTTCTTGTGTTGGCCCACAAATGTTCTCATGCTACACACATCCGTTTGCTCATATAATCAAGCGCTACAAATGTATAAAGTTTCAATATGATACACAACTGTACATTTCATTTGACCCCAATAAGTCGGGGATGCAGAACATGAGGATATCAAATCTAGGATGTCGCAAAATATGCTTTGCTTGAAGACAGAATTTTCCATTGCAGCCAATCCAAGAGCCTTGAAGTCACTTTGTAACATCTTTGTGTTGGTGATATTGAGATCAGACCCCCCCCCCCCCCCCCCCCCTCGCCACAGTCCGCGATCTTGGTGTTGAATTTGACTGTCATTTAAGCATGTCTCATCATGTTACCAATGTTGTCGCAGTTTGAATTTTTCACCTTAGGAATCTCGTATTCGGATGTTTATTGATGAAACAACATGTCATCACGCCATACGCGCATTCGTTACATCACGGCTCGGCTTTTGTAACTCTCTCTTGAGAGCCCCCCCCCCCCCCCAAGAATTTTCATGCCCCTCTTCTTGTGTTGGCCCACAAATGTTCTCATGCTGCACACATCCGTTTGCTCATATAATCAAGCGCTATATATATATATATATATATATATATATATATATATCACAAGTGTAAATTATTATCTAGACAGGTAGAAACTGACCAATTCCTTAGTTTTGAGATGAGTTTGACCTGAAGTTGTTCAAACACTTCTCGCACTCTTTGTACCCAGTGTACATGTACGTCGACAAGCTTCCTCAACGTCAATTTTGAAATATTTTATAAACATCGAAGAACACGATTTTAAAGTTGGTCACGTGTCGTACAGTAGGGAGGCTCGTAAACTGTTTGCAGAGTGCAAATGCAGACCCCTTTTTTATACATACCAAAACAAGTACAAACATCCCACACATACGCATGACGTCACAGTCACAATGACGTCACTAAAAATGGCCAACCTCAAAATCCCACGGCCCTTTCGCTGTACTATCGGTGATCGCAGTTTTAAGGTTATCGGTGATCGCAGTTTTAAGGTTACTGCTGCAAAGGCCTGGAACTCCCTGCCAATACACCTCAGAACTGCTCAGTCAACGGAAACTTTTAAAAGTAATCTTAAGACTTATTTATTTTAACTTCTTCTTTTCTTGTAAACGCTATGGTACATTAATGTAAATAGCGTCCTAAATATCCGTTTGTTGTTGTTGTTGTCGTTGTACAGTGAGGTACAGGTACCTTTAAATGTCACCTCTTAAGTAAAACAGCTATAAAATTGTGAAAACCCGATCAATTTTGATGGTCTAAACGCTGCATGAGATACATCTAATACATGTTGGCCGCCATATTAGATGTGTGTTGGAGCTGTGCACAACGTCTTCTCTCCAGTAATGAGTAATGGTGATTATCGGGAGTACCAGGGGAGGGGGGGGGGGGGGGGGGGGGGGGTAATGGACCTACGGCACATAATCTCCTGGCCACAGTTCGACATACGTGGGCGCACTTCGATTAGGCTGCGCACGCATGCTTGAACTCACAAAATACTGCCAACCAACAACACCAAAGCACCTGATTGGTCAAATTTAAACTGAAGCCTTTTTAACGATCGTCACGCTGCGCCGTATCCACCAACGCAGTGCTCCCGCTGCGCCATAACCACCGACGCAGTGGGGCGCGATGGCGCGTGGAAAAGCTCATGAGTTTTTCAGTTCTCACGTTTGAGCACCAACCAATCAGAGCCTTAAGGTCGAGATGACGTAGTGCGCACAACAGAGATCCAGGGGACCGTTTTGGGGTGAGGTTGAGCAGGCTCAACCTCATGTGAAGTGCGCGCATTACTTATGACACACGGTATATTAACTCACTAATTCCACCTTTAACACTGTTTCCTACTATCATGATTTTATTTTGTTAAGCGCTGTGGTACCATTGTACACTCTTAGAAGGTCAGGATCAAATACATGAGTAGATTTCCGGCTCACTTTGTTTTGATCCTTTAAGGATCATTTTCGGATCGTTTTGATCCGTTTTCGGATCGTTTTGATCCGTTTCCAGATAGATATCAACAAACGGATCAAATTCACCTTGATCAACTTTGATCTGATTTCCGGATCAATTCGATGAAAAAGTTCATTGGTCAATAGGTGACTGACGTCACTCTTTCGCAAACCGATAGACGACAAGCAGACGATCTTTTGAATTCGGTCGCCATTGAAACAAGGGTGAAATACCGCGGTAAGTTATCCAGTCTAATCTGTAAAATGTTACATGATTTTGTCGGTAAAGTAGTTTTATTTTTATGTTTGAACATGCTCTATTCTTGTGAACAAATTTCTTGTACCTGACCAGTGCCATCAGTACGATTTTCGGTCAAAATGCTCCTCACAAAATGTCACGATCACTGCGATGTACTAGGCCTACACGATGTAGTAAGCTTACTGCACTCGATATATAGTCTGCAGTGGGTCTCTTAGAAGGTCAGGATCAAATATGAGACGAAAAGGATCAATTTTGATCCAGAAGCGGTATCACATATGAGCTTACCCTTTCCGGATCAAAGTGATCCGACAAGCAGGATCATTATTTTGATCCGTTTCAGTATCATTTGACAGAAATATTTGATCCCATTTCGGATCAAACTTTTTGATCCTGCTTGTCGGATCACTTTGATCCGGAAAGGGTAAGCTCATATGTGATACCGCTTCTGGATCAAAATTGATCCTTTTCGTCTCATATTTGATCCTGACCTTCTAAGAGTGTATAATGTGCAAGAGCGCTATATAAATGCTCATTGTTGTATTATTATGTGTGTGAGAAAACTAACCATTATGAAATAACGATTAAATGTGGTAATTTATATTTCAGGCAAGCGATTTAATGAGTTGAACGAAACCTTATCCAGCGATAATATAATTATGGGATAAGAAACTCCTCAGACAAAACCCCGATTCTCTTGACCTTAATAGTTTGTCGCAACTGGTCTAGTTGGCGCTCTATCATTGCCAATCAGCGGATGTTAGACAAGTTTGCCTAAATTTAGTGGTTTCTAACGTGATCACTCACTACCTTGATGCGAAAATGTAATCCAAGGGCGTTAAATTGATAACAGGTGATGGGTGATGGGAAATTGTAAAACGAATCCAACACGACACGAATATGCGTCAATATCAGGTTCATGTAATCTGTGTTTAGAGGAGAAAGTTGAGATATTGCACATGATCGGTAAATCGACCAACAACAAAATATCAACGTATCGACACATATCAACGTATCAACATATAGATCTACACCACCCGACCCTGCCAAGAAGAAAGATCGGATAATTGCTGTCAATAGTATGACAATAGTCTTTTAATTAATTACCCGTAAACGATTAGGCTCGTATCGCAAGTCTTTATATCAGATGCCAGATTGAAAAAAAATCATGGTGCCACCACCGTCTGAGGGCAACAGAGATGGGGCGGGACCATGCAGTGTTTGTCATGAATATTGAAATACGTAGATAAACCAACGTGGCTACATTTGGCTTACTATCTTTGCGTATATTTATTGACGTATACACTACTTTTTCCCGGATAAGATTGACGGGATTGAATAAAACAACTGATTTACTGAATTATGATTAATAGGTGTACGTGCCGTACCCAAATTTGTTCGGAATATCACAACAAAACGGCAAACATTGATGAAAAAGAAATCATAAAATATTATATTTATATTTGAAAAAATCAGCAAGACTGGGATTCGAGCCGGGGATTCGAATCTCCGCCATGTGAATGCTAGCGAGCGCGCCAATCCATTAGGCCACGGCGCTGAATGACATTTGAGTGATGATTTTAAATGAATACAAAACTATTACACAATACCGGACGCGACTTGATGAAGTGCCTGAATATTCATACAATTCTCGCTTCATATTCATACAATTCTCGCTTCATATTCATACAATTCTCGCTTCATATTCATACAATTCTCGCTTCATTGATTGCTAAATCGCCTGTCGCAACTGTTATAGAGTGCGCTATTCAGAGCCAAATCTGAACAAAGGGCAGATTACGAGAAGCATCCGCCTGCCTTATCCTCTAGTTTTGATGACTCGTTACGCTTGAATAGATTGAATTGTTATGATGTAAACATGACACAGATATACATTATAACTAAAATGCTGATGGATGATGTAGAATAACGGAAGGAGTTTCTTTGCTCTTTGAAAAAAGACTGATCAGCAAACACAACATTGTCCATTATATGTTAGAAAAGTCATTATCGAGCCTTAATTGCGTAATTGTATTGAACAAAACATTATACTTATTATAAAAAATAATAAAACAGCCATCTCTCAACATGCCATTTTTCAAAATTCGCGATGATTTAAAGCCACACTATCAATGACGTCACGGCTATTGGTGCCCACATTTGCGCAAGTCCTTGATACCAGGGCTTTAAATCACCGCGAATTTTTAAACATTGCCTGTTGAGAGATGGCAGCGTTTGTTTGTTTTTATATGATAAATTTGATGTTTAGTTTCAATACAACTACGCGATTTAGGCTCGATAATTACTTTTCTAACATATAATGGGCAATGTTGTGCTTGATCCTTTAAGAGAATGTTTTAATCATGCATGGGTAGTGTAGCACGGTTGCAACGTGTGATCGATATCAGTCATCCAGACCATGCAATCAGGGGTTGTGCCTCTCAGCTTGCCAATCGGAGTCCACTTTTAAATTAAAATTTAGTCAGCATAGAATTGGTGGCGCTATACTGATAAGGCGTGATTGTAGCAGACGATGGTAGACACGAACGGCCGTTAATTTTGAATTTCCATTGCTTTCAATGTAACAATGGATTTTGCCCGGGATTTTGATTATATGACCCCATAAAATTCATCACACGTTAGAACTAAAACCGTTGGAGTTGGATAAACAACTCCAGTGTCAGTATCATTTCTTGACAGCAAGCTGTGTGTAAATCTATCGCGTGAATAGCGCCACCAATTCTATGCTGACTAAATAATGACGTCAAACGCGTCATACGCCGGTCATCGACGCATTCCAGACGATTACCATAATTTATTCAAATATGCAAAAGGGACCGTTTTCGCTACGTACGTTAGTATAGGACTTTCCTATCCCAAAATTAATAGTATCCCTGATGCAATGCATTACGGCCGTGTGTTTTGAACTAACCACCCAAAAAGGGTGGTGGCGTTGCATTTTTGGTAACTAATCATCCATCTTTCTCTATTAACTCAACAACTAAATGTGGTAGCACTATGGTTGAGGTGTCATCTGAAAGCCTATTTATCTAGCTACATTGTGTGAATAATTCAGGTATTTCTATAACTGTTTGGCTGAGATATGATTGATTATATTGTGAAAGTCAGGGGTGGTGGCGGCGGCGGCGGCGCTGTGTACAATCTCAATGGGGAATATGGAAAATGTTCCCAATTCTACGTTCAATTTATAATAACTCCTCATCTCTGTATGGTACAAACATGATTTTGCTCTCATTTTATACATTATTTTATATTCTATAAGATTATATTTCAACAAACGTGACAACTATTATGTAACAATTGTAATCATTAATCGATTGCATTGTCCTTGGCTTTTTCCCTATTCGCTACACAGTGAACTTGCCGGTTCATTGGTTTTACATGCATGATTATATATAACAACAAAAGTATTCAACCGATGATAGCAAAATTATACATTTTTGGCTCTCAAATAGGAGAATTCAAAATGGCTTCAAAATCAGGATAGGGTGCATACCCCCAAAAATATACTTGTAAACTCTAATAAATATGAAATTTAAACGTTTGTGCTCATTTACATCTCGATACAGTTTATTTCAACAAGTTACCATTGACAACCATTATGTTCTGATGGGTAATTGCATGAGGAACTAATATGCACAGTTAAATTAAAATTGGGATAGGTATAAAAATACCGTACTCAACCGTACTCAACAAGTAGTGTGCGACGGAGAGACTTCCACGCCAAGAGACGTTGTATCGGGAGTCCCACAGGGCACAGTATTAGGACCATACTCTTCTTACTTTACATTAACGACTTGCCGAACCAACTGGTAAGCAAAACCAGACTTTTTGCAGACGACTGTCTTATATATACAAATGGAAATGACGATCACCATGTCAAAATCCTCCAAGAAGACTTGAAGAAGCTGGAAGAGTGGCAAGATAAGTGGAAAATGTCCTTTAACCCGTCCAAATGCTCAACAATGCGTATCACATACAAGAAGGATCCCCAACTTCAACATTAATCTTCTGTGGCAATGAACTCCAGCAGGTGAACTCACATCCCTATCTAGGCGTCGAAATTGACAACAAGATGGCCTGGGTTCCACACATCAAGAATGTGATCAGCAAAGCCAACAGAAGCCTTGGTTTCCTGAGACGAAACATGTGGTTTTGTACCAAAGAGGTGAATACATGTAGGTCTACTTACAACATGTTAGTCCGTCCTGTCTTGGAGTATGCAAAAACAACGACTTGAGATGGTACATGGACGAGCGGCAAGATTTTGCTGTGCAGACTACCGCAGACACAGCAGCGTCACTGACATGATGACCAAATTAGAATGGGAGACACTTGAACATAGGAGGAAAAACAATAGACTGACAATGTTATATATACAAGGTCAACAGAGGACTTGTTAACATTGACTGCGACGAATACCTGACACCAGCAAACGACTCAAGACCTAGACAAGCAACACACAGAAATACCAGAGAACATTTGCCAGACTGAATGCACACAAGGAATCATTCTTCATTCGCACCGTAACCCAGTGGAATAGCCTTACTGAAGCAGCTGTGAACGCACCATCTGCTGATGCTTTTAGGAAGCATCTTCAATTTAGTTCAACATTTAGTACCAAAAACATCGCGTCCTGCTTGCGTGAGTCATCCAGTTTATTTTCGTAAAGTTGGTAAAATGTATTAGAAGTTACACCCTACCGATAGAACCGATACTGATACTGATTATTGAGCTTAAATCAAAATATGAAAAAAAATCTAGATTTTTGAACATTCGTAATCACAACATGTTACCATTAGGTCCTATCTAAATACCAATTGCATATTTGGATTCCTTGTGAGATTATCGTTCAGAAAATATATACTTTTTATGGGGTAGAACAAGTAGTTATTGCGATATGCTAATTCGAATCTCAGATGGTGTAAAATGTAAAAATCTGTACATGCACGGCGAGTTCAAAACACATGTCCTTACACAATACACAATACAACATTACAACATTACAACATTACAACATTACAACATTACAACATTACAACATTACAACATTACAACATTACAACATTACAACATTACAACATTACAACATTACAACATTACAACATTACAACATTACAACATTACAACATTACAACATTACAACATTACAACATTACAACATTACAACATTACAACATTACAACATTACAACATTACAACATTAATTTCTCTCCGCGTAGTGTGTTGAAAATGCGAATTTGGGAACGTCACGGATTTGGTTTAAATGGAGCTAATCTTAGCTTATCCTTGTTGTTTTGTGGCACATTTGGTATCAAATTGTGCCAAAATTTTTTATCCAAATGTCGATATTATACTCTATATATACATTAATTGGAAGTCATTCTATGGGATATAAACAAAGTGTGTGACTTTCTATTATTGAGCGCTTTATTAGACTATGCAATCTGAAGCTTCAAGACCTTTTATTACCTTATAATGGCAGGAGCAGTGTCGATAATATCTAGTGAAGCCTCAAGTCTCGTTACCATAATCAGACTATTAATTGATAGGACTGGTGAATCAATTATGGAGTTTCCATATGTACACATACTAATTAAGTAACTGGCAGAAAGTCAAACACTTGTTTATTCTGAGAATTGTTAATGGTCGTAAACTAGGTGATCTAAATGGTAATTTTACATACTTTCAGGTTCATGATCTAATACCATTTTCCATACATTGTATGATATCTTGTGTTCTTAAATCCAAATGGTGTACTTCTAAGAATAATTGTTCTGATGATGTGATCAAGTTGAACAACATGCCTAATCAATTTATGTGGTCACCAGAAAGTGAAAACTTGTGGAGTAGGGCTGTCAATTGTACCGATGTTAAATCTGATATTCATTCCTTTATTATTAATTAAACACAATCAGATATTTCTGTTGATTTTTGTGCCGATAGTTTTTACAATTTATTAGATTCCATTGGTAAAAAGGCTGGTTTGAAAAAGAAGTCTACTAATAAGATTAAAAAAGTCAATACTTCTAAAATATGGTATGATAATGATTGTAAAACGCTTTATCGTAAATTGAGATCATTATCACGTTCTATTAAGAAACAACCGAGTAACATTGAATTGGTGCATAATTATAGAAGTATGCGTAAAAAGTATATTAAGTTGTTAAATGCGAAAAAATATGCTTTTCGTAATAATATCTTTCGGATGTTAGATAACTTAGAAACTAAGGATCCTAACGCCTTTTGGTCAATTTATGAGGATTTGTGTGATAAGAACAAATCTGTTCAAAACCCCATTTCACCTAAACAATGGTGGAGCCACTTCTTAACCTTGATGAATAGAAATCTCCCTCATATTGATAATCATTTTGAGGACTTTATTAATGATTTTGTTTGTAACTCCGATACATTTGATACCAACACACTTGATTATAATATATCGCAATCTGAAGTTATTGAAGCTGCACGTCTCTTGAAAAAAGGTAAATCAGCCGGTGGATGGTATTCGATCAGAGATGTTAAAAAGCGGTATTTCTAAGCTTGCACTACCGCTTACTAATTTATTTAATATCATTCTTAAAAATGGTAAATTTCCTTCAGCATGGAGACTGAGTAGCTTAACTGTCATCCATAAAAAAGGGGATAAGGCAACTCCAAAGAATTACAGAGGTATTGCTGTATCTAGTAATTTGTGTAAATTGTTTTAGTTTAGTTTTATATAATCGTATTAATACATTTGTTGATGATAATGATATCATCCCACCAAATCAAATAGGTTTTCGAAAAGGATCTCGTACAAGTGATCACATTTTAGTTTTAAAATCTCTTATAGATAAATACATTAATCGTGCCGGTCAATCAAATTTATATGTATGTTTCATTGATTTTTCTGCTGCGTTTGACACAGTGTGGCGCAATGGTTTAATATATAAACTTACTCAGATTGGTATTGGTGGTAAATTTTTAAACATCATTAAGAATATGTATAGTTCTGTCTTATTTGCTGTTAAATGTGATGGTAAAGTAACAGATTCGTTTGAGACTACGGTTGGTGTTAAACAGGGTTGTATTCAAAGTCCTTTGTTTTTGAATATATTTTTAAGCGACCTACCTGATATATTTGACTTGTCTTGTGATCCGGTTTACATCAATGATTTACCTATTTCTTGTCTTATGTATGCTGATGATTTAATCATTTTCTCAGAAAGTTTTAAGGGGCTTCAGCTTGCCTTAGATAGATTGCATAATTACTGTTCAAAATGGAAACTTGTAGTGAACATTGATAAATCCAATATCATGATCTTTAATAAAAGAGGTCACATTTTGAATAAATACCAATTTAACTATGGCAATACTAACCTTAAAATTGCGTCTGAATATTGCTATTTGGGAATTATTTTTGTTCCGTCCGGTTCTTTTACCAAAGCTATGCTGAGGCTTCAAGATAAGGCATCTAAGGCATATTTTAAAATAAGACATAATTTAAGTAATGTCTCATTGTAGTATTAAGTTATTTTCGTCTTTGATTCAACCTATATTAAGCTATGGAAGTGAAGTTTGGGCTCCTTATTTGTTAAAAACCCTTAATAATACTAACTTTCTCTCAGTTTGTGATAAATTACCTAGTGAAACTTTACATATTAAAGTTTGCAAATTAATTTTGGGTGTTCATAAAAAAGCAACCAATAATGCTGTTAGAGGTGAATTAGGGAGATTTCCCATTCTCATCACTATGCTTGGTTTGGCGGTTAAGTATTGGTGGTCTTTAAATGATAAATGTATGAAGGGTTGTCGTTCACTTGTTATAGATGCATTACTTGATAATCGTAAACTATGTGATGCAGGTATTTTCTCTTGGTCATCAGGTATAAAAGGGTTATTTGATCTCATTAAAAGATTAGATATCTGGAATAGACCGAATTGCATTACACCAAGTAATTTTAATACAATTATTACTTCTAACCTGGAATTTGTTTACAGTCATCTTTGGTTTAAGACTATTAGTAATTTTCAAGCTAAATTGAGGTCTTATTGTCTTTTCAAAAAATCATTTTCTCTTGAGAATTATGTTGTTATGTTCAACCGATCTACTAGAAATATCTTCAATTAATTAAGAATTAGTGCTCATTCATTAATGATTGAGAAAGGTAGACATGTTACACCCAAAATCCAACCTCAGGACAGAATCTGTAAATTATGTGATTTGAGTTTGGTTGAGGATGAATTTCACCTTATAATGAAATGCCCATTTTACTCAACCTTACGTGATGATCTCTTATGTAAACTCTCCGACATTTACAATTTAGATTCAATGTCTAGTAATGAGATTTTTACGACAATCATGGGTGTCTCTGACTATGACTGCATTCAACCCGTCATTAAATATGTTAAACAAGCTTTTCAGGCTCGACAATCATTGGATATCTAGACACGATGAATTTATATGTTAACATCGCGTCTATTTTCTAACAG
Organism: Ophiura sarsii; assembly: GCA_035610835.1. NCBI lineage: Eukaryota > Metazoa > Echinodermata > Ophiuroidea > Amphilepidida > Ophiuridae > Ophiura > Ophiura sarsii. The sequence continues at coordinate 130,996,140 of CM069441.1, read as the reverse complement.
TATTAATAAATATTATATTTTTAAGTATTAGGTTATTGTTGTTTTTAACGTAGCTTTAGTTGATGTTTTATGTATTTTGTTTTGATTATACCTGTTTGTTTGGTGATATCAATAAAACACTTTGAACTTTATTCTGCATTCTGTACTGGTATGGGCTGTTGCTTATGTGTAGGTTGTGTTCCATGTACGCTACTTGCACGGTTTAGATGGAACCATTGAAAGCGAGGCTCTCCCCTCACCACGCGAATCACGCACTATCACGCCACACTGCGTCGTGGTTTCACGCAGGTTTGTGCATCGGGTGACGCGGTTGTGCGCGCACGACCTGAGGGGAGAGCCTCGCTTTCATTCTAAAGTGGCGATTGCGTGCAAGTAGCGTATTGGCTGGTACCTAGGTTTATGACAACTGCGAAGTTTGTATTGGACTACCGTAAGTGTGAACAAGAATGTATTACCCCAATGAAGGTAATATTCAGTAAGTCAATATGGCAGACTTTGCCGCAGTCTATTTTAATTTCTTTAAATTTGGTTGAAATACTTCGCCAAACACCATGAAACTATGTTAAATATTCTAATCATTAAACAGAAATTATAAAATTATATTCAAATTTTAGATAAGATAGTCCTTAGTCCTTAATCCTTAGTATTATAGAAAGTCAGTCTACAGAGTCTTGGCTTTATGGTTTTAGTGTGGTAAATAACAAACAGGGTAAAATTGACCTCGCTGTGAATTTTAACTTATCTCCAGATACGACAAATTATAGGCTAGGATTTTACATGATGACGAAATTGTACCTATATTAATTATGTTTTAATTTGGAAGAAGTAGTTCTACCATTTCCTGTAAGTACGAAGGTCATTCAATAAGTGCTACCTCCTCACTCATAACATTACTAATATGAATGTCAGCCTCATGACATTTGTCATGATTATAGCTCTGAATCATGGCTACACCTCTTTAGTTAATCAAACTTGATCTGTTTCACTTTTGACATGATGCGATCAAAGCCGGAGAGAGATTTTAGACAACGGACACGGAAAAGCAGCCTAACAATAAATACATGGTTATTTTCGTTTTCTCTCCGCATTATACGGTTTAGATATAGCAACCTGGTTTAAATACTGAAATAGAGAACAATGGATGATTTCTGAATACAATACTGTATTATCATTTATAAATCAGATTGTAGGCAATATTAACCTTTGTAGGCTTGCAAATAGTATCATTTTATGTATTGCTACGTATTTAGCATACTGGAATACTGCATGCTATTCAGTCAAATGTTGTTACAAGTTAAGTCACAGTGATGCATCGAATGTTAAATCTTAACATGATAGTCGCTTAATGAGTTATATTTATATGCAACCTTTGGAATAGTCAATTAGGTAGTCAGTGGTAGAAAATTATCTCTTCGAGAGACTTTAAATCTATCCATTTAGTAATGTATATTGAAGATCTCTTAGTTCTTATGAAGAGCAAATATGATTTTTGCAGCGGTTTTCTACGGTAGGGTTAACATTAAAAGCCGTCCTGGTCTGGTTCTGGCTAGTAAGAGGGCACCCCCCCCCCCCCCCCCCTCTCACCAAAAACAAACAAAAATCAGTCACCTTTATTGTTTGTAGTCTGTTCAAGATATATCGATAATTTACAACGGTTTTAATTGACCGGTAGGTACTTTTTGTCTCTTAGAATTGGCCAAATGAATAACACTTAGGAGACATTTCGCTGTTTTTCATCCGTTTCCATCGCACTAAACGAACGTTTTGTTTTTAGTGAATCTCCAAAAAAAAGTACAACCAGTACTCAGTCCAATTTACTATGAATCTGTAGCTGAGATTCATAGCTACAATTGTGGATTATTTCATACGACTGGCTTATATAATTGTAAAGTTATGAGGTAGGAGATAGAACTTATTGAATGACCCTCGTACTATATACCAGATAATAAACATTTTGAGCGCCCTCTATTCATGATTTTTTTTAGAAAGTAGATTTTCTTGCAGATTTACATTTCCGATCATAAATCATACATACATTCCAAGTTACAGAGCGATACGATTCCTAATTACCTCAAAATCATGGTTTTAGAGTGAATTTAGAGTGAAAAATATAAACTGTCGGAATTCCGACAGTTTATTTTCACTCTAAAACCATGATTTTGAAGTAATTAAGAATCGTATCGCCCTGTCACTTGGAATGTATGCATTATTTATGATCAGAAATGTAAATCTGCAAGAAAATCTGCTTTCTATTTTTTTTTCGATGTTGAGGGCGTTCCCTGGAAAGATCACATAATATACCTTTAAGTAATCCACTAAACATATTCCTGGCATACAAATTACTGTTTCAAATACCTCCACTCACTTTTCATTAGTAGTTCAATATTAAAAAACGACCATGTTTATTCCCCTGTGCTGGCACATCCCTTTTTAAAGTTTTTAAAAATATTATTTTGGAATCAAAATCAAATAATTTAAATACCTCCCTATATTGAAACAAATTAAATGGGAAAACAAAATGTACGGCCAGTCAACTGTGACCTCCGCTATCTGAATGCAGTCCTGAAATTATGAATTAATATTTCCTGAATAAGAGAGCGAAGTGATTCATGTTGTTATTTGATAATGCTAAGTGCTATTGCGATAAAGTAAACATGTTCTGCAATGCACATTGATTCAACATGTTCAATGCTTCATAAAAAAGGGGGAATGCAGCGTACAGTGTAAAACGGTGTAGACAAAGTGACATCCAGACTAAAATTAGATGCCAAAACAAGACAGATTCTAAAGACCAGACTCTTTTACCAGAATGATATGGAAAGCCTTTGAATCGGCAAATGTTTTATTTGGTTTGGATGGTCTCATATCCTCAGTAGAGAATACAACATGGTGTCATACAAGGTAATATAGAGATCAGAATCAGAAGGCAAGGGGACAGGGAATTATTAAAGCAATTTTCGTGATGAGTGGTGCTGATAATTTCGACGTGATCTACATGTACATCGAAATTACCAAATCGGGAAATTTTACACGATAGACGGCAAATTAAGGTAAACGGGTGCGCCGTCATTATCATGATTATACCGTCCTCAAACCGGGCTCTCACCGTTCGCCGCCGCTTTTACTCACCCGGCACGAGTTTTGATGGCCGGCAATGTGTTCAACGGACGGGAAACGGCCCACCGTGTGTCCTCACCGTGTGCCACCGTCTGCACCAATTTGTCACACGATAGGGCCCGGCCAGCTCACACGGATACATGTGACTAATACAGAGATTCCCGGAATGTGAGTGAAGCGGCGAGCTTGAGCGCTCAGTTTATAAAGGGCGGTTTCAAGGCGGTTCGGCCATTACCCAGGCGTTCTGGCCGGTGAGGAGGTGGTATGAGCCCGGTTTCAGGTCGATTAGGACCCGGTATAGAACGGTATGAACCCAGTGACAAAAAAAATTCAATGCGGCCGTTGACATTTTTTGCTGATTATTCACCGTGTTGGACTCTGTTGTTTTTCTATAAGACGGTAAGGGGCCGCCCAGCTCACACGGATACATGTGAGGGGCCCATAAGGCACTGTACGGCGGCGTCTTACCTCCAGTTGGGAGATGACATCAGCGCATATTCTCGTATAGGGGCATTATTTCTACGCTCAAACATCATTATTCTTTATACGCCATCGCATTGGCGTTATACGCGAGCCATTGTGTTGAGATCACAAATATGAGAGCTGAGGTCATCTGCAAATTGAGGAGTGGCTATTGGCTGAAATATCGTCCTTATTTGACGTATTTTGGAGGTTATTTGTGATTTGCTATAGATGCAGAACTCCAATACATTAGGTTAATTTTGTCAATTAATTGTGCGATCCCCTGGGTATACAGGGCGTGTCAAATGATGTCCCATGTAAAACATGTTTTGGCAATGTAACATGTACAAATTGACCTTACCTGAAATAGTTATAAAAATGGTCAGAAATCTTTAATGTGTCATAAAAAAGATTTTGTATGATTTTTTCGGAGCTTTCCTTAACAAATTCTGGAAAATCTACGCAGGCGTGTGAAAAATCAGCTATCAGGTGCGAGAGCCGTGTCAATACGAGAATCGTAATTCAGTGAGTAATTGACATAATCAATATAATCGAAAATAATTTATGTTGATAGTCAAGGTTAATTTCAATGTAAAACATGTTTTATCCATATAATGGTGACAACATTGCACTAGTTCGTTCACTGATATCCAATTGAATAATATAATGATTGCGTAATAAACTGATAAACTAAAAATCTCCATCAATATTATTTTACTCGATGAATTTGTTCTATTCATATTCTGTAGGAAGCTAGATCTGGTTTGGAATATAATTAATTGATCTAAGTGGTTGCATGTTTATTTTATTCGTGTTGGTTCGAAGAGAAAACAATTGGATTATGGTCTTTTTAGCAGACAAGACACATAAAAGTGAAGAATTCTGAATATGTTTCCGAACCAAGTGTTTGAATGTGAGAGTGTACGGTATTGAACGTACGACCGTGTTCCAAAGTAGCTAGCACATTTAGACAATCTAATCTATAAGCCAATAGTTCAAACAGCTCCAAATTGGCGATAAATATTCGGGTTTTTATCTCTCCGCGCGCAAAAGTAATCCAAGCATACGTGCGCGAGTATGGCTATACGCACGCGTCACGCACATGATGCGCAGTGAGCTTGTGGCCATCATGCGCGCCCGTGTCCTTCTGTATTCATTGCACTGCTGCAAGGAGGCTTCGCCAATTTGGAACTGATCAAACTATAGATGATTGAGATTGTCTTGTTCTATAATGATGCACTATTCTTCTGTGAACAAGATATTTATAACACTACATTTTACGCTTATTCTCAGTAATCTAGTAAACATAATTCATGTACGACGTATGTATATTTAAGTGTAGTATTTATTCATGTATGTATATATAAGTGTAGTATTTAAACGGTAAATAAATGTGATGTCTGTTATCATTGAAATGATGTAAGGTGTTTAAACACGAAATAAAATAATTAACAGAACGCGAAACAAACACAATTGTTTTCATTGTTTATTCAATCATATATATTTAAATATTTCCGATACAGAAAATAATTGCATTGTAACAATGAAAACATATTTTGATAGCATACCGTTCTCATTTGGGTACCAAATCTAATTCTATTTGAGGTGTGTTAAACGGGTTAAATAAAGTAAGTCTCGTTTAAAAACATTCCACTTTTGTTTAAAAATAGTTTAGTGTTCTTTAATGGTGCTTACGTCAGACTAGAAAATTAACAATTCTACTTATTTAATCCATCCACAATTTATAATTATATTCATTCATAAACTCAACATCGTGATATGTAATCTATGGAAAGCTGATGTGTTCATCTTTCCAATGATACCTTTTTAGCAATCACTTGATTTAGTGCTCAGCCACTTGCTTGAGAAACTTTTGAGGTCTGAATTTGAATGTCAGAAAATAACCACTATTTTATACTCAACCGACTAACGTTGCTGTTTGTTCAATGAAGTGTCACATTGCTCATTTGATAGATTGTTTATTTTTGAGTATAACGTGGTGATTTGTGGGTACATTTAGATTGAGACTTCCACACATTATTTTTTAGTAGCAGAGCACTGACACAAATAATTACTACAAGAGTGTTATCATTAGAAAGATTAACATCAGCTTGCTATTGATGCAATGCTATACACATATCACGAAATAATAATATAACATTTTACAAAGTATAGCCGATTGAAAAAACTCCAGGCTTTTTGATTGAGTGGTTTGTATTATTGTTCATATGAGAATTTGAAAATGAAATATTCTCAAATGCAAAAACTTCTACACGCTCCCCATCACAATGGTTTGTTATCCAATTTACCACGCGTCACGAGTACAATCCAAAGCGTATTTTACTAAATGCAAGTTGAATTTGAAGATCGGACAATTTGTTTTTCTTCATTTAAACTTTGACAATAGAGGTAGTTGTAATTTTAAGTTTGCTACCAATTACCAAGCGATACTATTATAAAGTGTTTTCACTTCAAAGAATGTAATTTACATGGCGTATTAAAAAGGAAAGTAACTCAAGGGACTTCGTGTTCTATCAATAACCTTCCAAATAAGAAAAAGTTACAAAAACGTATAATGTGCAAAGTTTATTAAAATTATAGCGCGTCTGATTTAATAAGGCGTAGTACTACTAAAATCTTACGTTGGGCTAATGAAATATGATTCCCAGTTTCCCGTTTCATATTTTTAAAAGAGTGGGTAGGTGTCTATTTCATTATTCATTATTCATTATTTCACTCAATTTCATTATTGCATCTGAAAGGGGTGTTAACTACTAACTACCTATTGATTTGTATATATTACACCTTAATTAACACTTTAACACTTTGAAAAACAATTAAGGAAGCATTTGTAGATGTGTTATTGAAAATGTCGACAAATCTGTCTGAAATATTGCAACGTCAATTACATCTGAAATCTGAGTAGGTAATGCAAACAATTTCATTATCAACCATATACCTTGACACCACTGCCATAAAAATCCCTTAAAATCAACAGGAAGATATGCCTGGTATTTTGAGCCACTAAAAGTTTTGAATTTTATTCAAGTTTGTCAGAAAATGTAATTTTGCACAAAATAATGAAAGTTTTGGTAAAACTGAAAAGTTGGGTCGGTAGGGAAACGGGAAACTGGGAATCATATTTCATTAGCCTAATGTGGAGTTCTGCAGGTTTGTACTCATGCCCCCGGCACCTCATCGCGAGATGAATACGGAGACATCGAATGGTTTAAAAAAACACATAACTTCGCTAATGTAAAGGCCACCCATATGACTTTTTCCATGATTGTAGCTGTGAATCCCATCTACAAATCCATAGTAAATTAAACCAAACTTAGAACCGGTTGAGGTTCAGTAAAAACTGAATTCCATATATTGGCATATATAAACCAACATGTTTGATCAGAGGATAGTTTTAACAATGGGATGTATGTGTTAGACCACTAAAAACTCAAATCTAGTATTTTTGCTTTGTAAACATACCTTAAAACCAAAATGGCCGCCAAATGAATGGTCCAAAAGTGGTCAAAATTCCATAAAATAGCATAATATCAACCGAAATGTATGATAAAAATATAATTTTAATGATGGGATGTATGTGTTAGACCACAAGTAACTCATATCTAGTATTTCTGCTCTGTTATCATAGTTCAAAAACCAAAATGGCCTCCAATATGGTTCCTAAAGTGGCTCCAAAATTGTCAAATTCCATAAAATGGGATAATATCAACCTAAATGTACGATGAAAGTATAGTTTTAACATTAGGATGTATGTATTAGACCACTAGTAACTTATATCTAGTATACTTGCATTGTAATATCATACTTTAAATCCAAGATGGCCACCAAAATTTAAAAAAAACCTATACGTTCATCATACATTTTGGTTGATATTATCCCATTTTATGGAATTCAAACAATTTGTTCAGTCATTTTGGGAGCCATTTTGGATTTCTAAGTATGTTAACAAAGCACAAATACTAGATATGAGTTACTAGTGGTCTAATACATACATCCCATTATTAAACTATATTTTCATCATACATTTAGGTTGATATTATCCCATTTTATGGAATTTGACTATTTTTGCAGCCACTTCTGGAACCATTTTGGGGGCCATTTTGGCAACCTAAAGTGGCTCCAAAATTGTCAAATTCCATAAAATGGGATAATATCAACCTAAATGTACGATGAAAGTATAGTTTTAACATTAGGATGTATGTATTAGATCACTAGTAACTTATATCTAGTATACTTGCATTGTAATATCATACTTTAAATCCAAGATGGCCACCAAAATTTAAAAAAACCCTATACGTTCATCATACATTTTGGTTGATATTATCCGATTTTATGGAATTCAAACAATTTGTTCAGTCATTTTGGGACCCATTTTGGGGGCCATTTTGGATTTCTAAGTATGTTAACAAAGCACAAATACTGGATATGAGTTACTTGTGGTCTAACACATACATCCCATCATTAAAATTATATTTTTATCATACATTTCGGTTGATATTATGCTATTTTATGGAATTTTGACCACTTTTGGACCATTAATTTGGCGGCCATTTTGGTTTTAAGGTATGTTTACAAAGCAAAACTACTAGATATGAGTTTCTAGTGGTCTAACACATACATCACATTGTTAAAAATATACTCTGATCATACATGTTGGTTTATATGTGCCAATATATAGAATTTTACCAATTTTGGCGGCCATTTTGGCGGCTATCTTGGATTTAGGTGTATTAACAAAGCAACAGTTTTGGATATGAGTGTCTAGTGGTCAAATACATACATCCCACTATTAAAACTATACTTTCACCATACAATTTGATTGCTTCGTGTATATGTCATTTTATGAGATTTGAAAAGTTATGACGACCATTTTGGGATCATGATAGTGTAGCGGGAATCGCTTTTTGTAGAAGTTTTGGACGTATTTAATTATTTAATCATTGCAAACGGTTGCAATACCCTTAAGATCTATTTTTATTATGCGCCGCTTGTAATTTCATTTTGGGGTGTTGCCTGTACGTTACCTGATCGGCCTTACCTATCTGGGGGCAACTAGAGTTGCTAATTTGCATAGCTAATTGCTCCGGGCGTGCGCCGTACAGCGTGAAGGAACCTGAACGCCATCTTTTGTTGAACGCGTGGTATGATCTGAAACTCGGAAAGCTGTGTGGAAAAAATATCGGAATTTGGTAGAAATTTGACGTTTTGGTTGACATCCTTTCATTGTAAGTACTATAGATGTATATAGAACATTCTCGGACCATTGTGATTAATGTATTCTGTAAATTGAGCGATTTCTGCGCGTTTTCGTGAACAAGGTAGATGCCAGATTTTTTATACATGAGTTCCGTGATTTTTAACAGTGTGTGAATAGGGCATTTATTTCTATTTTTCATCATCTTTGACACCGTATTTTGAGACCCCAAATATCTCTTTTTGATGGTGTCAAATTACTTCAAAAAGTCGATTGTTAGTGATAGTATGTCGTATAGCGTTATGCATGACTAAAAACTAGCCCTGATTTACGTGTTTGGAATGATTTTGGGCAGTTTTTAAAAGATATTGAATTTGTTGTAAATTATCAAACTTGTGTGCATAAAACGGTACCCCTGCGTAAATCAATTTGAGATGATGACGTCATGATATTCTAGAAAATTCTCGAAAGGTGCGAAGTGCATTCTGGGTGTTGCTATAGTAACTCGGCGTAAGAAAATACGATAAATTGTAGACGGTAGGCTTATTTTTGGCTGTTTTGTTCAGAAGTAGAAATCATTACAGAGTGTACCAAAAATAGTACGCTTCACCAAATTACGTTGTATTATGTGGTGATTTTGTATGGTTGCCGTATAATAATCCTGTTTATCAAATTTTGTATGTCGTGCTGTGATTTTGAAATTATTACAGTGTGTTTCCAAATTATTGTATCAAATAATACTTTGTCAGTAGAGATTGAGTACAGCTGGAAATACAGTTGCACTGTTCTGAACATTAAAATATTGTTAATGACTTTTAGAATTGTTACATGAAGTCAGCTGTTCCTGATTTTCATGCCCTAAATTTTGGATTAGGATTTTCTTCCTGAGCTAATTGTTAGTCTGATTTTTGATTAGTTATTCAGGCTTGCATGTCAATGGTAGTGTGTATGATTATAAATTACCAGTGCACACAAAATAGTTTATGAATGTAAATTGAGTCATTGTTTTATGGATAAATGATTACTCTATGCCAAAATTGTCACGCTATCATGATTCAGTGTGGGATTGTGTAAACATGTATTGAGACCATGGTGTGGTAGGAGCGATTAGTGAATTTGTTGTTATGTATTCTTAAACAACATGGGATGGGCGTGCCGCGTATAAATTGAGCCTGTGCTTATCTTTTTGATTATTATTGCTATCTAGTATTTGGGTAGGCTTTTTGTGACAATATTCCATCATTCCTTATCGCGTTGATATAGAAACCAAACCATCAGAGATGATTCATGATCACTGTATTGTAAATACAGGGAACTTGCATGGCAAATTATTGTATTTTATTACTTGTGTGTTGGACAGAACAGGTGACCCGGTTGTTAAATTATTATGATGATGTGTGTATATATTTGTATGCTAGAGTTAAATAGGTATTCCAATATTCCTGAATACTTTCGGTGGTAATGATGTTGAATCATTCAAAATTTCTTAATATTGAGGGTTGTCATGTACACAAAGTGTGACCCCCTGATTGTGCTGCGGAATAGTCGGCATGTTTGTTCTGATTGGTTAGACCGTTTTGGAGACTTATTGCATTGTGTAATGTAATCTGCTGATTTTGGGTTGTAGTTTTTTAGTGACCAAAATTAGTGCTTTATCCAACACTTAGAGCATTTTTGACATTTCACATTTTTATGTTCAATGAGAAATTACTTAGTCGATTTTTGCTTTATCCAACACTTAGAGCATTTTTGACATTTCACATTTTTATGTTCAATGAGAAATTACTTAATCGATTTTTGCTTTATCCAACACTTAGAGCATTTTTGACATTTCACATTTTTATGTTCAATGAGAAATTACTTAGTCGATTTTTGCTTTATCCAACACTTAGAGCATTTTTGACATTTCACATTTTTATGTTCAATGAGAAATTACTTAGTCGATTTATGGAAATATTTTCAATTTCCAAATTACTTACAAGTTTTTCTGTAATCATAATTTGTGTTTTTGGTAAAACACTTAGAAAGTTTTGGAGGATCAGATTTGGTGTTTTTGGTGAAACACTTATAAAATTTTGGAGGATCAAAATTTGTTCTGTAACACTTAGAAGTTTTCTGTGATCCAAATTTGTGTTTTTGGGAAAAACACTTGTAAATTTTTGAAGTGATTGAAATTTATCACTTGGTCCAAAAATACTTTGTAGATTTTTGATTTAGATATTTTTCCTGCTGTGTCAATACTTAGTACATTTTCGATTTCAACATTTTTTCATGCTTGGTGGAAAATACTTTAATGTTTTGACAACTAACTATCTTGTTACATGGTGACACTGTGTCACACTATACTATGTGAAGTACATTGGGGAGCATGCTTATGCATGGGTATTATTAACTGGGGTGAGGTCAACCTTGTTATTGTCCATCCACACATACAATTGTGAATGCCATGACCTTATACTGTATATAGACTAGATTAACTATTGGTGGGAATATCCTACTATCTTTTGTGTTGTAGGAGTAATATAGGAGTAATTGAAGAAAGCGACGGAAGTAACCAGTGAAATACGAACCCTTATTGTAGAGCAGGAATGTAAGTAATGTCACTTCCTTTAAAAATCATGGTGATATGTAAATAATGGCAATGGCGAGTAGGAGAGGTACAGGTGAGAATTAAACTGTTTGGTACAACATTAATTCATCGTAACCTTTGGAAGTGGTTGTCAATTGTTCCATTGGAATGATATGTGCGCTCCAAACCATGGCGTCGTACTGAGTAATGAAGTTCGTGCACATGTTGATTGTAGTTTAAGAAATAAGACTTGCGATATTTTGTCAAGTTATGAACACATTTTACTTTGGTTACCATTGGTTACATACTGTATTGTTATAATAAAGTTTAGATAAGTAGAGTAGTAAGCGCACCCTAAGCGACCCATACTCGCGTAGTGTAGTTTCAGTAGTTATAACATGTGGTAAAAATTAATATGTACTTGGGTGAACTCATCATTCAAGACTTGCTTACAAATAATAGGCTTACTTGTACAAAGTCACCATCCATTCTTTGATCACCAATACTAGGCTTACTTGTATATATTGCTTTATGTTGGAAGTACAACGACTATGTACTGCCTCAAACATATGGTTAATGATCGTGATGAGGAAGTTTGAGCAAATTAACCGACAAATTATGATATGTGTAAATGAAGGAAAATGGTCTATGTGCACGTGGCGATGGCGTAGTTTCTGTTATGAAAAGTATTCGTATGTGCACGTGGCGATGGCGTAGTTGCTGTTATCAACGTACTGGTTGCCGTGCGCGGTGGGAACTGACCTAGAGAGGTTGAGCGACAGAGAGTTGAGCGACAGAGAGTTGAGCGACAGAGAGTTGAGCGACAGAGAGTTGAGCGACAGAGAGTTGAGCGACAGAGAGTTGAGCGACAGAGAGTTGAGCGACAGAGAGTTGAGCGACAGAGAGTTGAGCGACAGAGAGTTGAGCGACAGAGAGTTGAGCGACAGAGAGTTGAGCGACAGAGAGTTGAGCGACAGAGAGTTGAGCGACAGAGAGTTGAGCGACAGAGAGTTGAGCGACAGAGAGTTGAGCGACAGAGAGTTGAGCGACAGAGAGTTGAGCGACAGAGGAGTTATTGAGCTTAAGCGCGCAGATGTGTTGTGGAGCCTGAGCGCAAAGTTGGACTGTAAGCTTATGGCGCGTAAACATTTACACATATGATAGTCGGTGTGACATGGTATTAACACAGTGTTCTTTTCTTTTGTATGTTTCAGAACGCTCCATGGTGGTACAATTTTGTTTTGGTGGTACAATTTACTTTTGGTGGTACAAATATTTTTATTAATCTGTGACTTTGGTTTGTATTGTCTTGGCTGGTTAATATTTGTTGTTTTGGTTTCAGTATATTTGGTGGTATAAATAATTTGTAAATGCTGTAGTTGTGGAGTGGTGCGGTTGCGAAATAAATGGTACATAGAATATTAACCTAATTGTCCGGTGCTTTGTTGTTCACGGTAGAAACGCAGGTTCTGCCCTGCAAACTAACCCACGTGGTCTTATAAATCAGGTTTCTAATTTCAACCCTGCCCAGACTTAAATAAACCCAAAAAATTAGTGGTGTCAGATTGGCAAAATTGCATTCTGCACGCTTCGTGGTCTCGGTTCCCGCCACAATAGGAAGTAAAAAAGTTTGTTTGGGGGAGTCCTGGGGTTGCACACTGACTCTGTATATACCCGACGTGATTTTGTATATACCGTAATTCAATTAGGTCAAATGTTTAATTGATTGATTGTGTGTAATGGGTGGTGTCGATAAGGCTCCGTATTGTCGTTGTTGGAAGAGCCTCTTGTGCCGGCTCGGCAAAAGAGACTAGCCGGCTCCCATTATAATTGAGTACGGTCTACTGTTCGTCCTTTAATACATAATTTATTACACGAGTGAATTGAGTCAGTATAGGACGCCGCTCCTGGCCTTTTGTCGGCTACATACAAGGTAACATGGTTAGATAGAGCCAACTAATCATTCCTTTATAAGAACTATTCTTGATATTATTCAATTTTCACCGCGGGTAGATCAAGAAGCTAGAAGGTAGATGAACTGCTCCTCGCAAATAAACAATTGCATTCTGAATGTAATAATTATGACTTAATTTCTGTAGTGTTCAGATTGATATTGAATATCAATAAAGAATCTGAATTGGAGACAGCGTCTAGGGCGTTCAGGGCCGTCGCTAGATCTCTCTGTCAGGGGAGGTGTATTATCAACACTTTTGAAGTAATATGGCGCCTGTCTATATTTTGCGATCAAAGCGCGAGAGGCGCGCGAAAATTTGCCTGTACAAAATTTGGCCCGAAAGGGGGCAACCTTTAATTGTAAATAGCAATACAATTCCCTCGATTGCAACGCCACTGTGCCCTATTTATACTAGTTACCCAAAGGCATAGCTGTATCACCTGGCCCGATTTAGTCATTTTGAACAAGCCTTGACGGGGCAAAGCTTTCACAAAGAAGTTATACTTATCGCTAATTCTACCTTTAAACCTCCCACCGACCATGGAAGAGTACTTCCATATGCATCCCCGGAAATTTGGAGGAAACTGTTGTGACTGGCCACTTGTTTGTTCAATGAAATGTCACATTGCTCCTGTGACAGATTGTTATTTTTGAGCATAAAGTGGTGATTTGTGGGTACACTCAGATTGAGACCTCCACACATTCTTAAGTGGCCGAGCGATATAACAAACGATTACTACAAGTGTTTATCATTGGAAAGATCAACATCAGCTTGCTATTGATGCCATGATATAAAACAAATCACGAAATAATAATATAATATGATACGAAATATAGGCGATTGAAAAAATCCAAACTCTTAGATTGATCGGTTTGTATTATTACTCATATGAAAATTTGGATTCTAAACTTTTTGATTGTGATTGAAAGGTTTGTATTATTGTTCATATGAGAATTTGAAAATGAAATATTCACAAATGTAAAAACTTCTACACGCTCCCCATCACAATTTTTTGTAGGATCCAATTTACCACGAGTAATGCAAGTGGAATTTGAAGATTTGTCTTCTTCTTTTGAACTTTGACAATAGAGGTAGTTGTAATTTTAAGTTTGCTACATTACCAAGTGATACTATTAAAAAGTGTTTTCACTTCAAAGAATGTAATTTACATGGCGTATTAAAAAGGAAAGTAACTCTAGGGACTACGTGTTCTATCAATAACCCTCCAAATAGGAAAAGTCACAACAAAGTATAATGTGCAAAGTTGACTTAAAATGGGTTAAAATTATAGCGCGGCTGCTTTAATAAGGCGTAGTAGTAAAATCTGACGTTGAGGAGTTCTGCAGGTTTTGTTCTCATGCCCCCGGCGCCTCATCGCCAGATGAATACGGAGACATCGGGTGCTTTGTACAAAGTACTATAACCTCATAACTGCACTAATGTAAATGCCAACCATGCGACTTTTCCCATGATTGTAGCTGTGAATCCCATCTAAAAATCCATAGTAAATTAAACCTAGCACGGCGGTTTGATGTGCAGTGAAAACCGAATGCCCATTAATAGGTGCGATGGAAATGGATGAAAAACAGCCACATATGTCATGGTTATCAATTTAGTCAGACAGAATATAACTATTCGAATGGTTTATTAGTTCAAATATTGCAGTCTATATCTTATACTTAACATGCTTAAACATATTATAATCAACAAAAAAATGACTTAATTTTGTATGAAATATGCCCTCTGCTTAGCCAGAAACAGGTACGGACAATTGTCATGTTAACCACCAGCCAGTTTGTGTACTACTCAAGGGGCAAAATTCTTGTGACCTTGTACTTCTAAAATTAGTACCATGGGAGTTATACAACTCAAACTATATGGAATGTGACCACTTAAGGATGACCTTTCATGTCAAATAGAAAAACATCAAGTTGAAATCGGGCCAGCAATCAGAACATTCTACCTTTAATGTCTTTAGTGTTCAGATTGATATCGCATATCAATAACGAATCTGAATTGGAGACGGCGGTCTAAGGCGTTCAAGGCCGTCGCTAGACCTTTCTGCCAGGGGAGGTGTAAATATCAAAACTGTTGAAGTACCATGGCGCGCCTGTCTATAATTTGCGAAAATTTGCCTTTACAATATTGGTCCAAAAGGTTGCCACCTTAATTGTAAATAGCAATAAAATACCCTCGATTGCAACGCACTGTGCCCTATCTATACCAGTTGTCGAAGGGCATAGCTGTATCACTGGCCCGATTTAGTCATTTGAAC